>JAHRHZ010000069.1:25185284-25196182 GCA_024137785.1 Ginglymostoma cirratum | reverse complement strand
TCCTGCTCCTATGATGCTGCTTGACCTGCTGTGAACATACTGTTTCTTTCTGTTTTCATAAAAGAGGACACAAATCACCTCCCAGAAATGTCAGGGAAGCAACGGTGAGAGGGTGGAATAGAAAGAAATCCACATTACTCAGAAAATGGTGCTGGGGAAATTGATAGAGTTAAAGGCTGACAAATCACCAGGGCCTGATAATCGACATGCTAGAAGGACTAATGGAACTTGTCTTAGAAAAATCGATGCATTTATGAAAATCTTCCAAAATTCTATAGATCCTGGAGCAGTTCCTACAGACTGGAGAGTGACAAATGTAAACCCAAATTTAAAAGGGAACTGGAGACAAGAAAAAAGCAGAATTTCAGAACAGTTGGCAATGGGAAAAATGTTAGACTGTAATATAAAAGACATGATAACAAAATATTTGGAAGGAATAAACGGGATTAGACAAAACCAGCATGGTCTTCAGAAAGGGCAATCATGCTTAACAAATATATGAGAGTTTTCTTTTTAAGGATTAACATGTAGAATAGATAAGGGAAAACCAGTGACTGTGGTGGATTTGGATTTTCAGAAGGCTTTTGGTAAGGTCTCTCAGAAGAGGTTAGTGTGAAGTACATGGGATAGGGGAATAATATATTGGCATGGATCAAGAATTAGTTGACAGATAGGAAATAGAGGATGGGAATAAATAGATCTTTCTCCAAATGGTAGGCGGTGACCACTGCCAGGAACTGTCCTTTGGGCCCCAGCTATTCACAGTTTTTAAAAAAGACCTGATTGAGGGAACCAATTGCAACTTTTTCAACACAATATTGGGTGGGATTGTGAGTTGTGAGGAGAATGCAAGGAAGCTTCAAGGAAATTTAGACAAATTGAGTGAGTTCACAAACACATAGCAAGTGCAGTCCAACACCTTGGTATGAAAAATAGAAAAGAAGAGTATTATTAAATGGTTATATATTGAAAAATGTGATTGCAGGCATTTGTCAACAGCAGTCAATGAAAGTAGATAGTCAGGTGCAGCAAGTAATTAGGAAAACAAATGGTATATTGGCTTTCATTGCAAGACAATTTGAGTTCAGTAGTAGGGATGTCTTACTGCAGCTTTGCAGGCTTTTGTGAGACCACACCTGGAATATTGCATGCAATTTTGATTTCCCTACCCAAGAAAGGATGTACTAGCCATTGAGAGAGTGTAACAGAGATTCGCTAGGCTGATACTGGGGATGGCAGGACTGTCATGTGAGGAGAGACTGGTGAGACTGGGCCTGTATTTGCTAAGAGTTTAGAAGGATGGGAGGAGATCTGATTGAAACATATAGAATTCTAACAGGGCTGGACAGACTATATGCAGGGAGAATGCTTTCCCATGTTGGGGAATCTAGAGCCATAGGACACAGTCTCAGGATAACAGCTAGACTATTTAGGACTGAAATGAGGAAATCTTTCTTCACTAAAGGGTAGTGAATGTGTGGACTTTTTTGCAACAGAAAGCTGTGGAGCCCAAGTCATTAAATATATTCACGAAAGAGATAGCTTAACTTTTAGATTTTAAAGGCATCAATGGGTAGAGGGAGAAACTGGAATATGGCATTGAGATAGATGCTCATCCATTTGTATAATGAATGGTTCATTTCTTTATTTCTCTGTTTATCTTGGACCTGTGATGAGGCACTGGAGGTAAACCATCAGCAACCCTAATAACATCAGGTAAAACATCCATTGATTCCTTATCAGGCACATGCCATTCCATAGGATAGAGTGGCTAGACACAGAGATTCAGCTTGAAGTAGATGGGACTCTCGGTATGGAATCCTGCATGCAGAGGATTAGCTTTCTCTTCATTTGTGAGCATGTGTCTCAGGAAGCTTAGGCTTTCATTGTAATCATTACAGGCATCTACACCCCCAGGAACAAGCCCCCCACCCCACCTCCAAAACCACCACCATCACCATGTGGCCACTCTTTGGCTATCAACGTGGCCATCATTGGTGCCCCCATACCTCCATCTGCCTTTGCTTTTCTGTGTCTTCCTCGAGTTCAAGCGCTCTTATTTGAGGAGAGAATGCAGAAAGTTGCGAGAGTGTGAGAAATTAATTGTGTGAAGAGTAGGGAAGGACAACATTTGTTGAGTGGTACTGTGAGGCATGAGTGCGAGGTGGTGCAGTCTTGAAAGTGGTGGTGAGTGTAGGTTATTCAGATGGGAAATGATATGACTGTGTGTAAGTAGATCTGTAAGATGTAGATCTGAGGAGTGTCATTCAGTAGAATGTTGAGAAAATCAAAAGGCTTGGTACCTGATGAAAGAGTTACGCCACTCATCTTACTGCTCTCCTGAGGCCCATAAATCTCTTGGGCATTGTGTCCAGGTTCATTCCTACTGCTGACTTCCTCATCTACTTCCTTTGTTGGAGTAAAACAATATCAAACAAAATATTGCTGATACTGGAAAGCTGAAACAAAAACAAAGTATTGGAGAAACTCAGCAGGACTGGCAGCATCTGTGTAGAGAAAGCAGGGTTAACATGTTGAGTTCAGTGACCCATCTTCAAAACAGAGCTGTTGTAAGCATCCGACAGTTTTGATGTCATCCAGAGAAACTTGGAGGAAGGGTGCACATACTGAGTGAGTCAAAGAGCCGCAGCAAACTACATTTCATTGGCGAATTGGTTTCAAAACTGCTGCCAGACCTTCTGCGCATGCAGGTCTGTTCCGTCGAGATTTCACCAAACATTTGTGGTTGATCATGTAAGAAGTGGAAGATGATAGAGATGTAAGGTGCAGGTACAGAAGCAGGAAAAAGGAAGGTGGTGAGTGGAGGGTAGGTAAAAACAAAGGGAAGACCTTTGATCAAATTAAAGTTTTAAGAAATTAAATGACAAGGGAAGATGGGGAAGGCAAAAGAGTTACAATCGGACAAAGACCAAAAAAAAGATATGTAATAGTGAGAAAACTACTACCACATGGTATCAGATAAATGATGGTTAGAATTTTCCAAAAAGGCAGATTTTGTTCCCATGTCATAACTCTGAATCCAAAGCTGTTTTGACTCTTGATGGGAAATATTGGTGTACTGGCAATGTCACTGAGTGAGTAATCCAGAGATTCTTGGGTAATACTCTGGGGGCATGGATTTAAATCAGACCAAATCCTAACCCTCATTTGGTCTAAAAGTTCTTTTATGAGAATGGCTTCAGGGATTAGGAATTTATGAGGATACAGTGAAGACTGTACTCGTTGGAGAGAAGAAGGCTCAGAGAATATCTCATAGATGTTTACAAAATCCTAGTTGGGCTGTATATAGTGGATCGGACTTTATTTCCGCACAAAAAAAGGAACAAGAATGAAAGTGCATACTTTTAAAGCGATCTTTCTAAATAAATAATGTTCCGATTAGGGAAACTTTTTCACTTAGTTAGGGTGTGGAATTCACTGCCTGGAAGTGTGGTGGAAGCAGGTTCAACTGGGGTGTTCAGGAGAGTATTGGTTTGATTTATTTGATTTAATTATTATCACATGTGTCTTGTTACAAATACAGTGAAAAGAGTTGTATGGTGTCGCCATGCTCCGGCACCATCTCAAAACACAGAAAAATAAACCAAATCACACAACGTAAAGGCAGAAAAATGAAGAAATAAAGTGTCCAACTTTACAGTCCTGTTATTAATTGCTCCGTCATTGGCAATGGGCCTGGTGGCTAGGCACGAGCCCCCTTCGCTGCGCTGCTGAAATGGAGGTCGACACTCTTCGGTGCCATTTCGCCTCCACTGACATCTTTGCCACTGTGAGTCCTCGCATTGGATGATTAGTTGGAAAAGAATAATGTACAATACCACGGGGAATAAGCAAGAAATAGGCTCTAGATAATGATGCTCATTTAATGAACCAGTGCAAGTACAATGGGCTAAATAGCCTCCTTCTGCACCATAGCACACATGTGGTTCTGAGTCTTCAATTTGGTGGACTATGTCTGTGTTTTGTGCTGTTTTCAAGTTTAATTTTTATGGATCAAAATAATAGAAGACTCCAGTGCTTACTTCAGACATCGTTAGGTTCTTTGTATTATCATATTTAAGAATACAAAGTTGGAAGGGCAAAATGTATCGGTGCAGACTTGGAGGGCCAAAGGTCCTGTCCTGTGCTATATTGTTCTTTGTTCTCTGGTCAACTAGTGTAAGTGGGTATGCAGTTCTTTGGTTGATATGCAGATTTGAATATTTGATTTGCCTCTCCTTTTAACACAAATGCCGATGTGAAAGATGATCAGCCACAAGAGAACAGTAACATTTCTGTTTTTCTGAACTAGGTAGGTTTACTTTTGAATTGCTACATATTCAATATTTATTGCAGGGTGTCTATGAAGAATCTTTTCAATCCTGTACACTAAAGAAATGAGGTATCCTAATTTGGGTCTTTTTAAAACAAACTCTAATGCTTTTATCATTGATTCATAGAACATGGAGTATAGTGGACTATTTTGGACTGTTTTTCAGTTGTCATTACAGTTCTTGTCATAGAGATATACATTCTAAATCTTTTTAAGAGGCATCTTTTACAAACATTTGTCCAATTCTCACCTAAATATGTTATACATTCTACAGTAGGAACTTGTAAGCATTCCATGTTTAATAACCCTCTGTGTACAAGAAATTCTGACTTCCCTTCCTGTTCTTTTAGCCTGCAGTCATAATATATATTCTTGCAAATTTTTTTTTTTATTCTTACTGTCTCAGAAGCTTTTGTGAATTCTGAAAACTCCTGTTAGATTCCAATATTTTACTCTGTTCAAGGCAAATTATCACCTTTGTCCAATTTTAAGCCTAGTCAGATTTGGACAGCAGTATTAAAAGTTTGCCTGCTGTACCAATAATGAGGCTGAGGGTATTTTACCTCCCCTAGGTCTAATTTAATTCCATCACCTCACTGTCCAACTGTTCTGCCCAGGGAGTCAGTGAGTCCACAAGGAAAATAATAAAAAGAAAATAAAAACCCCCACTGTCTTCACTTGTCAGGAAAATGACCCCAACCTCCCACTCAAGCTATGGTGTTAAAAATCAATGAGACAGTTAGGATTTGACATACATATGTGATAAAGAAACTCACTGGTCTTTGTGTGAGTGTTCTTGCTGCTTCCTCTGTAAAGCAGGTTACAATTGGCAGTGGTCGTATCCTAGTTGCTAGAAGACAGTGAAGCAACTGTAAATTAACTATCCACCCATTGAGTGTCCAGTGGGCAAATCTCCCCTATGATTTCTTGTTCATAATTCCAGTAAATTTTAATCAATCTTTGGAATTTTTCTACAATTATAGCGTCCTTTTAAATTCAAGAAATTCTTATTTTGATATTCACTGTCCTTATTGATAGCACTGAAAATTCCATTCTAGTTCAATAGCCTCTTCTACCTGCAAAAGCACCTTTTGAAGATGTGTATCAGTGCAACAAGGTAACTATTCCTTCACTTTGTTGGATATTGCCTTTGACGATATAGTTTTTTTTCTTTCAATTGTTTTTGGCTTTTTAAGTTTTAGGGAGCTTTTTCTCTTGGCAATAGAATTGAAAAACTTCTTAACTTTCCCAAACCAAAAATTGATATTATTATCTCAAGTAAAAATTAACTCCAGTGCAATGCTGCTGAACTACCACTGTGGTGGTGCTGTAAGAAGTGGTATTAACAGAGGCGGGCTTGGCCTTTCCAGTGGACATAAAAGACTCCATAATGCTATTTTGATGAAGATCAGAGGAGTTATTCTCCATCCTCTGTCAATGTCTTTCCCCTCAGTCAGTATTACAAAAATAGATGCACAAACAGAAATTGTTGGAAAAGCTCATCAGGTCTGAAGAAGTGTCATTGGTCCCAAAATATTAATTCTGCTTTCTCTCCATAAATGCTGTCAGAGCTATTGAGTTTTTCTAGAGCAATTTCTGTTTGTGTTTCTGATTTCCACTATCTGCAGTTCTTTGTTTTTTTTTCACAAAACCAGATGTCTGGTCATTTGGATATTGCTGTTTGTGGGAGCCTGCTGGGCACAAGTTGTCTGCTGCTTTTTTAATATCACAGCACTGACCACAATTCACGAGTACTTTATTGGCTCGAAAATGTTTTGAGACATCCGGTGATCATGGATCAGATGCTTCATCAACGTAAATCTCTTTTCTCCTTGATTTGAACAAGGTTCAGTTCGAGGTATGTAAAAAATTGCTTTTAATTTGATTACAAAGATCAGGTAATGCTTATGACTCTTGTACCATTTCGAAGAAACATGCAATGAGCAATTGGTAAATCTGCTTTCAGTAGGGAGCTGAAAATTTTAAAATTCCCTCCTGAGACATGGGTGTTGCTAGTAAGATCAGTAGTTATTGTCCATTCATCATTAAGTTCTGCTTTCTAGGATTTCAGCAACAAAGTCTACATTTCTTTAATCTGCTGTTACATATGTCAGCAATTTTTTTTTTGACTGCAAGCATTCTTACAACATTTCTAAAGTACTTCAACTCTCTCTGTCTCTGTCTTTCACTTTCCCATCTATCTTCACTTATTTACAAATAGGCTTTGAAGATCTGCTTCTGTGTGTGACTTCAAATAAAAACATAATATAATTCTTAAACCAATCGACACAACTCTTGAGAGAACTATTAAATTCTTTTGTATGGCAACTTTATGTTTACCTCAGAATGACTGAAGAATAGTCCATGATTTTAAACAACAACAACGTTTGGTTTTTGAGTTGCCTTGATTGATTTCCTTAACAATGCTTGCATTTTGCTTGCTAGCTGGTTCTCCTGGCAACTTTGCCTTTAGTGTAAAAGTTGTTGTTTAGACTTAAAAATTCTTTAGGCTTTGTCCCCTCCTTGACAGTGCATTGAAACCCTTGTACCAAATTGACCATGGGATTAACTGAGAACTTGTACGCTTCCATATGTTGGTCCAAAGGATTTTGAGTGGCTTTGTGATTGGTCCAAATTGACTTCAGGTTAGATAGCCTCTCCTAGCCGATCATAGAAGCACCGTTGCCTTTAATTGTAGCAATAATCAGTTGTTATGTTTGATGTCATAAGTAAGAACTTAAGAAATGGGAACAGGAGTTGGCCACCTGTGCACCTGCTCCACCATTCAATATGACTGTGGATGATGTTCTACCTCTATTTTTTTGCCTGCACTTGATATCCCCAAGAGAGTAAAATTTTATTAATCTCAGGCTCAAATATACTGAATGAAGGAACATCCACAACCTTCTAGTACAGACAATTCCAACACTTTGACAAGCCTCTGAATAAAACAATGTTTTCTTATTTCAGCCCTGAATGATTGATCTTTTATCCTGAAACTAAGTCGCAATGTTTTAGATTCCCCAACCTGTGGAAATAACCTGTCCATATTAACTCTGCCAAGCTCCATCAGAATTGTGTATGTTTCAAAGCGATCACCTCTCGCTATCCTAATCTGCAGAAATTAAAGATTTATTCAGCCCCATGTCAAAGAAGAACCATCTCATTCCAGGAACTAGTCTTTGCTGCACTGCCTCCAAGATAGGTTTATGATTCCTTAAATATTGGGACAAAAACAACACAGTACTCCAGGTATATTTTTACCAAAGTCTAAAACTGTAGCAAGAATTTCTTATCCTCCAGTTCAAAGATCCAAGTCCAAAGGTGTGCAGTTTAGGTGGACCAGCCATGCTGAATTGCCGCTTGGCATCCAGGGTATGTGCAGGCTACGTCGATTAGTCATAGTTAATGCAGGGTTACAGGGATAGGGTTTGGGTGGGTCTGGATGAGATGCTTTTCGGAGGGTCGGTGTGGATTTGTTTGGCTGAATGGCCTGCTTCCACACTGTAGGGATTCCATGATTCTATAATTCCCATGCAGTAAAGTGTAAATGGGTGAACCCACATCTCCCCTCTTATACTGCTAATTTAACGATTTGCCTGAAGCCTTCTTGGTGGACAAAATTATCAAAGCTCATAATTCTTCTTTTCGTTATGATAAACTTACAAATGTCAGTGTTCTGCTCCCCTTTTAAATCAGGACTGTACATACAAACATTGTTCCATCACTTCTGATTTCTCCCCACTGTTAACCTTTGCACTGATGCTCCTGTTCTCATTCCCTTATTGTTTTAGTTCATCCAATTCCATCATTAAATTTATTTTCTGAGAGCTCTCTACTATGTAATGCTGCCATGTATGTCAACTGCAGGTGCTATGAAAAGATCACATCTGTGAGAAAGATTGCCGTCAAATCCGTCCCTAAATATATCTTCTCATATATTATAACAATCTAATTTCCTGCAACTTACATATTTGGTTGCAATAGGGAAAATCCTGGGTACCACATTCGCTCCAATCAAAAAAGTTTTTTGAGATTAATGTTTTCAAAGAACGGGTGGCAAAATTCAAATACAGAGACTGTAGGTTTTTAGGTACTATTTACAGTTCTACGGTTTGAGAATGCATACCTGTTGAGATTTGCTGGTTAGCTAGCTGTCTTATAACTATTAGCTTGTAAAAGACCCCTGATTGTGTTTGTGTCAGATATTTAAAGCCCTATGAAATGCTGAGAGGCAGACTTTTGCCAGTTTCTGGAAATTGTCCATTACAAACAAATCTTTGTGAAGTAAAATTTTTCAGCTTTTAACCATTGGCATTCTTTTAAGTTGAATGCATGCTTGCTGAAGAACTGGTACAATATTTAAATTTATGATTTGGCTTCTTGATTGCTTGCTGCATTTGCTACTCTTCTGGGTTCCGGCATCCAAGTCTCTCAAAATATGAACATTTAAAAGCTTCACACTTCTATAAAAATATTCTACTTTTCTGTTTTCACTTCCAGATTTACTTACGTAGATTTTTCAACATTATATTCTTATTCAGAAGTCACATGACACCAAGTTATAGTCCAACAGGTTTATTTGAAGTCATAAGCTTTTGGAGCGCTGCTGCTCATTCATCAGATGAAGTGACTTCTGAGTTTGCCCACCCAGTCCAATACCGGCACCTCCACATGATATATTCCATTTGCCATCAGTTGCTCACTCACTCAATCTATCTATGTTTTTGCAGCTTGTTTATTCATCTAAGTCATTGACATATCGCTGATCCTTGTGGTAAGCCTGCCAACTTGAAACTGCCCCATTTGTGTTCATTCCTCCTTCCCCTTTGGAAATCCAGTATGCTACATCTAGTGGTTTCCCTTTATCTACTCTATTAATTACATCCCAAAACTCTAACTGATTTGTCAAATAAGATATTCCTTTCTTAAGATCGTGTTGCCTTTTGTTTCAATATACTATAATTTCCTAAGTGCATTTGTAAGACTTTCTTAATAATAGATTACAGCTTTTTCCCAATGCCTGACGTCAGACTAACTGGCCTGCAGATCACTCTTTGCACTCTCCCTACTTACTTGAATACTGAAGCAGACTTCCAATTTGCCTTGGCCATTCTAGCAGCCAGGGGATTTTGGAAAATAGTGCGTTCACTATCTCCACAGCTGGTTTTTTAGAACCCCAGGATATGGGCCATCTGGTCCTGTGGATTTGCTTTAGTTTCTTAAGTTTTTCTTGAACTTATTTTCTGATGATAGTAATTATCTTAAGTTCTAAATACACAGTTGGCCCGGAACATATTAGGCCTAGAACAGAAAAAAAGATCATGTCCAGGTTACCTCTGCCCTTCCACTTCCTTTTCTTCTTCCAACTCTACCTTTTCTTCATGCTCTTCTCTTTTCTCCTTAGCTGCTGTTTGTACGGTCGGTGACAAAAACTGCCCTTATGTTAGCAAGGCTGTATGACCAGCACAGGATTGATACCCACTCTGTTGAGTACAGACAGCAGAAGCACATTTTCAGCACACCGATCAGATTCCATAGCAACGTGGCTTTCATTTTATACATGCTTCCCCTACAGTGCAATGTGCATGGGTGATACATCAGAGTCATTAACCATTCTTGTCAATGGATTGTCCTTGTCAGTCAGTAGCCCTCTTTAGATTTTTTTTGTAGCTCAAATGTAACTGATACAGTGAACTGCTGCAGAATGGAGGCATCATCAGTTCTGCTAGGATACTGAGCATTGTTCACTATGTGTCTCTCTGCTGATGAACATGCACCATATGCATTCTTTCAGTTCCTGTGAGGGGCAGAATTGATGTATGGCCAACCAATAACATCTTGCAGCACGGGGAAGCCTGAAATTTTGGCAAAGCTGTGTGATTGCTCTGACTGCTTGTCTCTGGCAAGAATGAATGAAATGTAGTTAGTGCTCTTTGAGTAGAGAACTTCAGATTCAATAGTCGACAACAAACTACAAGATCTTGCAAATATCTTTAATTCCAAATGCTCAAAATTTCATGACCACAATCACCTTTACAGCCATTGGCAGAAATAGGATCCCTCACTGCACTTCTAGTTGCAGCATTTGTAAGGTTTCAGTGAGATCACCCTTTTTTTATTTGCTGCCACCTTGTCCATTATTCCTCACCAAAGCTCAATCTGGAGAATATCTCTTTACTCCAGGTAGTTAGAGGTGCCTAGTGAGGGCCCTTCACCCCATATGCATCGTCCTTCCATTAGCTTGACTTGCTGTCTGCAGCTTCTGTTTATTCTCCAAGTTTTGCTTTATTTTAATTAAAAGGCACAAAATATACCATGTGTGGGAGCAGCTGCTTTGTGCAGGAAAGTTGAAGTCCACTAAAACTTCTGTCAGCATTTCAAATAGACTTTCACAACTATTTAAAAGTAACAAACAATCATAAAATTGTAGGAACAATCAAACGCAATCACCCTGAACTAACATGTAAATAGTTAGTGATCCCTTTAAATAGAACTTGTAAAGTAACCTATCTGTTGCTGAATCATAGGAGCAGGAAAACTTGACGTTTCGGGCCTAGACCTT
>JAHRHZ010000069.1:25153017-25184884 GCA_024137785.1 Ginglymostoma cirratum | reverse complement strand
AAACGTCAAGTTTTCCTGCTCCTATGATGCTGCTTGGCCTGCTGTGTTCATCCAGCCCCATGCTTGTTATCTCGGATTCTCCAGCATCTGAGTACCTTTTATCTCTTTTATATCTGTTGCTGAACGTGTGTTCAGTTGTGTGTGATTGAGAATTAGCTGAAATGTTGAGTTTGTAAACAAAACGCGAAGAACTGTGGAAGCTGGAAATCTGAAACAAAAACAGAAATAGCTACAATCAGTTCTGAAGGAGGGTCACTGGACCCAAAATGTGACTCTCCTTTCTCCCCACAATGCTACCAAACCTGCTGTGTTTCTCCAGTTATTTCTGTTTCTGTGTTGAGTTGCCAGCTGGCTTGATGGCATCAGTTAAGGCTGAACTCAGATTCAACCATGATCTGCATGCAAGCTAACACCTGAACAACCTGAAATCCAGTGTTTTTCACTCCTCAAGTGTATCTGCATGCCAACTCCAAGCATAGCACCCAAAATCTAGGCACTGCTAAACCCAGCTTATGGCCTAAGATCATTTAATCTCTGCTTTTTACTTTGTTACACTCCAGTTTTTTAAACTGATGTCAGTACAAGTTTAAACATATCTCTAATGAGGTAGTCCATTTTCTACAACAAAGATGTTCAATACTAAATTTCCTCAACAATATTCTGTTTCTCTTATGCTGCTGTTATATATGATAGATACTCACGTTCGCGTAGCAAGAGCTACATGTGCTTTTGTTTTAAGGCATTTGGAAACATTTTACCAAAGACTGAAAAAGCAGTAGAAAATATATGTAATGCTAAAATGTGCCTACTCCCAATAGTGAACCATCTAGTTTTGTATTAACAAGTTGTGATTGTTGTATGCATCATCATTTGCCCTGATCATTATCCATTGACATCTTCTTAAAGTATCTAAGTGAGCCCCTTAAGTGAGTGATTATTTGAGTGCTACTCTAATACCCTCACTGCGCGTAAAGAATGACTACTTGGAAGAGATACTAAAGTGTGCCAATGACTCTGAAACTGTACAATAGTAGTACCTTCAGGACATAAAAAATGAGGACATTTGTAAGGACAGCAGTGAGCAACTTAACAGCTCTGATGAGAAATCAGAGGGTTAACATAATCCACACTAGATCATTAGCGAGAGGCTCAAAGCAGCACTTCAGGAAAAACAGCAATAACATTGCTTATTTTGTGTGTAGAATTAGAGATAACTAAATTGGATAAATAGCAGACAATTCATTTTGAATTCACTGCAAATAACTGCACCTTATTGGGTAAAGCATGTAGCATGAAGACATCACCACCAACAACTTGCACTGATCTTCTGCTTGTTGTATACACATGCACAAGGCACTTCAAAGAAGCCTAATCCGAAATAAGCAAAACATCAGGATACTATTTTACTTTGTCGCTGACACTGTTTCTTGTTTTGATAACAGTTAAGCCTTTTGAAAAGGCAGAGATAAATATTCAAGTACTGATCCAGTTTATTCAACTTAATCTAGCTTGATGAAGGTTATCTTCAGGCATCATAACTGAGTAGAACAAATTTGATAGATTAGCTGTACCTGTCTGCCATCTCAGCATGCTTATTAATATTTTTAAAAACAATATGGTTTAATGTTCAATAAATCACAGTTTATTTCAAGCACTGGGTAAGTCACATTGATTTAATGGCATAGTTTGTTTAAATTCTGTAAAGCATTGCAAAAAATATCATTCAAACTTCAGAAAGAAGCATTTATGCTATCATGTGAATATAATTAATTGAGAGGAGTACATTCTAAAACAGGTTTCTTTAATATAGACTTTTTATTCCCCAGTTCTCATAAACTGACATTGACTTCAGTAGTCATGCTTGTTTCCTGTTCTGCCTGCAGGGAACTGTGAGTCAGTTAAATCCTTTTGTTTATTTTGATTACATTCTTTTGTTCATCTGATGGTCAGATTCCAAAGCCTTCCGTTTGCATGTTAACAAAAGATATCTGTGGACTGGGATCAATGATATTTGACTCAGTACCCAGAACCAGCAGGGCTGTTGCTATCAGATAATAGGAGCAAGAAGACATGTTCTGTCCTTGGAACATTGTTCACAAAGGCCAGAGTTTCACACTGCCAATAAACATTGTTGTCAGAGTAGTGACCACAATGATGTGGACACACTTGGCATTTTTTTAGTGGCTCTATTTATCCTCCCAAGTCATGGTTAAACACTTAATGTGATTGACACATTGATTGGTAGCTCTGCTTTCTGTTGCCTCCAAAGGGTACTGATTAGTGAATCTAGTTTAGTGGAAATTGCTCCCGGGGTTTCTTCAATCCAGGTAGATTAAGTGGTGAAAGATGGACCAGAAGATCAGTGCTGGCAGGATGCTTTGATTTGAGAAGCCTGTTCAATATATCTGATGTGTCAAATCTCCTTGGAGAAGTCAGTTGTAACCCTGCTTAACACTGAGGGTTTAGTTTCACGGCAAGATGCCTGATTTGACAACCAGACTGGTATCCCACTGTAAACACATCTTTTCTGGATGGATTAAGACAGTTTTACCACCTCACTCTTCTGATTCACTCAGGGAATTTAAGTGCTGTTTTCTAAATGTGGGATCCCTGCTAACACTGCTAGCTCACAAACTTTTTGTGTTAGTCAGCTGGCTGCAACCCTAATCTTAAATCTGGCTAAATTCCAGGTTTTCAAATCATGAGAATTTGGATAAATGAATACCAGGAAAATTCTACAATGACTGTGAGCAACCCATGTGTCAGGAACTGGAGATGCTAATAAAAGCAGCTTTGGTGAAACACTAATACATTGTCCATACGTCCTGGACTATTGGTTTATACCAAATCTTTCAGTTACATTGACATCTTAACAGTGCTTTCCTAAGCATTCAGGCTTGAAGTTGTAAGTACCTTAAGAATCCTGTCATGCAGACACTGAATGGTTAACTGGAGACCTATATATCGTTTAATGAGAAGCTTGACCTTGCACAAAAAATTGATATTTCAGTTTTTAATATGTAGTTTTCGAGGTGCTTAGACTATTAAATCCTCAAGTAACTTTAATTAAGCCACATGCTTTAGATTACTCAATATTCTTTAACCGTCATGATATACACAGGAACAGCAGTACACCAGAAAACAATTAATTCCAATACCTGTCCTCACGGTGAAAGTGTGGGTGCTAAGTATCTCTTTTCAAATGAAAAATGTTCTTGCTTTCCAACAGTATAATGTCATTAAAGCTTGTAGAATTTTGGACTGCTTTTCTTTCCAATACTAAACAAAGGCAACAATTGTCATAAAATCAGTGGTTTAATTTGCAGTGAGGTTTATTCTGCTTAGTTTGCTTGTTAAACCATTTTTGCAGCATATTTAATACAGGTAATCATAAATTAAGATATTTTAAACCAATATTCTCAAAAAACCTCAAGGCATAGAATTTTATTGTTGGAAAATGGGTAGTTCTCCTTCCCAAACTGTCGTAAAGTTATGTGTGATACCATTCAGTGAGGCCCTGATATTTTTATGCCTGAATACAAATTAATGGAAGGTAAGCAGGGCAGAAAGTCAGAAGCCCACCTGCCTTCCAAAGCAGGCCAATTTTCAGATTGTTGTTGCTGTCAAATTGTCAGTTTGGCACTACTTTTCAGAAACCATGCCATTTAACAGTGGCCTTGGTAGAGGGACAAGCGAGGGCAAGAATGTGATGGTGTTGTTAAAAGCTCATCTGGTTTATCAGCAGAATTGTAAAGTGAGAAGTTAGAACCTGTGTCTGATATTGCCGGAGAGATGAGGTGAGCTGAGCTGAGAGCACCTTGAACAAATAGCTGAGGTTGAACTAGTCAAGCCTTAAACTTTAAAGATCAGATTGGAAAGAATGACGTCAATCAAGGAGGGAACATAGGGCGGCCTGATGGAAAGAAGGCGCAGCTATTAGATCCCTACTGAGGAGGGAAGGGGATGCATAGAGTGGAGGACAGCTGACCAAGGACAACACAAGCCTGCTTGCCAGACATTTGTATGTCATGGTGTTGTTGAAGGATTAGGGTCAGAAGGCCTCAGAGAGGACCGTTGTCGGGCTACTCAGAGAAAAGACGTTGATCTGATTTTCCAATTGTTAGACAATCATTGTTCCAGCATAGGTGGGAGTTTGCATGAGGGCGCTGCAGAGCCCCCATCATGGCATACTTCAAAGAAATTTCCTGGAAAATTGAATTTTCCCCTGGGCAATTTCTCTCATACTGGAACCTTCTGCAAATCTCCAATTAAGTCAAAGACTTCATCAAGTTTAGAGGAAATTAAGTAAAAAAGTTACTATGGAAAAGTTTGACTATTAAATATATAGCTTAACTCCTGAGTAAATACAGGCAGTCCCCAGGTGGCAAACAGGTTCCACTGTTGAGTCCATTCGCAAGTCAATTTATATACAAGTTAGAATGCAATGCAGGGCAAAGCAAAATAGTCATTTTCTTGTGTGATGAGCTGATTTTTAAAATGACATCCCTGTATGGAATCTTGTTTGTTAGTATGAACTTTCATAAGTATGAGCATTAATAAGTCAGACATTCATAAAACAGGCAGTCCCTGTGTTAAACTGATCCCATACTTATCTCTCACACCACCAGCAACATCTCCCCCAGACTCTGACCCAAAACTCTCATCAACCTTCACACCACAAAGCGCTCAACCCTACCTGAGCTCTCTGCTGACAGACCCAGCCCCTCCTTTGTGCCAGACTCAACCCGAAAACCACCTCTGCAATGGGGACAGACTGTTGTGTGATGATACGATGGCTTTAAGGGGTGTATTTTGTCCTTTTTTGTTATGAAGAGAAGTCGAGATGGAGGTACCTAGTGATCTGTTCCAAGCCAATATCATAAACAGCTTGTGAGGCATTTTTTTTTAGAAGTTGAAACAATAGAAGCAGCATGAATGGGAGGGGTCGAGCTTCCACAGAACCAGGATTTTAGTTTAACTTTCAGTAGCTGTCAGGGTGGAAGCTGCTATACATCTCTGCCTGCTACAGCAAAACACTTGAGTTCTCTCGCTCCCAGAGTTTTCTCTTGATGTTTTTTCCTCCTGAACTGGAGAAACATTGCATGTGAGACAATCTATTGTACTGTTGTCATGGCATTTTGAGAAAGTTGTGCAACCAGCAAAAGGGGCAGAAGAAATGCTTTTATGACCAGGAGTATCTTGAGAACAGCCCCCAGATAAAGGCAGCAGCTCTCGTGTACCATTTGACTCTTCCTGCTTATCTAAGATGAACGTAAACTTCATAGACCTTCCAGTTACCTTTTCTATCTCTTGTATTGAACTACTTGCCTGAGATCATTGACACTGCATGGGTTTGCAGATATACCTAAAAATCCTGCTGGATCCATGAAATCACCAGTCTCAGTGAAGATAGCCTCCAGTCAGAGAAGTGGGTCATCACAGCACTCAAGACCTGGAAGGTCTTGTCCCTTGTCCTTGCTAGAACACGCATATCCTGTAGATCCTCCACCAAGATTTGTTCACGCCTCTTACTGAACAACTGACAACTGTCATCTCCAGAGTCTTATCATCGGCCTTGATTTCAGCACCTTCGTACGCAACAGCATTCCCCCAAGAGTTGGGTATTTTGGATAAATCACCAGAAGTTACCTTTAATTTGGCTACTTATTAAGAAATCTCACAGATAATCAAGTTCTGAAACAATGATTTAAACTTTATTGCATATGGCAACTAAAATAAGACTCCTCAAGTAAGCAAGTTGAGCCTCAAAACTCAACTTGGCTATTACCTGATTAACGGTGGAATTTATCTATGATTCCACCAGTAGTGTATGTCTCTGGGGAAATATTTAGGGTTCAATCCTTGTGCAGTGTTGTTCTTTGATGTTCTGCAAAGGGGGAGTTCTGGGTTTCGATTCTTGTACAGATTTTCATCCTTCAGGTCTATGATGTGATATAGTAATAATTTTTTAGAGTTCTTTCATCCAAAATATTGCAAGTCTGCAGCTTGTCTTCTTTATCAGAAGTAACTTCTTCGTTCCTTGTTATATTTGACATTAACTGTCTGTTTGAAGACACAGCTTTCCTGCAGCTAACTCCTTAAATTCTTCTGCAGGGCAATCAGTTATCCTGTCATGCAGATGTCAAAGCAGTTTTGTTTAGATAACCTCAATTCCTTAATTTCTCAGATATGGCTAATTGCTTTCAATCTCTGTATGCGCGTACCCTAGTCTTTAACAGTTTATTCTAGGCAGTTATTGCAGCATCTTTCCAGCTATAACACTTTATCTTTGATTCTTTCAATACATGAGTAGTTTTAAAGTTCTGAAGTTTATAATATCTGGACTGTCAGAGCCTGTGGTATGAGGTCTGGCAATTGTGCAGTACTTGTCCAGTTGAAGCTACTGGTTCAGCTGACATACACATACCCACTGACTATAAAATTCTGCCCTTGTTCTTGACCAGGAAGGATAATCATTAATGATATTTCCTTGTGGATTAATTCACAAAAAATTGATGGGTGGTCATCTAGAATTCCAGATAGGTACAATGTCGAGCATTGAAAGTTAATTCTCACACACATAGGATTCAAAAATTGAGGAATTCTGTACAAATGGAAAATTCATCACTGAGCTTCCTTATATTTGTACAATGCAGAAACTTCTGATTTTGCCTGCTAAAATTTCTGCAGTCCTGACTGGGTGATTTGATGATGTAGATGGGAATAGCAATAGAATTACAAGTGGCCATTTAACCAAGGTACTTTCCTCTTATTGTTGGGATCTGAAACAATGAACTTCATTGCTCTTTGCTGCTTTTCAGTTTGATCACATGCTGTGATAATCAAATGATTCATCTTTGTGATCCTTGTCGCAACTTATGTTTGGACAGAATCTGAAAAATGTTATCGATATAAGTAAGTCTTACAGTATGTACCTAATATATTGTATCCGTGTCTAAAAAGTGTCATACTTGAAAAGGCATACGATTCACAGGAAATTGAAAGCGTATAACCATTCCTCCTTATCTGCAAGCGTTCCATTCTTGAGAACCCCCCCAGAATTTTGAAATTTGTGAGTGCAGAGCTCATTTAAAAGTAGGTTAAAAATTGCAGAGGTACGATTTTTGCCTGTGGATGTTGATCTATGTTGTTTATTTTTGGTGAGTTAGGTGAATTTGTGAGTCTTTGGTTTTGTGGACACAGAGGATTTACTGCATATCACTTTCAGTTGTTATCATTTTCTTCAAAAAAATCTTCAGTTTGGTGTCCCCATCAATGACCAATAATAATCAAGAATTAACAAACAAGTAATTAGACTGAGAAATCAACCTTAGCAAATAATCATAGCAAGTAATAGGGAGGAGCAAATAAACCAATAAAATTACTTTAAAAAATCTTTTCCTGCATCATCTTGCTTTGTCAGTAACTGAAACTCATAGTATTTAGAAGGTGATTTCTAATATAATAAACACAAAAGGAATTAGTCAAAACAAAACCATTTTTATTATGTATGCACAGTTTTTTATGTCTTTGTCCCTCTTAAAACACCTTTGCCACCTTTCACCACTTTGTCTCCCTTTTACAATTTTGCCTTTAAAGAATAGAATGCTCTGATATCTGGTATCATGTTTCAATATTTAAAATGTTTTCCAACAGAAACAAAGCCCATTGACCCACTCAGTGTACCCCCCATTACAGTGTCATCTGCTCTTTGCTAACTTATGAAATAGTGCTCTGTAAAGTAGGCATGAGAAGTTATTGTTTGTAGAATTAAAATTAAAGTGCATCATAGTCTTGAGATAATACTACAGTTACGCTCAATTTCCTCTATGTCATAAAAATACAGCATGTGTACACATGTTATTCATTGCTACACAGAGTAATGTGTTAAATTTAATTGAATATCCAAATGAGGCAGTTCAGTTACCATCGAAATGAGCAGATCAATGATTAAGGTTGAGGTAACAGGGGCCCGCATAACCTTGTATGATGTTGTGTAATGATAACCCTTCCTCAGAATTCGAAATGTTAACTCTGATATTTTCTTCACCGATACTGCCAGACCTGCTAAGCTTTTCCAGCAACTTCTGTTTACATTCCTGATTTACAGCATCTGCAGTTCTTTCGGTTTTTATTTTGTAAAATGGGAGATGCCTGTTTCCCAAAAGAAAGAGACATCAAACTAAACTAAACTTCAGTCATGACAGAGCAGTGGAAATTATGGTGATGTCAACTGAGGCCGGCCAATGTTTCATCCGTGTTAAGATTGGGCGCGCTGCAAGGGATTGCAGACAGAATAAAAGAGAAGCTATGTACAATAATTGTGCGAAGCAAGACCATGAACAGAGGTGGTATCGGAGTAGTTAGTTAGGAAAATCATGGTGCTTACAGAAGCATTAAAATGGTTCGACAGTGAGTAAGCTAATATTTAAATGGCTAGTCGGTTCTCCTTCCAGATTGTGCATAGAAAAATGGACATATAGAAGATAAGAGCAGGAGGAAGCCATTCGGCCCTTTGAGCCTGCTCTGCCATTCATCATGATCATGATCATTGGCTGATCATCCAACTCAATAGCCTATTCCTGCTTTCTACCCATAACCTTTGATCCCGTTCGCCCCACGTGTTATATCTAGCTGCCTCTTGAATACAGTCAATGTTTTGGCATCAACTACTTCCCGTGGTACTGAATTCCACAAGCTCACCACTCTTTGGGTGAAGAAATGTCTCCTTATTTCTGTCCTAAATGGTTTACCCCAAATCCTCAGACTGTAACCCCTGGTTCTGGACACATCCACCATCGGGAACATCCTCCCTGCATCTACCCTATCCAGTCCTGTTAGAATTTTATAAGTCTCTATGAGATCCCCCCTGATTCGTCTGAACTCCAGCGGAAACAATCCTAACCTAGTCAATCTCTCCTCATACGTCAGTTCCGCCATTCCTGGAATCAGCCTGGTTAACCTTTGCTGCACTCCCTTGAGAGCAGAAAAGGAGACCAAAACTGCAAATAATATTCTAGGTGTGGTCTCACCATGCAACTGCAACAACACACCCTGCTTCTGTACACGAAACCTCTCGCAATGAAGGCTACCATACCGTAGCATATACAAGGTGGGGGTTATATGATAAACCCATCATATCAAACATGAAGGGATAGTTCGATCGCTGGTGGAGGTAGCAAGCCTCCCATGTAATGTAATAATCAGAAAACCCACATAAGAACAGATGAAGCCACCAGAAAGGGAATAAGTAGGCTGATTAGGTCACTGAGACCCTCATCCGGATCCTATCAAGTTGTTTGACCTGCTCCAAGCTGGTGGCACAATGTTAAAAGTTGTAATGAAAAAGCAGCCCAGAAAGAGTAGGAAAGAAATTGAGCCATTAAAAAAGGGAACAACATTTATCAAAAGGAGGATCAAAGGCAGCCCCACAGTGTGTTTGGGAGATCTTGTGGGAAACATAGTGCCGCACTGTGCACCACGGGAGGAATGCCATGGGTGGAGACCTGGCATGGATTGGGACATGGCCAGAAATTGCCACAGGTGTTTATCTATGCAAAACACAATGGGGAAAAGACCATTAAAATCAAATTAGCCAACCAACCCAGGCCAAAGCATGCTACAGATGGACTTCACAGTCCCCTGCTTCGTTGCATAGGGAAGATATATTGACTAGTTATCATGGACTGTTTAATGTAACGAGAGGAGGTACTCCCAGCGTAGAACTGCCCAGCTCAGACTATAGCAAGAATGCTATCAGAAGAAGTGATACCAGGTAGGGAATACACCTCTGAGTAGGTTTCGATTTAGAAATCCATTTCACAGGGAATGTAATGAAGTGAATCTGTGACTCTTTAACTCTATAAAGTTTGTTAGTTATTTGGAATGAAGCAGAAGTTTCATACGTCATGCCAGCACCAAAGGGCAGGCATAATAGAAAGAAAGAATGAACTGAACATTAATATCTACTACAGTTGGTACTGCTATAAAGCGATAGTTGTGTTCCTGTGCAACATTGCGTTATAGAAAATCGCGCTATAGAAGTAAGGGGGCCTATGAGAAAAGTGGGGTTGGGCTGATCACCAAAAAAAGTCACTCAAAATCGCTCAAAAATCATTCAAAAGCCTAACACAAAGGATAGCACAATTTGAATAATTGTTTAATTTATATCTAATAATGAAATTAAAATAAATTTAACACTTTACCTTTAAAAAATGTCATCAAGACTTGATGGGGGAGGAGTTTGTACTGTATCTTTCACAGAAAGCACTTCACAACAAAGACCACAAAATGATCACATGATGCTAGCATGGAGACTCTTTTGGCGCTAACATTGTACTTATTGACCACAAAGCACATGAAATGATCATGTGATGTCGACGCATACTCCTCTGTGCACAGATGGAATTGTGTTATAGCCAATGCCAGATCGCATTTTAGAAATAGTGTTCCTCTATTCATCAATCGTATTACAGGTAATTCACGTTGGCGGAACACCCATTATAGCAGAACTGACTGCATAACAAAGGCCATGGAACAAACAAGGGGTTGGGGAGAGTGTGTTCTCCCTGTGATGGTGATGCAATTAAAGGCTAAGCCAAACCGGGTTTGAACGAATGACTGGAAAGACAATGCAGTTGTCTTTAGGGAACTGCAGTAGAAAGTGAAAATGTAAACCTTGGACAGAGCGAGTCGAAGGTACGTGGTGGCATAGTGTGAAAATTTTATATTTGAATTAGGTTTTATTGTCACCTGTACCCAGGTACAGGGATTCAGAAATACGGTGAAAAGTGTACAAAGTCGCGATTCCAGGTGCCATCTTAGGTACAAAAGTACCCAAAAGTACAAAAGTACAAAATCTTAGGTATAAAGTAGAAACATAAAGAAAAATTCAACATTGCAATTCTTCTCAGTAGAAAACAGAAAAGTAAAGAAATTTTAAAGTTCAGCACCACAAGTCTTTCTTGAGCCATGGGCATGCAGATGCTCCATGCTGGGAGTCCTATAAGGGCTTGGACTCCCCACGAGGTCTCACTCTCTCCCTTTGCTGGGCATGTTCTCCTCTGCGTGGGGCTCATTTTCCACCGCCAGAGTGCTGCCAGGCTCACCAGCCACCTCGCCGCCAGCTGCCATTCAGGCTTATTAGCTGCCTGGCCATTGAACGCGACAATGCTGTAGACTGCTCAAGTTCCTCTCAGCTCACTAGATGCCTCGTCACTCTGCATCAAAATCCTGCTCTGGCCTCAGCCACTGTCACATTTTGAACCCCGATGCCATCCTCTCCACACTGAGCTCTCTCCAAAAGATAATTAAAAAATAAGAAACTAAAAAACTAAAATAAAGGAAAAAAATGAGAAAAGAAGAAAAAAAGGAAAATGGATGGGGTGGACGAGCCCCGCGCTCAGAGCAAAACAGTGCCAACTCCTGCTGCTGCCATCTTTATAAAACTTTTAAAAAATTTAACGGAGTTAAGTCTATATAAGAGAGCAGTGAGAGATAGTGAACCTGGTAAGGAGCGAGGAGAACATTAAATCACTGGTCACGCTGAAGGTAAGCGAGAAGGTTATGGAGACAAAGTTCCCTGAGAGATCTGTGTTTGCCCCAAGGTGATAGTGACCATGTGAATAATAAAGAGCAGTGACGGCTGTATGTAACTACATATGACAAAAACAGAAAGGTGGTTTCATCGTTTGTCACAGATGAGACCTCAGAATTCTCATCTGTTTGTGTCAGCAGGAAGGCAAACTGCTGCTTTCTTGATTTTTTAGCTTCAAATAAGCCTTCAAGACAATGATAGTCTGGAGGACAGCAACAGCAGTGATCATTCTACTGATAAACACGTGAGTATGGGAAGAACTCACTGTGCACATCAATTAAAGCGTGTAGTTGCTGAAAGGAGGAATGAAAAATGGATAAGGAAACCACATGAATGGACTTGTGATAGGAAAATCTGAACACCAGAATGATTCTATCAGGAAAGAGCAGCAGCAATAGGTTAATCCTGGTAACATTACCCCAACAGGGTGCCACATTCTGTCCAATCCAGGATGTAGCTTTACCACAGGAATATTCAGATTGATGAAATGGGCAACTCCTACACCTGAAGCACTTCCCAAATCTTCTTGGGAGAATTTGCCACTGCCCTGGATAAGATCAACTTATCTTAAGCTAATAATACAGCTGGAAATGTGGACAAAAAGTGAATCCATGGCGTAGTCTCAACAATGGGGCAATTCCACTATCAGTCTTGAGTATCTATGGGAGTAACCCTTTAGGGTGTCCAACACAGGAGTTAACATCACGATAGGATTGAATCTGCACTTGTGTAGTTCAACTTCCACCCTGCAGTTGTAGTCGTCGTGAGTTGACTACCCAACCTGCCTCCAATTCAGTTGTTTGAAATAGCTCTATAGAAGCCAGTATCCCATCACCAAGTCACCCTCAGTTTGCACATGGAGAGTCCTTGAGCCTGATCAGCTTCCTCAGAGCCAGCTGTCAGAGTGTACAGGATGATTCTCCTGTTCTTATCTTTTAGCCAGGACTCCCTGATTGGACTAGATTAACAGCCCCAGTCAGGGAACTCATATTCTAATTGTTCACCTGGCTGACCTCGTGTCAAACACTACATCTCTCCCCCTCTAAGGCCAAGAGTATAGGCCGGTTCTTTTTTTTGCAGCTCCTCCTGGGTCATTTTAGCACCAGTTCAAGTTCTTCCTACTGTGCCTCTGATACAGACAGCGTGAATCGTACAAGAGCTCACATCTTGCACCCAGAGCATCTCGGCAGACATTCATTCTCTTCTTCAAGTGGCAAATGCGTTGAGACAGTGGCATCCGCTGTGTCCATCTCAGATTCTGAGATATCTTCAATGGAGAGGAAGAACCCATGAGTTCTGGAACAGTTGGAAAGGCAGTCAAGGAGCCAGGCACATTTTGCTGTCACCCCATTTGTGATTTTGCAGTTTTCCTAGGGTCCATGTGCTTGCTCAGGATCATCACATCTACCCGAACTTTATTAATCATTGGACCTGACCATGACTATTACCAACCCAGGGCCATTCCCTTGCTTCCAACACCAAACCCCATCTCCTGAAGTAACTTGTCTGTATCGCTTTAGAGAGCTTTGCATCCGGCATTGGTGTTCGTGATGTCGTCCAGGAAGATCAGATGTAACCTGGTGTGGAGTCTTCTCCCCATTAGCAACTCTGCTGAAGATACCCCTGTAGTTGTATGTGGTGTTGTGCTATAATCACATAGGAACTGGGACAGTTTTGCATCTAGTGAAGCTGTAGACTGTTTCTTTAAGCCTGCCTTCAGAATTTAGACTGCTCTTTCTGCCGGACTGTTGGATGATGAATGGTATGGAGCTGTCCTTATATGTCGAATGCCATTCAACTTTAGGAAACACTTAAATTTTCTGCTGGTCAATAATGGCCTGTTGTCTGTGACCAACACTTCTGGGAGTCTGTGTACTGCAAAAGATGCAAGCAGTTTTACTGTCAGCGCTCTGATATTTGACAAGTGAACACTGTGCTCGTCAATCCACTCGTCCACAATGACTAAAAGCATTGAACCCATGAAAGGACCGGTGTAGTCAATGTGTAACTGAGTTCAGGGTTGACTCAGCCATTCCCACAAATGTGGGGGAGCTGCTGGCAATACGTTTTGTCTTTTTTGCACTCTGGGCACTGCCCCAGCGATATGGCTATGTCTGCATCCAATCCAGGCCACCAGACTCAACTTCTTGCCAACATCTTCATTTTGGACACCCATGGATGACTGTGGTGGAGTTCAGTCTGTATCTGGTGGTGACCTTTGCTTGGGGCAATCACACTTTCTCCCCATAACAATATGGCGTTCTATGCTGTGATCTGGTCACTTCGGGTCCAAAAAGGTTTCAATTCTGACAGTCATTTGGCTTTTCCCATCACCACCAACTGTTTCAGTTTTGCCAGACCAGATCTTTCTGTGTCCAAAGTCTGATATTGTCAGCTGTGACTGGAAGTGTGTCCAGAAAATTTAAAACAATTACAGACTCTTCCTGTGGTGGTACCTCTGGTGGTATATCTGCTAGTGGGAGGTGGCTCAATGCATTCAAGTTTGCTACTTATCCTCCAGGACCGTGTTCCAACTTGTAATTATATGCACTTAGTATTAGGGCCCAGCACTGAATTCAGCTTGGAGCTTTAGGCAGCAGTGCCTCTTTATGGAATCTAGCAGGGTTTTGTGGTCCATGTTAATTACAAAATTACGTTAATACAAGCATTGGTGGAACTTCCTGACTCCAAATATGACCAAATATGACTCCAAACCTTCCTTCTGCATCTGGGCATATTTACGCTCTGCGTTAGCCAAAGTCCTGGATGCATGTGCTAAAGGGTGTTCCTCTCCATTGGGCTACCTATGAGCTAAAACTATCCCAATGCCCTCTGGGGAGGCATCTCATGTCAATACCAGATCTTGTTTGGGATCATAGCGTGCCAACACCTTAGAGGTTGATAGCTGTTTCTTCACTTCCCTGAAAGCCATCTCTTGGCTTGGCTACATAACCATTTCCAAGGCTGACCCTTTTTTAGGAGTTGATGCAAAGGTGCCAGGATGGAGGCCAGGTTATGTATGAACTTTCCATAATAATTCATCAGTTCAAGGAAAGACCTAAACCCCAGTATCGACATGGGAACCAGGGCACCTTTGTTTGGCCTCACTTTATCTTTCAACGGGTGTAACCTGGTCTTGTTGATTTTGTAGCCTAAGTAGGTCACTTGAGATGCCTGAAACACAAAGTTTATCCTTCTAAGGTGTACCCCTGAGTGGGAGTAAAGTCTTGAGGACTAAATCAAAGTTCTCTGAGAGATCCTTATTGGTCTTCCCTGTTATTAGCACGTCATCTAGACAAATGGTGACCTGAAGTAGACCTTATAAAATGTTCTTCATCATCCACTGAAAAATTACACAGGCTGACGATATCCCAAATGGCAGTCTCACATATTCGTACAAACCCTTATGGGTACTAATTGTAGCTTACGTCTAGGATTCCTGTTCTGAACGCAATTGCAAGTATGCATGGCTCATGTCCAGCTTTGTGAAGGATATCTCCCCTGCTAGCATAAGTCTTCTATGTGAGGGCTTGGGTATTTATCCAGCTGTGAGAAGTGGTTTACTGTTAACCTGATACGGATTACCCTGGTTCTCAAATTGCTGACTAAGAATGATAGAATTAAAAGCAGCTGGGGTTCGTAATATTCCTTAACTAAATCCATCAACTCTTGAAAGGTTTTAGTATCTGGTCCCTCAGGGAAAGTTAGTCTCCTAATAACCGAAAAACACTGCGGGTCCATAAGCTGTCAGGAGAATTAGTCGTTGCCATTCATTTGCCCCAATGTCATTTGCCTGGAAAAAAAAATGCATTCTTTCCACATAATAGGCTCACTCTTCGATAACAGGATCAAACAAGGCAAGCTTCCCAAGTAACAGCATGGTGCCAGAAATACTTACCCCAAGTCAAAGATGAGTATTGCAAGTAAATTTCTTCAGGAGCTTCTTTTGTCTCATTGTCGTTGAAGTAACTCCACAGATGCTGGTACCCTGTCAGCAAATCATCATTTATTAAACACGAAAAGTCCTTGACACTGACCCAACTCCCTCAAAGCCAGCTCTCAGAGTGAACAGCATGTCTGACACTCCTGTTCTAATCTGTCAGCCACGGATCCCTGATTGGACCAGATTAACGGCCCCAATCAGGGAACTCATTTTCTATACAGTCTGCCTTGCTGACTTCATTACAATCACTTCACTGCTTTTGCAAAAATCTTGGACTATGGCTCTTTCTGTATTCTAAAAAATCTTCCCCCCTGAAAATTTTTGACTGAAAATATTAAATAGGAAAATAAAACATAAGTAATGCTGACAATAGATGGGAGGTTGAATCTCTTATCTTCCCTCTCCCAGCACACAGGTTAGAACCAAACACAAAGGAGAGGCCTCATTCAGACATATGGGTCACTTAATCAAATCATATTCAGTTAAGCTTTAGTCCTTCTGCGAACTTGACGTAATTCTTCAAAGCACAATTTGAGTTGAGATGAATGACCTGTACTGAGCATTCGAACAAGGTTACCAAACCAGATGGGGAATCTGTCTTAATTTGTTCCAATTTATAAAATGTTACTTACTGCCATAGTTAATTTTTTCTCTTTCTCACTAAAGAATCTTTCCCCCTGAAAATTTTTGACTGCAATCTCATATTTCCTTCTCAACATTCAAGTTTTATGTTGTGAAAATTTGACTGAGGTTTTTATCATTTTCTTGTAGCACTATAAATGACAACAACTCTTTCTGCTTGTTACCAAAAGTGGTTTTTCTCATGTCACATAGAGTCACAGAGTCATACAGCACAGAAGCAGACCTTTTGGTCCAACTCGTCCATGCTGACCAGGTTTCCTAAACTGAATTAGTCCCAGTTGCCTACATATGGCCCATATCCCTCTAAACGTTTCCTAACCATGTGTCTGACCAAATGTTGTAATTGTATTCATCTCTACCCATTCCTTTGGCAGTTCGTTCCATACATGCACCAACCTCTGCATGAAAACATTGCCTCTCAGATCCCGTTCAAATCTTTCCCCTCTCACCTTAAAATTATGCCCTCCAGTTTTCAACTCCGAGGAAATTTGCTATTCACCTTATCACTGCCCCTAATGATTTTATAGACCTCTATCAGGTCGCCCTTCTGAAATAACTCTGCAGAGGCCAGTATCCCATCACCAAGTGACCTTTATTTACACGTGGAAAGTCCTTGACACTGATCCAGCTCCCTCAGAGCCAGATTTCAGAGTTTAAGTGTATGACACAGCTGTTTTTATCAGTCAGCCAGGGCTCTCTGATTGGACCAGGTTAATAGCCTCAACCAGTGAACTAATATTCTGTGAGGTCCACTTGGTTGACCTCATTGTTATCACTGAACTCTTGACCTCCTACATTCTGCTTATAACTCAAACCATCTAGAGTCATAGTCATATAGTATGGAAACAGACTGTTTGGTCCAACCCAACCATGCCGAACAAGTTTTTTCTGATGAAGGGTGTAGGCCCGAAACGTCAAGCTTTCCTGCTCCTATGATGCTGCTTGGCCTGCTGTGTTCATCCAGCCCCACACCTTGTTATCTCTAAGTTTCCCAACTAAACTAGTTCCACTGGCCGGCATTTGGTCTCTACCCCATATCCCTTTCCTATTCATGTACCTATCCAAAACTCTTTTAAATGTTATACCTGTGCTTGCATCTACCACTTCCTCTGGCAGCTCATTTCAACCACGCTCTGCATGAAAAAGTTGCCCATCAGATCTCTTTTAAATCTTTCCCCTCTCACCTTAAATCTGTGCCCTCTAGTTTTGAATTCCCCCACCCTAGGGAAGAGACCTTTGCTATTCACCTTAACTATTCCCCTCATGATTTTATAATGGCAATGGTCAACCTTCTACGCTCCGGTGAAAGAAATCCCACCCAATGCAGCCTGACCTTATAACTCAAGCCCTCTGTTCCTGGTAACATGCTTGTAAATCTTTTCTGCACCCTTTTCAAATTCAATGATGTTGTTCCGACAGCAGGCTGACTAGAACTATATACTGTACTCCAAAAGTGGCCTCATCGAATTCTCGTACAGCCATAATATGACATCCACTCCCATACTCGATGCTCTGACCAATGAAGGCAAGCGTACCAACACCTACTTCACCACTCTCTCTACCTGTGGTGCCACTTTCAATCTTTTTCACGAAAGTATTATACATTTTTGGCCAAAGTGTGGAGGGCACTGTCTCTTTCAAATCCCACAACTTCATTCATAAAATCGCTACAGTGTGGAAACAGACACTTTGGCCTAACAAGTCCACACTGACCCTCAGAGCATCCCACCCAGACCGATCCCCCTAATCTACATATCCCTGAACACTATGGGCAATTTAGCATGGCCAATCCACCTACCCTGCACATCTTTGGACTGTGGGAGGAAACCCATGCAGACACAGGGAGAATGTGCAAACTCCATGCAGACAGTCACCTAAAGGTGGGATTGAACCCAGTTCCCTGGTGCTGTGAGGCAGCAGTGCTAACTACTGAGCCACCATGCCGCCCTAAAGTACACATTACAAAATTGTTCTTGCCCAGCTCCTGCCTAGTGTACATCACAAGCGGTTCTACGTATGCATGTCAAACTGATTCAGCCATTTACATGAGAAGGATGCAGATAGGCTGCAAAGAGATGCTGCCAGGTTAAGTGAGTGGGCAACAAGGTGTCAGCTAGACTCTGATGTGAGGAAGTGTGAGACAATTCACTTTGGTTGTAAGATTAAAACAGGCAGTCTCTGGGTTGTGAATGGGTTCCATTCTGGGGTCCATTTGGAAGTTGATGTGTGCACAAGTCGGAACATGATGCAGGACAATTTAAAGCAGCTGTTTATAAGTATAGGAAACGTTTGTATTTCGGGTCTTTGAAATTACACTCATGTATGGGATCACGTTTGTAAGCTGGACATTCATAAATCGGGGACCACCTGCATCTCTTAAAAGGTGTGAAATTTTGCTTTTTATTCACTTGTGGGATGTGGACATCACTGACTGGGCCAGCATTCACTGCTTGCCCTTAGTTGCACTTGCAAAAATGCAGGTGAGCTGTATGTCAACCTAATCATTAACAGCTAAGTGAGCTCTTGAGGTGTGGTCTTAGTGTCTCTACCTCTGAACTACAAGACCTGGGTTCAAGTCATACCTGCTCCAGTGGTGTAAAATAACATCTCTAAACAGGTTGATTAAAATATATCTAACAACAGATAAGTGGGAAATTTTAAAATTATGGCTATTTCATCAAAATATATACATACATTTTTACCCAATTACTGAAATGCACATTTATATGGTTTATGTATATTAGGTGCAGAATAAAACAGTTCCATCAACTAAGTTTTTTTAGCAAACAAGAAAATTATTGAGTCATTATAATAACAAGACTTATTTGGCAATGATTTAAAGCTAACATGATTTGAAATACAATGTGGAGATGTCAGTATTGGACTTGGGTGGCATTTTGAAATGTATAAGTATAAATATTTAAATCTCTACGTAACTCCAATATGCACATATACACACACATGCATATGTGTTAAAGAAAAAAAAGGAAATTTTGCCTGCAGAGAGTAATTTTGGAAAAGGTCCTTTAGCCAAAATAGTTGTTACTTCTCAGAAAAGAAGAGTAAGGTATGAAATGTTCCAGATTTCTTTGAGTCCACTGTTCTTATATATATTGTTGGGCCACAAGATACAGAGTGTTGTCAATAAACGCGTGATTGTCTCTGGGATCCTCAAGAGAAGCAGTACCATTGCGAGATATCAGGTGAAAGCAAGCAAACTGTCAGACAGAATGGCTGTTTCGCACAGGATATCAACAAGGTTTCTCAAAGACAGTTACAAAAGCTGAACTGGGAGTCTTATTTCTTCTTAGGCTACACCTTGACTGAGCTCCAAAGCAATCAAATGGCCCACCGTAAACTCAGACTTGTGAGTTCAAGTAAGTCCAAACAATTATCTGACTTCCAGTAAGTGACTTTTGTTTTCAAAAAAAGTCCCACAGTGCTTCAGTGACCTTTTAAGAAAAAACATTTGCAGGGTATCTCCTCAACATCTCAAATGGACTAACTTTTACATCCTTCATACAATACTTTGCAAAGAAATACTAATAATGAAAGCCTTCATACAATATATATGGTCACAAATAAGAGAAACATTAGTTCCTGTCAATAACCATCCTTGTTATAGATCATGTTTGTTAAATAAAAATCAGTCAGCAGATTGTCAAATTTACCTACCATTCTCCAGAAAGACACATTGTGATGAACTCTGGAGTGCTATAATCATAAGCTCTTTGTCAGCTAATTTACATTGGTTAATAAAACAGGCAAACATATCACATGAATCACAATAACTATTTTTGTTCGTGCCTTCTATTGCAAGCATTTTTTTCTTTCCTTTTGATGTTTCTCACTAGTCAGAATGCTCAAAACATATACCATATACAAATCTTAAAAATGAATAAATGTCAGTGGTTTAATTTGTCAAAATCGCAGAGTGGAAAATCTTGATTAATGCCTTTCATTATTGCATTTTTTAAACTACAAGCAATGATTTATTGCCATTTCAGTTACAGAAATCAGTAAAAGGCTAACAACAGGTTTGGGGGCTTTAATTCCAATGGCTTTTCAGCTTGTCCTTCTCATTTAGTCAGTCTTCAACCCAGTTTGAAAAGCAGTCAGCTAGGTTAGTAAATGTACTGATTAGATGACTAGACCAAATTATGTGAAACTTATTGCTCTACTATCTAAATGGCTTAAAAGTCTTGCAAGTAAAGATGATCATAGTGAATTTTGTTAATATACAAAACAATATGGTGTCATATTTTCTCAACGGAGCGTGTTAAATGATTTGATAGAACAATACTTTCTTTGTTGTGCTTATTACTTGTGCTTCCATATAGTGAAGCTAATTATGTATACACATTGAATGTTTAGTGGCATGTTAAGTGCAGTGAATGTAAGGATAACACTTGTAATCTGTCATCAAAAATGTAACATTGATTCAGGCATTATAGTAATGGAATTGCACCGTAATTTACATTGAATGTGATAACCTAAGCAATAATTTGGCATTAAGAATAAATTTGTTTAAATTACTGGGTGATTTTGTGGGCCTTGATAAAGCAGTTTTATGAATCTGTTAATAGCTGGCAGTTAAACAGGAGAACTGCACCTTGGAGTGTTTTTGTTCACCAATTACCTTCCATTCCCACCTGAAGATGCTGGTGAATCGCAGGTATGGTTTCACAGCATTGGTTGCTTTCTGGTACCTTGCCAATACGACTTCATTAAACTCTGAGCTCTTTACAGAAATTGTCTGCAGCTTATAATGTACATGAAGGCATTAGAGTTGAGTCTTATGTTGTCCCCACGTGACAGTCGGACACAGATACTTGAGTGCCTGTTGTTTGACAGCAATCGGGATTGGAAAATCTTGGCAATATTGTCCTATTAACCTGAGACATTGAGGTCCCAAATCAACTGACTCAGCACAGTCAAGGAATTGACCCTAGGATGCTCCTGGTCGGTGTAGATCAGCTGCTTCCTTAAATAATTCTAAGCCATTTGTGTGAGCTATGTATGATTTGCTTTTGGATTCATAAATAAAATAAGCTGAACTAATCAAGAAAAGACAAACTGCTGAGAGACCACTGCATTGCTCTGAAACATTATGTGCACTGTACATTATGAGCCTTGACAGTCTCAAAACCATCAACAGCAGGATAATCCCTGAACAATGATCAAAGCTGAGGGTGTCAAAAACTTCAATATACACATCAATTTTGTCCCAGTGTGATGGTGTAATCTGTTTTTTATGCATCACTGGATTTGTAACAGCATTTCCTCCATGCTGCAATACTTCTGTATTCAATTTAATTTTAATGTACTAATTTGAACACATTACAATCAACTTCAAATGCAGAATGTCTTAGAAAATATTGCAGCAGCTTCCTGTTTAACCAAAATATAGGTTTTAATTAGTAAAAGAAAAGTAAATCAACATTATTTTATGTCAGTTTGAATTTGTCACACCCTTAGATCTGGATAATTAATATAATTTAAGGGTCAACTTGGTCAGATTAAATGAATGCAACCAATAACCATTCAAATTTCATGAGATTAAACCATGACTCACAAACCCTAAATTCGAAATGTCCTTGTCATACTTAAATAAAAACAGAAAGAACCGTGGATGCTGTAAATAAGAAATAAATATAAACAGAAATTGCTGGAAAAGCTCAGCAGATCTGGCAGCATCTGTGGGTCGACCCGAAATGTTAACTCTGATTTCTCTCTATAGATGCTGCCAGATCTGCTGACGTTTTCCAGCAATTCCAGTTTTTGGTCCTTGTTACAAATTTCATGTGAATCTATTGAAAATTTACAGATATTTTGTGTCCCATGTAGCTCCTTAAAAAGTCTGAACCACCTTCTTCTATATGCCAACATTATAAATGGATAGTGAGTGACAGTCCATTTACAATATTAATAATAACATAACAAAGCCTTATTAACAGCAATTTAATAGCTGCAATTAATAATAAATGATAATTTTGGAATTATGGCACTGCTTTTACCAGCACAATGTGAAGATCCAAATGAGCACATGGACACACTTCATCCATATTTTAAGTGTGTTTAACTTTCAGCTCCAGATTTAACTATCTAGTGTCTTCCTATTGGCCCAGACATTGCAATTGGCAACAAGACAATGATGCTCACTTCGAAAGAAATTGCCAACAAAGGTCTACTCATGGCTGTGGTGTTGATTTCTTCTTTCTTGGTTATTGTTTGTATCTGCCGCCAAGGCAACAGGGCTGTCATCATACCCTGTCATCAAGCAGTTAAGCATCCAATCATAGTGTAGTACACTCACAGACAACAAACTATGAAGTAAAAATGTGCTAATTTTATTTCTGTTTTAATATTTTACAGAGATCAATGTAAATGTTTGGAACATAATTGCATGTAGGATTGAGGTAGAATCATAGAACACCTACAGTGTGGAAGCAGGCCATTTGGCCCTTTGAATCCACATCGACCCCCAGAACAGCATCCCACCCACACCTGATAACCTATAACCCTGCATTTCCATTGGCTAATTCTCCCAACCTACATATCCCTGGACACTATGGGCAATTTATCATGGCCAATCTCCCTAACCTGCACATCTATGGACTGTGGGAGGAAACTGGAGCACCCGGAGGAAACCTACGCAAACACAGAGAGAACATGCAACCTCCACAGAGACAGTTGCCTGAGGGTGGAATCAAACCCTGGTCCCTGGTGCTGTGAGGCAGCAGTGCTAACCACTGAGCCACTGTGCTGCCCCTGATCACCCAGACCCGCCCCATCCCCTGTCCTTGAATCTATCCCCAGGCTGTTCTTGAATCTGATCATACGTATATACGATTTTTGAAGAATAAAGGGTGACGTTATCAAAACTTACAAAATAGTTCAAGAGTTACACAGAATAGATGCAGATAAGATATTTCCCCTGGTTTGGGAATCTAGAACCAGGAGGGCATAATTTAAAAGTAAGGGGGATACCACGAAGATATGAGCTGAGGAGAATTTATTTCATTCATAGGTTTGTGAACCTTTAGAACTCTCTACCACAAAGGAAGATCAATCTTTAAGTATGTTTGAGGTAGTGATTGGTAAGTTTCTCATTACCAGTGCCATAGAAGGTTATGGAGATAAGTGAGTAAAAGGCATTGAAGTATTCAATCAGCCATAATTGTACAGACTGACAGGCTGAATGGCCTACACCCCGTTCCTGTGCTGACTGTATCACCTCTAATGCAAACATATCTTTTCTTAATTGTGAAGACTAAAACCTAGCACAGAATTCTAGATGTTGTTTCACCAAAGACGTATGCAACTGAAGCAAGATTTCCTTATTCCTGTACTCAAAACCCTTTATAATAAAGGTCAATATGTTATTTGACTTCCTAATTGCTTGTTGTACTGACGTGTTAAATTTGTGTTCCTTGTGTGAATGCATTCAAATTTCTCTGAACATCTGCATTTAGACATTTCGCATCATTTATGCATGGGAATGAATTAGAAGCTGAAGCATGATAATAAAAATTAAATGAAATTTGTAAAAATTACATTAAAAATCTATGGCCTGTTTTAGTTAGAAAAGGGAAATTTGACATTCCACAAAGATAAAATATGTCTTTCAGGAACATTGAAATTGTTGAGTAATTTTGGACTAGTGGATTTTGGGCTGGAAACAGGAACTGGTACTTTGTCTAGGTCTTGAATGCCACCCCAGGGGTGGCAAACAACCATTGGAATTTTGGGAGGGACAGCTCCTTAATTGACCTGGAAATAATACCCCTATCAAATTAAGGAAAGCAGTGGACTCTTGATGCCAGAGGGTGAAAGGTGATCTTTCAACTTTAGCAACCCAGTAGATTACAGTAAGGAGTAACAATCTGAAAAGATACTGTATTAAAGTTTCAAATAAAAATTAGAAAAAGCCAGTAGGATATTTCCCACATGGGGGGATCCCAGCCTACCCTTTAAATTTACATCTCTCCTCCCTGTTACATGAAATCCAGAAATGTCATATGTGAATTTTCAGTCAATACTTTTAAAATCTGAAGGCTAAGAAACTATTAAAATAGCTGTTGCAATGTGTCCATTGGCAGTTAAGCTACAGGCTGTACCAAATGTTTAACAAATATCTAATTAAATATGGACATTCACAGCCATCTGAGAAATGCACACATCTCTTTGTTTAAAGATAGACCAACACAAAAGGACTATAGAATTTTCAGACTCCATCTCCTTGTTTCATGCTAGACAAAGGGCAGGTTGAAATTAAATTTCTCACACACAGATGATTTTTACATTGATGGAATAGAATCGTTTGACATTGACAAACTCAGCTGCATTGTGATATTGCTCTCTTAATGAAAAATATTTACAGTCCGTCATGCCCTGCACCTGGGGAAAGCAAGTAGGTGTGGTTGCAAGCATCCTCCTCCCAGACAGCCTCCAGTATGTGAACAAACGTCCATTTTGTGGCTGGCCTTGCCCATCCCCTGCAACTTGTCTCTCTGACTATTTCTGATGTGAGGTGGAAGAGAGCAATGAACCTGAAGGATGGGTGAGGAGACTTCGTAAAGTCTGGACTTCTTAGGTAGGCAACAAACCCCAAATAAGAAGGTAATGGACACATTTTTGTGCTGAGTGGTAGGGATGCAGTTGCATGTCTTAAAATGATGTCAACCTTGGATTAGCAGCTGCTATCCTTATGAGGGAAAAATGTGCTAGGCAGACATGTATATGACCGCCATCTTTAAGGGGGCAAAGTTCAGCAGAATGCACAGGTGTAGCCATTCAGGGTGAGAAAGCAAGAGCAAATGGGCGTGCTGAGTCTTCTGTAATGGAGAGCTGAGAGAACTGCGGTGAATCCTACATAAAGACATCAAATTATAAAATGTGTTCAAACTTCTTTAAGCACAGATTTTTATATTCGTATGATGTATTATATGTTGATCTAAAAACATGAGGTCTGATTAATTATATAGTGAATGTGATTGCTGCTTCATAATTTTTTGTTTGTTCTGAGGTCATGTATTGTCAAGTCTAAAATAAGGGTCAGATCGGAAATAGTTTGGGAAGCACTGCTTACGTATTCGGAAGATCATTTATTTCCAGTTTAACAGCATTGCAAACCCCCACCTTTATTATATGCTCACATGCATTTTGTTTCTTCCACTGTTGCTGATAGATTCTTTAAAAGCTTTCAGTTCTCTTCCTGAAACTCGATCTGTTTTTCCGCCTCCAACTCAAAAAAAAATCACTTTCAACAAGCTTTCTCTCTCATCTCCTAATGTTTTTCCTTCCAGCTGAGCTTCCATTTATATTGCCATTTCACTTTCCAGCATCATGGCAGGTTTATTAACGAGGCTGTATATCCTTCAGTCTGTAGTAGTGAGGTTATTGATGATGAGGATAATTGTGATTGTTAGATTTAGATTCCGTTCCTAATTAAACCAACGGTATGTTAGGCTTGCATTAACTATTTAGAAAGAAAATCATGTTTTATACTTTGATCCAAAGAAGCCATATAAATATTCTGCACTTTGAGGTGAGTTGTGAATGGATACAATGTTAGCATAAAATGCAATTGTATAACAGATTATTCAAATCACTAATTTATTGGGTTATTTGAAATTATCAAACTGAATTTTAAAGAGATTAACAACATCCTGAAATAGGTTTGACTTTGTGAAAGTGAAAAACCATCATGGCAGAATTACAGATGATGGATAATTGGACTTCCTGACGTTCTAATTTGGATTAATGATGTTGATTTGTTATTTTGAAATGGAATGTAGGTATGTATGAGAAAATTAATGACCTAAATGTGCCTGTAATTTGTAATTTTTTAAAGCTGTATTTATATTTTATGTTCATAATAGTGTTCTGAATCACAGAACAGCGTTATTTTTTAGTATTTGTTTATACTGTTGAGCTTTAGTGACGTAGAATCCCTACAGTGTGGAAACAGGCCATTCAACCCAGCACCAACCCTCTGAAAAACATCCGACCCAGATCTTATCCCTGTAACCTTGCATTTCATATGGCTAATCCATCTTGCCAGCTCATCCCTGGACACTATGGGCAATTTAGCATGGCCAATCCACCTAGCCTGCACATGTTTGGATTGTGGGTAGAAACCAAAGCACCCAGAGGAAACCCACGCAGACACAGGGAGAATGTGAATGTGCAACCTCCACACAGACAGTCACCCAAGACTGGAATCAAACACTGGTCCTTGGCACTGTAAGGCAGCATTGCAAACTACTGAGCCACCATGCTGTCCTTGTTATAGAGAATTTTTTTTGTTTCTTATGTTCTGCTTAAATCTGTCTGTCTGTCCACAAACTAGGATACCTCAGTATGATCATTTCTCTTCTATCAGTTCAACAGAAACGAATTTCCTTACTTCAGTTTATTTATGGTAGCTCATTTTAAAACAAAATCTCATCGAATTTCAGTCTTTGTACTCCACTGGCCATTAATTAATTTAACTGAGGCAAGAGGCTTAACAATTGATCTGTACCCATGTCAATTTTATTCTTGATCCAAAAGTTGTTCAATTTAAAAGAAAATCTTGGTATGAGTTGGTTTTGCATTGCTGCTGGCTGTGGAAGAAGACCAGCTATATAGTATGAACTTGTAAATATCAGTCAAAGTTCAGAAATATTGGCCATTTGCAGTGGGAAGGTCTGATATTGCATTGATAATATGTGCTTCATTTCAGAATGTCTGTCTTTTTTTAATACAGTTGGCTCATTTTCATTCTACTGTGTTTCACATTGAATTTCTGGAAGTTGGCATGAAGGAGGACCTGCATGATATTATCTAAAGAAGTAATTAAGGTTCAACGCTAATTTGATAATTTGCAAGAGCTTGGAGTTGCAAGTTGCAGTAGGAGAAAAATCAGTGTGCTATTAGACAGTGTTATACCCTATTTTATTCAACCTTTCTTCATGTACTGCTGTCATCACTGAGGGGTTGCGTGAGAAACTCTTCCTAAGTGACAAAAGGAAGAAACCTATTGCTGATGAAGAGAAGGCTTCTCTGGAGATGGCCCATGAGGTCAGTAGCAGGAACAATGTGCCACTTACCACAATTAAAGCACATCAAGAGCTCTTCACACCCAATGGACTACTTTTCAAACTATAACCACTTCTGTTTTGTAAGGAAACTTGGCACCCAATTTGTTCACATCAAGACCCGAAAAGCAATGGTGGGATACGTGATTAGATAACCTTACGTCTGCAGTAACATTGCTGAGGCATTAAGTATTGGCCAACCCATTAGAAGAATCACTTTGCTTTTCTTCAGATAATGCTGTATAATCATTGATGTCCATTGAGAAGGTATGTGAAGTTTAAAATCTCGTCCAAAGGATGACCTCACAGTTGGTTTTGCCCTGAAGTATCAAAAAGTCTTACATGCTCGAGTGCAGGGATGGGGCATGAACTCTGAGGTAAAAGTGCCAATCCTGAGATGACACTGATTTCTATCCATTCAATCATGTTAGAAGTTGAATTGTTCAGTGTTAATTCTTCCTTTTCACTCACAAACTCTTTAAAAGGGATTACCAGTTTCGAAGAAGGGATCAACTAACTTATAATCACGTCATAATTATTCATCAGCGAAGTTATTCTTTGAAATTAGGAATGGAAACTTGGCATAATTCTTATGTGGAGCGTGCATTGGGAAAAGGATAATTAAATTTGTAGCATGGCCGAGTCAATTTCATGGTTGGACCATGCCTGCGTAATGCCTATGAGCTGGACCAATTATAGTGGCAGTTTGCCAGTTGTAAGAGGGTGAAATAACGTCATGAATGCCAGTATTCATCACCAAGTCACTATTTATTTATGCGTGCAGTAAATGGACTCTGACCAGCTAGCCCAGAGCCGGTCCCTCGAGTGAGGAAAATCCCTGAGACTCCTGTTCATATCTGTCAGCAAGGACTCCCTGATTGGCCTAGGTTAACAGCCCCAGTCAGGAAACTCATATTCAATGACCAATCTTGTTCCAGTCACTACAGAGGGAATGTTCAGAAGTCTTGTAGTCACTCTAGGTAGAGAACAAAATATTGATGGTAAGGTGAGGTGAGGATGTTGACTGTCAGCAAGCATGAAGGCAATTTTTGCAACCTAGCCCCAGAATCACCTTTAAAAACCAAAGACATACTTTGTATCTTTTAAAAGGACTCCACAGCTTAGTTCATTTTAAAGTCCATTTTAAAGTCCACTCAGAAATTGAGTTGTGTGGACTCCAAAACAGAAAGTAGGTAGCCGATTTTTGTTTTGAAATTACAGGATATAGAATTATTTATCAAAGATTTTCTTTTTGTATATGGCAATATTTTTATAAGGGATTTGGTTTTGCATTACTCTACAGCAAAACTGACAAAATGATTGAGTTGCTTTCCTTTGTTGTTGCTGTACTTATCAAATCTGAACATCTCATTCCTCAAAATAATCATGGAACCTCTTGGAATGCAAAGGAGCCAAATGCAGATCATGCACCGTAATTATTTTATTTATTTGAATATTCCCAGAGTAGCTGTAGATCCTTTGCTGATAAAAATATGATAGCTCAATATAATGACTCATTGATGAGCTCGAAAATTGGTACTTCAATTGATGCTGTTTTATTTGGAAAAAGCAAATTTTGTCAATGATGACAGTTTTATAGTAATATCTGTTTACATCTTCATTTTAAATCTTTGCATTCTGGAAGGATTTCATTTGTCTTTATTCATCTGTAATCTAATAATAAACTTGCATTTGAAAAAGATCTTGTGTTCAGTTGTATTTGGAGTGGGAAGGTCTATAATGTGTGGGTCACTGGATTTAATTCAGATTACCTGTCAGTGCTTTTTTCCCAATGGAGTTTACTTCTTCTTACTTATGTATTTAGCATTTAAATTGTGGAAGTGAGCATTTAAAAGGACTACATGACATTACTGCAAAAAGTGTTTAAGGCCCAATGTGAAGTTGATAAATTTGCAAGGCACAGATTCTTTATGGTATCAGGACGATCAACGTCTATGCGCTGCTTTAATTATGTATGTCTTCATATACTGCTGTCAGCAGTGAGGAGTTCTAAAGTAATGGGACAAGAAGACATATTGCTGCTGCAGGGAAGCTCAAATTTATAGAGAATACTCTAGGAATAAACAGGAATCTTACTCCATGGGACTTGCCTATTCATGTATTCAAATTCATCATGTTACAAATCAGTAAAAAAAAAACTAAACCTTTCAGGAGTTAAATTAAGAAATGTTACATGAAGTAGAGAGTGATAGAAGTTTGGAAGATTCTCCTGCAAATGACAATCGAGGTTGGACCAATTGTAAATTTTAGAACAGTGATTGATAGACTTTAGTTAGGGATATTGGACAAAAGCAGATATATGGAGTTCAGTCATATGGTTAGCTATGGCCTCACTGAATGGCTGAACAGGCTAAAGGGGCTAAATCGTCTACATTTGTTCCTTTAAACATCTGTTGATGCCTATCCAGTGATCTCTGATGGAAAGTACATTGTGTGGCTTTTGGGTGAGGACAGAATCAAATTTAGTTCTGCTGAGCCATGTGGTCCATTAACTTGTTAGTACTCACTGTCTAAGTCACAAATTTTGTCTTTGAAAAGAGAACAGGTTGTGTGCAAGCATGGGGAAAGGGATAAGGGGACAGCAACATTTTAAAAACTGGATCTGTTTATTTCATTTAAAATATTCCATACTAATAAAAGTCACGTGTGTGCATTGTGACTTATGCTAGCATTGCTCTGCACATTCTCATAAATTACTTAATTTGTACCATAACTTGGATGTGGTCTGCTTTTATGTGAAAGTTGGGTGTGGTGGAAACAATGGTTCATTCTTAATAAATAGTCTCATAAATAACTCCTCAAACATAAAGCAATCTGCAAAAGAAAAGAAATCAGTATATTTTAGAGCTGTTCTAATCAATCTTTCAGATATGCTTTGATGTATCACTGGAGCAGGTGGGACTTAAACTCTTGCCTCCTGGCTCAAAGGTAGGGACATTACCATTGCACCACAAGAGGGGGCTTGCTACTTATTCATTTGAAGCCTAAATTACATTTAGCATATGGAATTATCTCAAAGTTAATGTTGACAATAATAAATTTAAGTCTAATCTTAAGATGTTTCTCACTAGTATAGCAGTTGATAACCTGTCATGCCAGAGCCTGGGTTTCACTTCCCTGATGGTGATGGCTGACCTCTGTGTGATTGACTGTGTGTAAGTAAGGCTGTATTGTTGTAGGCTTTTATAACAAAGTGATTGTGTTCCTACCTCTGAGCCAGGAGGCCTGGGTTTCTGGCTGCTGCAAGGTGTGTCTGAGCAGGTTAATTAGAAAATATCTAAGATGTTCTTATGGACAAGTCACTTGAAGTCACTTTTTTTAAGCAACTAGTTTCACACGATGTAAAAGCTTGTGTTCCTTTGCTTAAAATGTATGGAACTGACAAATTTGTAGGCTTTTGTGGCACAGTGGTAATGTCCTTACATTTGAGCCAGAAGGTGAGTCCCACCTGTTCCAGTGGTGTGTCAAAGCCTTTCTGACAGATTGATTAGCAAATCTCTAAAACATACTGATTTCTTTTCTGCAGATTTCTCTTTGTTTGAGGAAGGCAAAAGAAGACCTGGTTGAAGATTTTTACAGAAAATTTGTGGTTTTATTTGTATTTATTGCAATAGTATTGTTTTTGCTCTTTCATGGTTGACCTTGAGATGATGATGAGGTGCTGGACAGAGTTCTGTTCCCTTGTTAGGTTTGGGAAATCATAAGTTGCACAAATTTGTACATAAATTGCTGCTGGACAACAGACAAGTAATTCATCTTCCCTTGCTTCTGATTGACGTGCAAGTGATTGCAGGATTGGTTTAAAACAGAGATAACTTTGATGAGCTTAGGTGTGATCTGCATATGTATACATTGAAATATTTTCTCTTAGTTGCAATAAGGGCTATACCAGAATGTAAAAGAGAAGTTAATTTATGTTGGTAGTAAATTCTGGCTGTAGAAACTTCTGATTTATTCTATTGTTTGTCTTCAGTACCTAATTTGAAGTATCTTTTCAGCTTATGTTAAATTTATTAAATTTATTCCCTCCTCCTGTTTCTGCCTATTTTTCACCTCATGGCTGTCAGCAGCCATTTGATCTATGAGCTAGTGGGTATTTCATGTGGTGGAGTGCTCTCGTTTATCGATCCTGTTGTAAGCAATACTGTTCCATAAGAAAGGACAGATGTCAAAGTCATCATTCAAAACAGGTTTGGAAATTAACTTTGCCTGTTTTGGGAAGCTGACACTCTTATCATGCCACTGACTTTGAGTCTCAGGCCTTTATTGCAACATGTATATCATGTTAAGGATACACTTCTTTGGTACAAGACAGGACAAATGCTGATGTGCAGTCCCTGCAATTCACTCTTTTAGATTGTATTTCTGTCTCTGAACCCTTTGTGGTGATGATCTGGCATTTGAATCACATTATTAGCATAAGTCCAACAATCTATCTGTACATGCACATCCTCAGCAATGAATTCGGTATTAAGCAAATGGTCACAGCCAAACGATATCTGTACGGTGCAAACAAGATAGGGATTTTCATTTGTTTCATTTGTGTTAAACAGGTTTGTGTAAGGATCATGGATAACAAGC
>JAHRHZ010000069.1:25122995-25148017 GCA_024137785.1 Ginglymostoma cirratum | reverse complement strand
GCATCTGCAGTACCTTTTATCTCTTGTGTAAGGATCATGTTCTCCAGACATAGAATTTGCATCAAAAGTCAGACAAACAGCTTCATAAGCTTTCTGTTTTGCATCTGAGTATATTATAACACCGCAACTTACTGTGCAGTAATAAAACAAATTTCAATGTTTCATTGTCTCAGAGACCTCAAGTTAGTTTTATTTGATACAAAGCTTTCATTGCCATTTACCAGTTCTCTGGTCAGCAAAATATTTGATGATACTGAGTGCCTTTGTTTTTATGTACACCTTTATCTTATTGCTCTTGTTACAAATTAAGATTTTGAACACAATTGTTGTCAGTCTCGAAATATTCCGTGAGTTTTGCATGTTTTTTTACTTTAAATCTTAGTTGTGCTGCATGAGCTTCACATGACATCAGCCACAATCATTGTCTGTGCTCAACCTTCTAGTAATTCTTTTATCATGTGGCTTGATACCACACCGAATTGAGTTGGACTGGTTGACGAAAATGCAAAATTATGAACTGTCTTCAGATTTAGGCTTCAAAATAATACTTTCTTATAAATTAATATTAAATACTGCTGTATATGATAATATGTGCCAGGATCTGCTCTTATAACTACATTATTAATCTTTATTTGTATATTCATTTCTCCATGCTGTTAAGACTCTCTCAAGTTCTAGTTTATAGTAGTAGTATTCTCAATTCCTCTAAATCAGGAAACCTTTTTAATCACAAGATCACTTTTTGATGTAAGTACAACCCTGGATCTACCCTGAAGAAAATATAGAATGGGCAGTTTATTTTAAAGGGCTGTATAAATCGAAAACCAGTTGCCTATAATTATCCAATGTATCCTTTACTTATCAGGTCTCAGTGTAACACCTATGACTGAATATTATTTACCAGTGTCTTGAAGTCTGACTTGTAGCTTCAGGCTACTAGTTGTACTTAGCCTTCAAAAGAGAATACATTTGGCGGGTGAGATACTTGGACTCAATCGTCTTAATTTAGGAGACTTTGCCTCATATAGGTACATGCAGTCAAAGCAAGTTTCCACTTTAGGAGCACAAAATGATAGGAATGGTCTAGGGCACTTAAAATTGCTGTCCCAAGATCTCTTTCAGCTTAATATAATTTTGCATAGTTATTATTTCCATAATGTCTCTTCAATATCTCTCCCTTGGTAGAAAGCTCAATAACCAGGGATCATATATTCAGGCTAAGTGGCAGAAGGATTAGAGGGGACTTGAGGAAAAAGTTTTTTATTTAGAGGGTGGCGGGTGTCTTGAGTTGGCTGCATGAGTTAGTGGTGGAGGCAGAGACCCTAAACTGTTTTTAAAAAGGACCTGAATCTGCATCTTAAGTGCTGTAAGCTGCAGGGCTTTGGGCCATGTACTGGAAGATGAAATTAAAAACGACATCTGGGTGCTTTTAGGTTGGCATAGACAAGATAGACCAAACGGCCCCCTTTTGCATAATTTCTAGGGTTTTATATCAACATCACTATTTTATAAACCTGATGGAATTTGGTAGCCAACCATAGCAATTTTTTCCATCATAGCTAATTCCTGAAATTGCTTATGAATCCCTCAGCAAACCTGCTCAGGTGTGCACAGAAGTTTTCTGGTGGAACCATTTTTCTTTATGTTTGATTTTTTTTTCCTAGTATTTTCTCCAGACTTGGGAAGTGTTGCAGCGTTTTATATTTTAGTTGTGAGGACTTCAGATCCAGTTTCCATTTAAATGCATCCACAGCACTGATCATATGTGCTGAGGCTCTATCCAGGGTTCAGTTTGTTCAGTTTTAACATTATGTCCATAAGGAACCCGAAGTTGATCAATTACACATTGTTTGACTACATACTCACTGCATACTTAATTCCTTGATTTAAGAAAAGTGACGATTTCAGGCTTCAGATCTAAAATCCTTTGCAGAACCTTCCTTTGACTTAGCCAGCTCACATCAGCATAACGAATTAGTTCGCCATAGGCAGCATCAAGTTCATCGAGTAAAGATTTAAATAAGCAATTCTGAAGGACTGTGGTTTGAATCGGTAACTTTAATTGCATGAGAAAAGTCTACAGTTGCTAAAGCAAGCTGGTAAATTATACTATGGTAACTGTGAAAAGAGGGGAAATCAGGATAATTTGTGCAAAATGCAAAAAAGTCCACATTTATATCAAACATGGCTGGTACATAATCCATTGTGATAGAAACTGGTTTCTCTTTGGAATGTTTTTCTCAAGTATGGACCTTCTGAATCCATTGTAGATATCCGCAACCCTAGTTCTGTCTTTAAGGGGTAAAAGGGTGAAAACTTCCTCGTTTGTTGTTACATACACCAAACAATCAGCAGGGTGGTATCAGTTGTGTCAGTATATTTATTGAACTGCAGTAAGAAGCATTCATAGTTCTTCACGTCCTGCTGTAGTTGCTGAAAGATATCTTCGGACAGAGATTCCATTTGTCTTGCTACTGTGGAAGCTCCAGGTGACATGATCTGGATTACCAATTTTATTTGTTCTTTGATTTTATTCAAAGTATAAAGAGTCAACAGTCTTACAAAACAATTTTCAGCTCATCAACATTCTTTGTCCAAAGTATGCATTTCAAGGGAAAACTATCCTTGTATTTAACATGTGTGCTAATATTCCAAATTCCCATTTTTACTTATTGATACATTTTAGTAACATATAAGGCAAATTCTTTTATCTTTTACATTTGAGAGCAGTAAATCATTTTTGCATTCTGCATGGAAAGTGTCCACATGTGGTTTCTTTTTAGATGGTCCAAATTCATCAGTCAACATTATTACTTTATCTTCAAGCTCATGATGTCATTCTGATTCTGGTCACCCTGCAGTTAGGCCTTTAGATCAGGGCCTCTAGCTGCTTGCTTGTGGTTTTCAAGTTAGAGGCAATGAAGGTCACTTCAGAGGTTGCGATTTGTTTCTGGGGCCACTCGTCAGTTTGCATTGCTCAGATATTTGATGTGTGGTGTGGTAGCATCCCAAAATTTTCCTCATCCTACATGAACCTATTAGATAAGTCGGTGAAGAAAACAAACTGCAAATCTACAGAGAACAGACAGAAGAACAAGACTAGGCTGAACTGTTCTTGCAGAGTCTGCATAGACATGATGTGCAGGCTCCCAAGTTTCTATTACCATAATATACTAGCTCACACATGAATTCCTAGAATATTTCTTCTTCATTTATCTGCATTGCCACCACAAAACATTATGTATCCTGCAATAATGGTCCATCAGGACCAAACTGAAACACAACACAACAAGGTGGGAAAGCCTGAAAAGAGCATGCACTTTTCTTTAGCCATATGGCTTCAGGAAGCAGAAGTCATATAGTGGCATGATAATCAACGCACATGCAGAGAGGAAACGTGGGTGAGAGTAACTATCAGAAACTGTGTAATCAGCCAGTGGATCACAATCCTCATGTTGGCGACCACTGCTCTAGAGTTTTCTAACACTGCCCACTGTGCTTATTTATGTAGTGATGTGCAGCTACGTAACATGAATGCAAGGTTGCACCAGGACACAATAATAACAGTAATTTTGTTTTGCCACTGGACTGCAATGCTGATTTGATGTGTGGTTTTTAATAGAGACAATAGCAGTTATATCTGCCAGCTGGAGAACTGGTAACACCTTTGTATCACCTGCTTTCAGGAAGTACACCTGAATAAGAACCTATTGCACAGTTAACTGGGAAATGGCACACATTTTTTGGATCAAGAATCCTTGGGATATAAATCATGACACTCTCCCAGGAGTTGGCACTAATCAGTGGTCAACTGTGCGTTGCATGGCAGTACCATTTGGAGAGTGGTGGTGGATGCTGGCAGTAGCCACATGAGGTCTAGGATCACTGAGTGAGTATAGGCATGTTAAGGATCATAGGGTTGGGTGGTGAAGGGGAGTTGGGGGAGTTAAGCAGCAGTTGCAGTGGGTCTAGTTCCCTTTCCTAAAGTCATGTCCCTCAATCAGAAATTGATTGTCTTTTAAATATGGGACAACCTCCAGAGGTCTGCAAGCCACCCTGACTGGGTTCTCTTTCCTGGCTTCCAGCATATTTAATCACCTGCCCACCAGTGTACAAAGACAAACAATAGTGGGATGAGACCCTGAAGTGGGCATCTAATGTTGATGGGGCAGGAAGGCCTTCCTAGAGCTTTTCCACCTCAGAGCTGATCAGATTAGAGGTGGGAAGGTAGCCCAGATCTTTGTCTGCCTGCCTCCTACCTGATTAGTTCCCCTTCTGCCACCAAACTCCTCTCAGGGTAGGCACTAAATTCCACACTCTGCTAAATTTGATAGATCTGCCATTTTATGGTGACTTTATACTGAATATTTTTGCATCCTTTGCAATGTTCTATCTTTCACTTCATCATTACATGTCATCTCAGTGGGATAAAATGATCATGGCATAGAACGATAGTGATCATTGAAAGCATTGTTTCCCAGATGAGTCTGTTCTGTAATCTACAGCATAAATTGTATGAACCAAGATGAACATGTTCAAAATACTTATAAACTGTCTTAAACATTTGCTTGTGGTTCGTGTGTAGCAACCAGATTCCAATTTCACTACTTATATTACTTAATATTCTTAATGCAGTTTGTCAACATAACCATCTGATTGTAAAATTGCTTTGAAGTGAATTGTCATTTTGTACAATTGCAGTGGTATAAAGAATCTGATCATGGTGCTATATTCACAAAGCTATGAATAATCTATCTGGCTGACATGACGAGAAAATGATGATCAAATCGAAATTTGCACTGAATTTCTTAAATAGCAGAGGGCGGAATCCACAGTAGGAAATTACGCGGATGATAGTGGAATCTACACTGCAGTTTTGAACAACATCCTTATTTACCTCAACATATTGAAACAGTATTTTAAAGACAGCCACTATTAGGCACAAAACCTTCACTTGATACTTTTGTTTTCTGCCATGGGATCTTTTGTATATATTGAAGTTGAAGAATGAGGGTTGCATGATGGCTCAGTGGTTAGTACTGCTGCTGCACAATGCCAGGGAGCTGGATTCAATTCCCACCTCGGGCGACTGTCTGTGTGGAGTTTGCACATTCTCCCTGTGTATGTGTGGATTTTTTCCAGCAGTCCAAAGATGTGCAGGTTAGGTGGATTGGTCATGCTAAATTGCCCATAGTGCCTGGGGATGTGTAGTTAGGTGGGTTTGCCATAGGTGTTACAGTGATAGGATCAGGGAGTGAATCTGGGTAGAATGCTTCTCAGAGGGTTGGTGTGGACTTGTTGGGCTGAATGGGCTGTTTCCATGCTGTAAGGATTCTTTGGGATGAAACTACCTTTAAATTATGTACAATCTATCTATTTAAATTATTCTTTGAACGTAAGGTCAGAAGATAACTTGAAGTTCATCGATTAATGTTATATTCATTCACTAACAAGTTGGCACATTTCGGAACAACTATAGACCATTCACCCCCTGAAATTGTTCTACCATTCAGTGAGGTTATGGCAGTTCTGCATTTTAATTCTATCTATCATCCATCCATATCCTTTGATATATTTGACTGGTGAAAGCCTATCAATTTTGAATGTAAAATTACTGATTGATTTTTCAGGGTGAGAGTTCCACATTTCTTTGCATGAAAATGTGTTTCCTGACTGCTCTCCTCAATGAGTTTAAGGTTATATCTTCTTGTTCTGCACACCCATACTAACAGAAAAGCCTTCCTATTATTTTTCTGTCTCTCCTTTCCATGGTCTTGTGCGCAGAACTATAGATATCAGCTGAGATGTCTTCTATTTAGGGCATTGTTTGTTGTATCAGAACTTCCTCCTTTTTATATTTGAGCCCTCTTATTATAGCAAGCTAATAGTCCATTAGGTTTTTTTGACTTTTTTTCTACCTGCCTGCTACATTTTAGTGATTTATGTATATTGACCCCTGACGTCTTTGAACGTCTAATTTTCTTTGCTTTTTGCTACTAAGTAATACTGCATGCTTTTTTTTGGTGGGGAGGCATGCAAACTAAATAATGTCAAACTTAATTACGTTAGAATCTGTCTGACATAGTTTTGTCCAGTCACATAATCTATCATGTTTTCTTTTTAATTGTATGTTCATGTCCACACTATTTACTATACCTCCAATTCTTGTGTCACCAAAAGCTTGGATATTTGGCTTTCTCTTGTGTTATCTTACAAAATTATACCTAGAAAGGGTTGTGATGATTAGGGAGGCAAGGCCACAAAGGCATTTAAAAGATAACTGTAATGAGGATAACCATTTAAATTTGAGGTGTTTTGGGCCAGTAGTCAAAGTAGTTAACAGAGAGTACAAGTGGATTATGATGCAGGCAGGGATTGGTAAGTGAAAAAGACAAAGATCACTAGCTCACTAAATTTTAGGGCTGAGGCAGGACAAAGTGTATCAGTATTATAGATGTGGAAATATGTGCACTTTATGATACAGAAGATATGAAACTGTTGATTCAGCTGGGATTCAAATAGCATGCAGAGGTTGCGAATAACCTGGTTTATTCTGAGATAATGGTGATAGAGTAGATAGCATAAGAAACAGGGGCAGGAGTAAGTTATTTGGCCCTTCCACCCTGTCCTGCCATTTTACAAGATCGTGGTTGATTTGCCTCAGGTCTCAACTCCTCTTTCATGCCAGCTCCTCATAGCCATAAACTCCCAAATATTTTAAAATTTTATCTATCTACTGTTTACATACTTCCAGTGATCTCCACAGCTCTCTGGAGTAGAGAATTCCAGACATTCACTCCCTCTGGGTGAAGAACTTCCTTTACGTCTCAGTTTCAAATGAGTCTCCCCTTATTCCATAATCACATCCCCTAGTGTGCAATTCCCCTCTGGTACAGAAAAAAATCTTTTGAACATCTACTCTGTAGAGCTCCTTTAGATTATGTATGTTTCAATAAGATAACCCTCCATTCCACTATATCTGAATGAATAAAGGCCTAACCTGTTCTACTGTTTTTTATCGGTCAACCCATTCATCCCAGAAATCTGCCTAGTCAATCTGTTTTGAACTGCATCCAACTATCCTATCTCTTTTTCTAAAAATGGGGACCAAATCTCCAGCTGCAACTTCACCAGCTTCCTGTACAGTTGTAACAAGACTTCCCTAATTTTTTAACTCCAACTCTGTAAGTGATTCAAGCACAAGAACACCAAATCCATCTACGCTGTACTTTTTTTGAGTGTCTCTCCATTTAGTCTTTTGATTCTTCTACCAAAGTGCATGACTTCACACTTTTTAACATTAAAGGATTTTGGGAAGGGGTAAACTGACCATAGTTAATCAAGGAAATTAAGGGTAGTATCAAGTTAAACGATGCAATATGACAAAGATTGCAGTAAACCAGAGAATTGGGAAAGTTTTAAAAACAAACAAACAATGACCAAAAAGTAGTAAAGTGGGAGAAGATTAATCATGATGCCAAATTAGTAAGGAATGTAATATGGACAGTAAGTTCTTCTTTAAATGTACGAAAAGAATGAGGAAGACTAAAGTGAAGATATGCCCCTCAGAGAATAAGACTGGGAAAATGATAATGAGGAACCACGAAATGGTGCCGAATTGAACGTATACTTTGCACCAATCTTCACAGTATTGGGCACTAATAGCATTCCTAAACTCATAAGTGTTCAAGGGATGGTGGAAATAAATACTGTTACAATCAATAGAGAAAAAGTACTAGGGAAAGTAATGATTTCTGATAAGTCACCTGGACCTTTTGAATTGTATCCTAGGATTTTAAAGTATGTGACCACAGAGACAGTGGAATATACTGGTAGTAATTCAGCCTACAAATTTGCCAAGTTTGTACCTGCAATAGTAATGCCCGCAAGTTGTGCACAAATAATGGCTGGAGCTTGTGGCAGGCTTTGAAGATGAAGCATTCAGACTTGTGATTTACTGGAGGAAGCTGTGTCTCTTGCAAGATTGGATGTTGAACAGAGCTGTCTGATGGCATAGATGTGAAGGACTTAAGATGGTGTTGGAGAGGTAAGAGCAGAGTAGGTTTTACTACAAGTAGCTATTACTCCTGCTGGCTGTCAAAATTGATCGATCAACCTTTTAAACATGTTTCAATGTTTTCTTCTTCGAATGTAATTGACTGTAGGGAAAGACCAGGGAAGTGTGGTTAGAGTGGATGACTTTAATGTAGATCTAGCATCCAGTAGGCATGTTGGGATAAACATGCAGGAATTTCTGAGATTCTAGTAAAATAAACACTTGCTAGTCACAAAGTTCATTCTTTTATGGGGGGCACAATGGCTCAGTGGTTAGCATTGCTGCCTCACAGTGTCAGGGACCTGGGTTCAGTTCCAACATTGAGTAACTTTATGTGGAGTTTTACATTCTCCCTGTGTTTGCTCTGGTTTCTTCCCGTAGTACAAAGATGTGCAGGCTAGGTGGATTAGCCATGAGAAATACAGGATAGGATAGCATGGTGGGCCTGGATGGGTTGCTGTTTAGAGGGTCATTGTGGGGTCAAGGGGCTGAATGGCCTGCTCCCACGCTGTTGGGATTTTGTGTGTTTTAGGCTATACTTTGCTTGGCTTCATGGCTTTTACAAAAAGTATTTTGTTAAAAACAGTGTTCTTACATCAGGTGCACTAAGAAATGTCATAGCTGTCCATAGCTGGTTGCTTGCATTGTGGTTATGTTATTGGACAACTAACTCAGAACTTGGACTAATGATCTGAAGAGAGAAATTCTAATTCCACCACAGCAGTTTAAAGAAATTTTTAAAGATCTGAGATAAAAAGTAAGCAATGGTGACCATAAGATTATCATAAAAGCCATCTGTATCACTGATGACCTTCAGAGAAGGATATATTTTCTCCTGTGCAACCTGGCCTATGTCTGATTTAAGATCTGTTGACTTTTGAAATAACCCGGCACATCACTTAGTTGATTTCGGGATGAGCAGCATGTCTTAGCGTTGCCAGTGGTGCCTACATCCTCTGAGCAAATTTAAGAAAAACATATTCACAACCTCCAGATGCCTTTACTTCATCTGTTAACTCAACTGGGTGGATGGGTGGTTTGCAATGCAGAACAACAGTGCGGCTTCAATTCCCACCCCAGCTGAGGTTATCATGAAGGTACCACATTCTCAAACGTCACCGTTCGTTTGAGGCGTGGTGACGCACTCACTACCAGTCGTCGCTCTAATGAGAGAGTGAACCTCTGGGACTGTGGCAACATTACGTGTATATGGAACTAAAGAAAAATTTTGCAGTAATTATCTAATGCAATTGAGGTATGTTTTATAACTTTCTTTGCTGTGAACTGCACTTCTGTTGCATGTATGTTTTTACAAGAACAAGTCTGATAGTTACGCTGGTGCCTTCTCTGATTGTTAGGTTGTAACTTTCAGTCTCCTCCGAAAGGCATTCCATTCAGACTGAGTTTTATAGATCTGATTTCTACCGGCAAGACCCGCCACAGAAAATTTGTTCCTTACATCTGTGCAAAGTCCTGTCTGTTCTGATTCCTTCTATTTTTCTGAAGAAGGGTCCAGACCCGAAACGTCAGCTTTCCTGCCTCTCTGATGCTGCTTGGTCTGCTGTGTTCATCCAGCTCTACACCTTGTTAACTCTAACAAACATTCTGCTTCTCCACAGCAGTAACTGCTAAATTCCTGCACATAGCAGTAGTTGTTTTTTCTCTCCCCATCTAAAAGCATCTATCCCTCAATTGTTAGCTGTTTACAGGTGTAACAACTGTCACTTCATGTGACTTAGTTTCTGTTTGAGTCTCACACCCATATCAATGAGACCAAACAGGCAAGTTTCTAAGTTGGGGTGCTTCCAGAATTCTGAGTTTTATGTCGAACTTAAGGCGACATTTTTAAACAGAACAGCCTTGAAAAGTCCAGAAATTGTAACAATCATCTGGATTTTGTGTTCACAAATTGAACATGCCACAGCATGAATGTAAAAGAAGGCATGATGTTTTTAGGTTGGCAATGTATTATCATCATGCCAGCCTACAAACTTACAGAAGGTGAATGGGAGTGAAAATCAGTAGGCTGCCTGCTGTTTTAAAATTATGAACTAACAAGCTGTGGAGCTCATTAAGAATCAAATTATCTGAAATTTTGTTGCTGCTGCATCTTTTTGGAAGCCAGCTGTGAAAAATCTGAGAGTGCGTTACAGTAGCTAGAGAAAGATGGCACAAGGACAGAAGAAAAGGTAGCTGCCACTGAGACCATAGTTGATTGGAGCAGCAGAATCTGTTGTGAAGGTGGCAGTATCTGCATATTTATAAAACTTTTTGAGCATATATTGAGCCTTTAATAAAAATTAAAGAGTTACCCACAAAAGTTTAAGACTGTATTCATGACTGGCAAGATGGCAGCAGGGTAATTCGCTCCATTTGGAGCTCCACTCTGCTCGCCTGTTCCTTTTCCTTTTCCTTTCTTTTTCTGTTCTCCTTCTCTCTCCTCTGTGCAGTAATTCTATCCCCCCGACTCCCTGCCCTTCTAACTACCTGCCTAAGGAGTGGGGGCGCAACCGAGAACCTCGTTGTGGGAGCTTAACACAAGGGCCATGTCCTACAGCGATGGCAGATCAAATGTGTGCCAGAGAGATGGCAGCAGATCAAGAGTGGGCTGGTTGGGCAATGAGAGCAGGCTGGTAAGGCAGCAACAGTCGGCAGCAGTTTTGCATGGCGGAGGCCTCCTGGGTATCCTAGAGATTAGAGTGGCACTTGCACCATTGTGGAGATGGGACTTGGGACCCTGCGATCTGGACTTTTCTTTTCTTCTTGCTTACCTTTTGGCCCTGTTGAAGTCTTTTAGTTATGGTTTTTGTAACCAAGAGGGTACCAGTGAATGGCAATTTTGTGTACTTTTCGCTTACTTGTGACTTGTGACAAATAAATAAATAAATCTAATCTAGTCCTGACTTACTCATTGTGGCATTACTCCTCTGCCAGATGATATCTCTGCCTCCAGTACCAGTTAGGTGTAGGGCCCCACTTTGCACCTTTATTGAATCTCCTTCCCACCAGACAGTAATTCTCCATCCGATGCTCGAATACACAAGCTGAAACAGTTTCGGTAGGAGAGAGTATACCACTCAATTTCGATTTCCTCTTAGATAAAGAGAGGCCATTTGCCCCCATCAAATCTGTACTGACTGTCCAAAGAGCACATTTTACCATGGCCAGTCCAGACTGTGGGATGAAACCAGAGCACCCAGCAGAAACCCATGCAGACATAGGGAAAAAGCACAAGCACCACACAGACAGTAACCCAAAGCTGGAATCAAATCCAGGTTCCTGGTGCTCTGAGGACTGAACTGCCAGAGAACGTGGTGGAGGGTGGTACAATTGTAACATTTAAAAGGCATCTGAATGGGTATATGAATAGGAAGAGTTTAAAGGAATATGGGCTAAATGCTGGCAAATGGAACGAGATTAATTTAGGATATCTAGGACTTCACAAGCTTCAAAATCTCCCCTCCCCCAACCGCATCCCAAAACCAGCCCAGCTTGTCCCCACCTCCCTAACCTGTCCTTCCTCCCACCTATCCCCTCCTCCCACCTCAATCCCCACCCCCATCTCCTATCTACTAGCCTCACCCTGCCCCATTGACCTGTCCGTCCTTCCTGGACTGATCTATCTCCTCCCTAACTCCCCACCTACACTCACCTTTACTGGCTCCATCCCCGCCTCTTTGACCTGTCTGTCTCCTCTCCACATATGTTCTCCTCTATTCATCTTCTATCCGCCTCCCCCCTCTCCATATTTATTTCAGAACCCTCTTCCCCTCCCCCATTTCTGAAGAAGGGTCTAGGCCCGAAACGTCAAGCTTTCCTGCTCCTCTGATGCTGCTTGGCCTGCTGTGTTCATCCAGCTGTACACCTTGTTATCTCAGATTCTCCAGCATCTGCAGTTCCTACTGTCCCAGAATTTTCTTAATCCAGTATAGGTCGGATATTCCTGAGGATCTCATCAGCACATGCTGGAATGCAAATTCTGACATAAAATATGTGGAAAACAATGTAAACAATTGGGAGCCTATCTCCTGAGCTGGTTGCCTTCTCTTTATCTCACTTCCGTTTAAACTCAGAAGTGGATAAATTGGACTTAACCTTGGATGAGGTTTGAGAATCCTAAAATGTTAACATCTTACTGACCCCCATTTATGAACTTTTGGGGTTAAAACTCATCTCATTGTTCTTGTGGTTTCATTGTGAAGGTTTATACTTCAATAAAACTTCAAAGATGTAGCCCTGCTATAACCCAAGAGAACCATGCATACACATACTATTGCTTCTTGATAAGCAAAATTTCTTCTGATAATTGAACTTTGGTCTCATCTACAAGAAGCAGCCTTGAACCATCACCCTGGGTTCTTCATTTAAACACATTTAGGCTTTCGTATTGTCGTTGTTTAAGATGTTGGAGATTGCTAGTCCCATCACTGGCACAGCCAATTTGAAAGTAAAGCAGTCTATTATGTAGGATAAGTCTTGAAGGACATTTTTCTCTGAAACAGGGCAATGATTAGTAGTTTCAAAAGCACATTAGGAAGACTAACATTCTATTGTTTGATGCAAAATAATGAATGGATTTTTAAGTAATTTGTATTGATCAGGTGAAATCTCATGCCATTCCTGCATCGATGAATTACAGTGTTAGTAGATGGTATTGACAAATACTAATAGCTGTGCTGATGATGCACATAACTAGGTGGTTGCAATGGAAAGTGTGGTTAAAATGCATGATAGTTAACAACATGGTTAATACAGGTAATATGTCTGTATTGAGACAACCATTCCTTGTGAAACGAGCACAATTTTTCATTTTGTGAACTTTTCTTCTGTTAACACTATCTTGCTAAAAAGGTTGAAAGCTACCCTGCAAAGTTGTTCTCTCCTTGTATATGGGCTGCTGAGTATTGGAGTAAGCTAACAAGGAACAGCATAGATCTGTTAATTATGGGAAATAAAATTCCCAGCAGTCCTCCATTTCCCCTCTCCACATGTATTATCTTGTGTTTAATTTATAACTCTCATTTAAGCTAACTGAAGTACCTCCAGCCTACCACTTACTGATAAGACTGCTGTGATTTTATTTCTTAAATGCTTTTGTTCTTCAAACTTGCTAATGATTCAACTTCATGGAATATATTGGTTACCTTTCGATGTGTGTACAACTGTGGTGTATGGAATAAGTTACTCGTTACTGACCTCAAACTACCAATCCTGTTAATAAGAATTGTTTGTGTGGAACTTTGAAATTACATAACATAGATCAATATAGCTTGATATCTTTACAGTTTGTGTTACCTTGATTTATCTTCCATTAGTTTTTTTAAATTTTCCCTCCATCATTTCTCATTGCTTTTGTCCTCCGAAAAGTGTTATAGATAAACAGGTAAATAATGGCCTCAAACAGTCAAATTCTCTGCACTTCAGAATTACACGCTGGTGATTTTCACCCAATTATACTTGACAGTTCTGACGAGGTCATGAAGAAGATCCACTTGATCACATCTTTCCAGAATGTCAACCCTGTAATCTTCACATTACAGCATCTGGATACTTCTTCAGTGAGCACATTATCCTGCCCTCAATAACCCTGCCCGCAATGACATTTATTGGCAAACTGTTCTACGCTTGATTTAACTCTAAACAAAGAAATGTTCTTTGGCTTATATCCTAAACTTGCGGTTCACATCCTCTCCAACTATTCTCATTCTCTAAAGTCAACAGTGATTGCCTATTTAGAAGCAGCAACTTCTAATTGATAATTTTCTACTTCTTCCTACCTTCCCCTTCAACGGATTCACAGTGGGATCGGTAGATAATTTGACCAACCTCCTCCTCATCCCATGTACTGCTGCATTTTGGGCCCTATCAGTCAATGAATAATCACGACCTTTCATAGTGTCTATTCATTCAACTCTCACATTTTAGAATTGGGCCCCTACCAGCCGCAATCTTGTTGTAGTTAATTGCATTGACATTATGGCTTTGATGGAAACCAGGCTATGGATGGTAACATATTGTCCTTTCTAGTGGTCAAGGGAGTGGATGTTTGTGGATGTGCTCCTAATCAACTGAGTTGCTTTGTCCTAGATGGTGTCAAGCTTCGAGTGTTGTTGGAGCAGCATCCATTCAGGCAAGTGGGAGTATTCCATCACATTCCTGACTTATGTCTTATAGATGATGCACAGGCTTTGAAGAGTGAGGAAGTGTGTTATTCTCCACAGAATTCCTAAGCTCTTATCTGCTCTTGTAGCCACAGTGTTTATGTGGTGAGTCCAGTTGAGTTTCTGGTCAAGGTAACCCCAAGATTGTCAACAGTGGTGGATTTAGTGACAGAGTTACACCATTGAATGTCAAGGGGTGGTGGTTAGATTACCTACTACTGGAGATGGTCATTACCTGGCATTTGTGAAGCATGAATGTTACTTGCTATTTGTCATCCCAACCAGGATGTTGTCCAGATCTTGTGCATTTGGACATGGACCGCCTCAGTATCTGAGGAGTCACGGACGGTGTTGAACATTCAACGAACCTGCCTATTTCTGATCTTGCGGCTTGATTCCAGCACGGTATTCACAGCAGGGGCAGGAAAACACGCAGAATCCTTCATAAGGTCAGGGAGAAGTTAATCAGGGGGCAATACCCTACTCAGTCAAGAGGATTATCCTATTCCAGTACAGAGAGTTGGCCAGACAGATGCACGGTTCTACCAGAGTCCAGAAACCTGTGTCCTTGGAGTCCTGGAATAGTGCCGTAATCAGTCTTGCAAATCAAATGCAACCAGGTCATGGATTGCAGATAGGTCAGCCAGAGTACTGTGGAGACATCTAGTCACAGATCAGCCAGTTTTTCTGCAATGAGACAGAAATTGGGATTATGTGTGATAATGGTGCATGGAAGAGCAGTTAGTGTCAATGCATGAGCAGGAGACATGGTGAGATGTCCTCAGTCAATGAGGTAGGAAGGATTAGAAGTCGTTAGGATGAGTGGGATGAGAGCCATTGTGGGTGGTGCACAAGAGAAAGAACAGTCCTCCACCACACCACGTTATCCACTAACACCTTCAGGTCCTTGTCTTCAAAGAGAAGAGTGAGCTTTCCTTTCACCTGAGCCTTAATAACAGTCAAGAACCACAGCCTGAGGGCCAGTCATAGTCATAGAGTGACAGAGATATACAGTACGGAAGCAGACCCTTCGGTCCAACTCATTCATGCCGACCAGATATCCTAAATTAATTTAGTCCCATTTGCCAGCATTTGGCCTATATCCCTCTAAGCCCTTCCCATTCATATATCCATCCAGATACCATTTAAATGCTGTAATTATACCAGGCTCCACCACTTCTGCTGGCAGCTCATTCTTACACGCACCACCCTCTGCATGAAAAAGTTGCCCCTTAGGTGCCTTTTAAATCTTTCCCCTCTCACCTTAAACCTATTCCCTCTAGTTTTGGACTCCCCCACTGCAGGGAAAAGACCTTGTCCATATACCCTATCTACGCTCATCATGATTTTATAAACCTCTGTACTATCACTCCTCACCCTCTGATGCTCCAGAGAAAATAGCCTCAGCCTATTCAGCCTCTCCATACAGCTCAAACCCTCCAACCCTTGCAACATCCTTGTAAATCTTTCCAAGAACCCTTTCAAGTTTCACAACATCTTTCCTATACCAGGGAGACCAGAGTTGAATACAGTGTTCCAAAAGTGGCCCAACCAAATCCTGCACAGCTGCAACATGACCTCCCAACTCCTATACTCAATGCACTGACCAACAAAGGCAAGCATACAAAGAACAAAGAAAATTACAGCACAGGAACAGGCCCGTTGGCCCTCCAAGCCTGTGCCAAATCAGATCCTCTATCTAAACCTGTCACCTATTTTCCAAGAAGCTGTATCCCTCTGCTCCCTGCCCATTCATGTATCTGTCTAGATACATCTTAAATGACGCTATCATGCCTGCCTCTACCACCTCCGCTGGCAACGCGTTCCAAGCACCCACCACCCTCTGCGTAAAGAACTTACCACGCATATCTCCCTTTAACTTTTCCCCTCTCACCTTGAAATTGTGACCCCTCGTAATTGAGTCCCCCACTCTGGGAAAAAGCTTCTTGCTATCCACCCTGTTTATACCTCTCATGATTTTGTAGACCTCAATCAGTTCCCCCCTCAACCTTCGTCTTTCAAATGTAAATAATCCTAATCTACTCAACCTCTCTTCATAGCTAGCGCCCACCATACCAGGCAACGTCCTGGTGAACCTCCTTTGTACCCTCTCCAAAGCATCCACATCCTTTTGGTAATGTGGCAACCAGAACTGTACACAGTATTCCAAAAGTGGTTGAACCAAAGTCCTATACAACTGTAACATGACCAGCCAACTCTTGTGCTCAATACCCCGTCCGATGGATGAAAGCATGCCGTATGCCTTCTTGACCACCCTATCGATCTGCGTTGCCACCTTCAAGGTACAATGGACCTGAACACCCAGGTCTCTCTGTGGATCAATTTTCCCCAGGGCTTTTCCATTTACCATATAGTTCGCTCTTGAATTGGATCTTCCAAAATGCATCACCTCGCATTTGCCTGGCTTGAACTCCATCTACCATTTCTCCGCCCAACTCTTCAATCTATCTGTATTCTGCTGCATTCTCCAACAGTCCCCTTCATTATCTACTACTCCACCAATCTTAGTGTCATCTGCAGACTTGTTAATCAGACCATCTATACCTTCCTCCAGATCATTTATGTATATCACAGACAACAGTGGTCCCAACACGGATCCCTGTGGAACACCACTGGTCACAGTTCTCCATTTTGAGAAACTCCCTTCCACTACAACTCTCTGTCTCCTGTTGCCCAGCCAGTTCTCTACCCATCTAGCTAGTACACCCTGGACCCCATGCAACTTCACTTTCTCCATCAGCCTACCATCGGGAACCTTGTCAAATGCCTTCTTCAATATCCTGTCTACCTGTAACTCCACTTTCAAGGCAAATAGAGAACGACTCTTTCCATCAGAATTCACCTAAAATTTGGGGTGCTTTGTCATAGCTTAAAACTTGTATTAACTGAAGGACCCACTCAGAGTGAACTGGACTTCTAAGGTAGCCAATTTATTAAGACAGCAATAGAGAGCTTTAGATGTAAAGTGCATAGAGTTAGAAACAGGAGAGTTCTATATTGAGGTGGTTGCACTTTAGAGACACCTGTATTTGAAATGTGTCTACAACTGAGAGATGGCGGATGGAGAACTAAAGTAACTAGTTGCCTGTAGTAAATGGGAGTCAAGAAGGGTAGTCAGGTCCACGGCTTGACAGTTTGGGTTGGGGATAATCATGAAGTGGGCTGTAAATGTGTCTTGTTGGGAGTATTTGGGAGGTTGAGAGTTAGTTTGAGAGGAGAGATTGTTAGGAATATAGTCTGGGGTTGTTAGGCTATTCATGTCAGGTCGGGTAGGACGGTAGGCAGAAATCAGGGAGGTAGTCAGTGTGTCAAGGGATGGTGTCATGGAATGAGTTGAGGTGATAAGTGTGAATATTTGGAGGGGTCAGTTCTTTGGTTATTCAAAAATTAGACTAGGTTTTAATATTTCTAACATCTCCTGCATAACAATTCAGTGGAAATATCCAAAGTCTCCCACTCAGACCTGTACTCTTTTGCGCAGAATCCAGGAAAAGGGGAATTGCCCATCAGAATTTCAGATTAATTCTCATGGAAGTTGACACTTACGCGTGGTCCTGCCAAACATCTTAGTTTGTATGTCCACTATCTGATGATCAGCAAGAATAATATATTTCAGCTAGCTCCATTGAAATGCATTACACTAATTAAAATATTAAATCTGTTGTAGTCTGTGAATGTCATGGTATATAGTAAGATTTCCATTAATTTATCAAAGATTTCCATGGTAGGAAACTAAATTAAACTTTAACCTAATATTTTCATGATCACAAAAAGAGGGAACTTTGGGAAAAATAAATCTGCCAGAGAATTGTTCAGAATAACAATGTTGCATTGTGGTTTCTATACTTGAGGTTTTGGTGAATGATAGGAAATTAAACCAGAGATGTTGTCAAGGAAACGTTGTGCAAAATTGTGAAACATTTTCACACAGACACACTTGTCTTTCTTAAAGCTTTCATTCCTTATCAAAACAATCTGAAGCACCTTATTTCAAACAAAATTCAGTGAGAGTAAAAGCCATTTACTGGTGGTGCTTAGTCTATTTAATAGGTTTGCTAAGCCAGAATATAACAACCATCAATACAGATCCAGGACAATTAAAAATGTTGCAGTTTTTTTAATGGTTGACTAGATTGTTTGAGTGTCTGCATTTGGAAAGATACACCTGAATGTTCTATTGAAACATTCCCTGTTTGTAAGAGGACTTTTTGTAATATTTATAGAAAAGTCATATTCAAAATGGCATTCTAATCATTTTATATCAAGACTTTTAATCAGATAATCAATGTTATATTTTTAGCCTCTTAGAAGTTCTTCTTCTGGCCACTTCATTAGTGAGGCCATTTTTCAGCTAATCCAAACAGTGATGATCAACACGTTATTCACTTAGACTTGGAAGCTTCCTGCATCTTGAGAATTAAAGAATATACTCAAGCCTGAAACTGCAGCAAGTTTTTCCTGGAACAGAACACCAGTCTCCTGCCAGAGACTGCAATTTAAGGAGCACCATTCCACATCAGTGTGACTGACCAGGAGACTGCCCTGGTCTTATCACTTGCCGTAGGTATATTCGATGGACTTAGTAGTTAATAATAAACTTGTCTGGCCATGTTATGAACAAACCTGAAGTGGCTATCAAGTCTGGGAATGGGAATTGATTGTGTAGCCTGTGGCCTAGAGGCAGGGATGCAACCAGTTGCTTCACAACACTTTCCATCATTCTCTACAGGAGCTTCATAGCTCCACCTGATTGTTTCCTAACCTGACATGAACACGTGCATTTCCTGCAAGAAGCGTGGATAGAATCATGCATTGGAAGCCTGACCAATTTTGTGATCTCTCATCCAGGCCGTTGAAGCATCTTATAATGTCTCAGAGTTGCTTTAGCTCAGATTAGTTGACTCATCACAGGTTGAAAATCAAATCTGTGACTTATCTAATCTATAATGATGCAGTTACGACTCTAAATAACTCAACAATTTGAGTAATCAAATGTTTGTTAATTAAACTAGTCAGCCTTCTTTGACATTGCACTAGAGATCAGAGTTATAGAGTCGTACAGCACTGAGACAGACCCTTTGGTCCAACCAGTCCATGCCAAACATAACCCCAGGGAGAGACGGGTTTGTTGAGTGGGATGAAGATGAAAGGTAAGATTCAGTGGCATTGGAGGAAAGTTCGGGCTATGTGTTCATTAATGAAATGACTGCACTATTGGGAGTTAGAATTAAAAAGACGAGAGAGCATCTTGAGGAGGCCGCTTTGGAGGAAGAATTGTTGTAGTTGTGATCAAAGTAACTCTGAGATTGTGGGGAAACGGTGATGCAACAATAAAGTGCGTCTTTACATAAGTTGATTTATAATGGTTATTAACCGGGGAGGGATGATGCTTGGAGACAGTAGGGGGAAAGGCAAATGGAGAACAGATGCAACAATTTTAAATAAGAAAATTCAGGAAATATTCAGCGTGTACAGCAGCACCAACGGATGGAGAAGGTAGAATTAATGCTGCAAGTCAATGTCATTTCATTAGATGCCATGCGTCAATAGAGCTATACAGAAAAGAGCGTGCATTCTAAAGGAACTGCAGTCTTAGCCCTGTCTTCCTCTCACCCGGTTTGTACTTGATTCACTGATTGATTCCCGTACTTGGTATTTTTATTTTTAGTAGATGATGCATTTTGCTTAAGGATTGCTTTAAATTTTTCAGGGGTGATGAGAGAGACAGGAGACTGAAAATGACACTAGTACAAAAGGCATATCAATTTGAGGATGAAAGTGAAAAATAAAACTTAGCTGAAGAGGGAGCAAAGCAGTGGATGAAATTTCTGAAAGTTTCCAGAAAGTTATGTACTGGAGCTTTCACAGCTGCAGTTAGTGGTGAAATGTGATTTGAAGTAAAAATGTATGTAACAATTACAGTTGCTGAGTTTCTACTTTAAAAAACTAACTGTTCACATTTTTTGTGCGTATTATTTCTCTAAATTAATCTCAGTTGCATTTCCCCATCTTTATTTTGCCTTTTATACAATATTTACATCAAATTTACACTTCCTACTTTATACTTACTAGTTTAGAGTAAATGGGGAATAAAATTGTTCTCACACCAGTGCTTCTAGTGTTGCTGATTTATGTTGATTCACTGGGGACATACAATGCTGGTCATGGCTATTTATGCAGTTGATGTGCCTTTTTTTTTGATTTAATGGAAACAGTGCTACATGAATGAACTTCTCCTGTGCATAGTCTGTGTAATTATTTGAATCTGATTGGTTGAAGAGCCTTGCAGTTTGTTTCCTTGTTCGTAGACTTGCCTCGTGAAGGATATAGCACTAAGATTAGGTGCTGGGTTAAAGTAAATCCCACTCTAAAAGACTGCAAAATCGTCGAGGACAGTTTTCAGTGAGGTGATCTGTGAATGCCTTTCCTTTGCGACAACTGCACAAATCAGGTTCAGTCATGGTCGTAGAGTCATAGAGCTGTACAGCACGGAAACATAACCTTTAGTGCAACTTGTTCAAGCTGACCAGATAGCCTAAATAAATCTAGTCCCATTTGCCAGCATTTGGCCCATATCTCTCTAAACCCTTCCTATTCATATACTCATCCAGATGCCTTTTAAATGTTGTAATTGTACCAGCCTCCACCACTTTCTCTGGCAGTTCATTCCATACATGCACCACCCTCTGTGTGAAAAATTTGCTCCTCTAGTCCCTTTTAAACCTTTCTCTTCTCGCCTTAAACCTATGCCCTCTAGTTTGAATTGAACACAGTATTCCAACAGCAGCCTACTCAATGTTCTGTGCAACCGCAACATGACTTCCAATCCTATACTCAATGCACTGACCAACAAAAGCAAATGTACTCAATGCCTCCTTCACTACCCTGTCTGCCTGTAACTCCACTTTCAAGGAACTATGAACCTGCACTCCAAAATTCCTTTGTTCAGCAACACTCCCCAGGACCTTACCATTATGTGTAAAAGTCCTACCTTTATTTGCCCTGCCAAAATGTAGCACCTCACATTTATCATGACTAAACTCCATCTGCCACTCCTCGGCCTGTTGGCCCATCTGATCAAGGTCTCATTGTTTTCTGAGGTCATGTTCTTCACTGTCCACTGCAGCACCAATTTTGCTGTCATGTTAAAGACATGTTAATTTTCAGTGGATGTTTTACAATTTAAGATATCAGTAGTTATGTTTTTAGATTCAGCGGCATTATCAATATTGTGTTTATGGGACTTGCCTGTCATTTCACTACATCTATGTGCATCCTTGTGGCACCCCAGGAGATTAACAACGTAATTTCCATATGATCTGAACCAGGTATCTGTGTTTTGCTTATCTGTTTCTTCAGTTGTTCTGAAGGCAAACTGAGCTAACATTGGTTAAGAAATGACCAACTGAAATTGGCTGCTGCTTTATATCACAGTAATGTAAAACATACAGAGCAATAGTCACGATCAGTCACTTATTTGAATTGACACAACTTCTATTTGTCTAATGAGACAAAGAACACGTAGTGATACATCCCTTCATCACAGCCATGTTATACGAACTCAATAATCTCTCTGCATTCAGTCATAAAACCCACAGCACAACTACTCACCTGCAAGCTTCTGACTTTTACGTCTATTTCCTGCGTGCCTGCTTGAACGGCATTGTGCTTCAAGGAATATCAGTTGCCTCTTTTGGTATGTGTGATTCTTTCATTTAATTCTCCATCCTTGTCAAAAACAATTTGGCCCTTTTTCAGACTGATTGAAAGCTTTGTCATAATAATATAGACTGTCTTTCAGAATCTTGTGAGAAACTAGAAATTAAAATTAAAAGTTCTAAAATTAGCATTTAGTTAGCATTTAGTTAGTTAGTATTTAGTTGCCATTTGTATCTATTTTTAAACTTTTCACTTGCAATTTGCTTGTAAAAGCTTGAAATTAAAAATAGGTGTTTTCCCAACTAATTCTTATGGAAATAGTTGAGAAATATGACAGTCCTATCCTGAATTTCAAACCCAGTATGAATCAAGTATTAAATATTCACTTTTTATGTACAAAGCTACAAGATCAATTTTGTTTGCAAATCAATTATGAGAATTATGTTCACCCATGCATGTTAATGAATAATGAATATTTTAATCCCCTCATTTTTTTTCCCCTTTATTTCACATGACAACAATTTATGTTCGTGCACTGACTGTCAAATACTAGCATCCGCTTGTTCACTTGTTCAGTTGCTTGAGCCCAGACTGTGAATGATATACAATTTAATGTCATGATTTAACCATGAAAAGCATCACAGCAAAGCCCAATTTGTTTTCACCTCGCATCCATACAAATGCACTTTTATAATAGGCATCCCTTAATAGTGATTGAAAGAACTGCAGATGCTGTAAATCAGGAACAAAAACAGAAGTTGCCAGAAAAGCTCAGCAGATCTGGCAACATCTGTGAAGAAAAGTCAGAGTTAACGTTTCGGATCTGGTGACCCGAAGAAGGGTTATTGGACTTGAAACGTTAACTCTGATTTTTCTTCATGGATGCTGCCAGACCTGCTGAGCTTTTTCAGCAACTTCTGTTTTTATCCCTTAATTGTGATCAGGAGCAAATAACTTTTCTCCGCCATTTTCACTAAACATCAAATAACTGATTTCAAATGCTTCAGAGTCACAACTGTTGACATTACATGTCATAGTCAGAGATCAAAATGTTCTTTTATTTGGAAACAGTAGGCACTGTTCAGATTTACTTTTGCAAATATGATGTGATTATCCATCCGAGCTCCTACAAACATTTGAGTTGGGTTTACTACATCAGTTTCAGCTCCAATTCTGTTCCTGCTCTACTCAAACACTCATTAAACAAATTATCCAAGGCTCATGTCTTGCAGTTACGAAAACAAGCAATTATAACTCTGCCAACATAACGGAAACTATGAAGTCAGGTAAAATTACCCATGAGGCATATTCCCATTGTACTACTTGCTTCATGCAGACCTCCATTTTAATATGTTCTTCTTGGCATGCAGACGGAGTATTTATCAGTAAATGTTGGTCCTCTTTGAAAAAGCAGATTAAGCACTGATAATGTACTCCATGTTCAACATTGTTTTAACGAGTGGCTAAATGTGCAAGCCTGTTTAGCTTTCCCATAGTTCTGAGGAAGGGTCACCGGACCCGACAGGTTAACTCTGTTTTCTCCTTCACAGATGCTGCCAGACCTGCTGAGCTTTTCCAGCAACTTTGTTTTTGTAGCTTTCCCATGAGTTAAAGCTGGCAGAGAGATTAGTCTGATCCAAACCCAAGCAATGTTTATACGCTCCTCAATGTGGTTGAGGGCCTCCAAAACTCCATCACCATCATGGAACAGAATTTGGTTCCTGACCATCTGCTTCCAAGTAGGTACAGGTAAGAAACTAACAAGAGAAATACACTTGTAGCCTAGGCATTACGTTTACTTGCACATTGCTATTGAGGTTAATATAGTTTATCAGCCTCCTTGTTCACCCAATTCTTGCCAGCCTTAAGAATCAAAGATAACATGTTGCGTCATGAAGAAAATCAATATAAATCCTTGCTTTCAGCAGCAGCAGCGCAAGCCAGAGTGCCGAAGGGAAGGTAAGATTTTTTTTTCCCTGTATAAAAACTTACCTCGGGCAGCAGCGGCCTTCTAGTTTTCAGCGGCAGGTGTGTGGAGAGAACACGAGCCAGGAAGGAACTGATATATTCGGGCATTGGCTAAACCCAAAACACTATACGTGTAGTGCCTCTCACCCATCCTCCTCCTCAAACCAAAAAAAAAAGACCGTGTGGTAGGTCGGTAAGGTCTGTGATGTCTCGGATCGTGTCTTCAAGATCCTGAAGGGGGAGGGTGAGCAACCAGCAGTCATGGTACACATCGGTACCAATGACTTAGGTAGAAAAAGGACAGAGAATGTGAAAAACGAGTACAGGGAATGAGGTTGGAAGCTGAAGTCCAAGACAAACAGGGTAGTTATCTCTGGATTACTACCAGTGCCACGTGATAACGAGGTAAGAAATAAGGAGAGAGTGCAGCTAAACACGTGGCTACAGGGCTGGTGTAGGAGGGAGGGCTTCCATTGTGTGGATAATTGGAGCACATTCTGGGGAAGGTGGGACCTGTACAGTAAGGACGGGTTGCACCTGAACCGGAAGGGCACAAATAACCTGGGAGGGAGGTTTGCTCGAGCTATACGGGATGGTTTAAATTAGATTGGCAGGGGGTGGGGAACCGGATTTGTAATTCAGAGGATGAGGTATTCAGCCTTCCAGCAGACACAACAAGGAGTGAGATTGTTAATAAAGAAATGCGGTCGATGGAGTGTAATTGTGGTCATAGAGATGGTTTGAGATGTGTATACTTCAATGCTAGAAGTATCAGAAATAAGGCGGATGAACTTAAAGCATGGGTCTGTACTTGGAACTACGAAGTTGTGGCCATTACAGAAACTTGGGTAACTCAGGGCCAGGAATGGTTGTTGGAAGTTCTGGGATTTACCGACAGGAATCGTTGTTGGAAGTTCCGGGATTTAGATGCTTTAAAAGAAATAGGGAGGGTGGAAAAAGAGGTGGGGGTGCGGCTTTGCTAGTCAGGGCTAGTATAGCGCTACTGAAAGGCAGTTCAAGAATGATATGTCTACAGAGTCAGTTTGGGTTGAGGTCCAGAGCTAGAGAGGAGCAGTCACTTTGTTGGGGGTTTTTTACAGACCCCCTAATAGTTGCAGAGAAGTGAAGGAATGGATTGGGAGGCAGATACTGGAAAG
>JAHRHZ010000069.1:25035857-25102995 GCA_024137785.1 Ginglymostoma cirratum | reverse complement strand
GTCAAGTTTTCCTGCTCCTATGATGCTGCTTGACCTGCTGTGTTCATCCAGCCCCATGCTTGTTATCTCTATACTCCAACCCAATCCCTGCATTTCCCATGGCTAACCCACATAACTTACACCACCATCCCTCCTGAACACTAGAGGCAATTTAGCATGGCCAATCCACCTAACTTGCATATCTTTGAACTGTGGGAGGAAACCCACGCAGACACAGGGAGAATGTGCAAACTCCACACAGACAGTCACCCAAGGCCGGAATTGAACCCATATCTCTAGCACTGTAAGGCAGCAGGGCTAACCACTGTGCCACCTCAAACTCTGTATGTCTGTTGCTTCATTTTACCTCTTTCAGCCAAGTTAAAAATATTAATTTATATTAAAAATATAAAAATTGCATAATGCCATGGATGATTTCTTGAAACATGATTGTACGACTGCACGGTTGACTGTGATTATTGAGCAACATCACAGTGGCACTCAAGAAAAATGGAAAGGCATTTTCAAACAAGAATAGGAAGATTATTTTGTTTTCAATAACATACCCTACCTACATCAGTAAGTCAGTTGTATGTTTTTCACCCATTGTGATTGTCATTAAAGTTTGAAGATTAAAAGGTGTACGCTACTTTTCTGTGAGTGTTTGAATGATGTAAAACATTCTAATTGGCAACGAAAATGCATGAAATTGGGTTTTTCAGTACTTACTTAAATTTAGCTCCTCACGTGGAACAATGGGCAGCAAAAGTCTGCCATCTGCTCTGGTCCGTCATAGCCACTTTCACTGCAGCCCAGCTGGTATCCCATTTTTGAAAATAGCTCCTTAAATGTATTTCACTAGGTTTTCTTTGGATGAATCCACACCCCCCACTTCTCCCATTTGGTGGTGTCCATTCAATGGCAACTCTGGCAGTGTTTGTGTCCAGGAGGCGAGATGTCTGTCCTGCCAGTCTTAGTCATGTTGTTAGATAGCAAATTCTGCTGTTATGTGCTCTTTAACTAATTTGCATCAGTACAATCAAAAGATGTTTTTATATGGAGTAATTTACTGGAACAGCTCTAATTATGGTAATAGAATTATCTTCTTAATTGTATCAGTTTACAAAAGGTCATTTTATACAGTGTTCTTCGTTTCACATATACGAGCTATTCTGCTGGGACTTTGGATGTTGTGCTAGGACATTGTTGCTGATTATGTGTGAGTCGGCTAATACAATTTTCACTGATTAATTAAAGCCTAAATGAAAGGTTACATGGTTTTTAATTGCTTCATGTTGATTTTAACTATTCTAGTTCAGATTTACATATTGATTGAAAAGTATGGAAAACAAATCTTAACAAAATCTTTATACTATTATTTTGCTTTTTTCTACTTGTTGAAAACAGATGCAGATTTATCTTTCAAGTCCTGGTACTGATAATATTGACTTGGCATCAAGAAGAAATGGTATTAGAGGAGCAATGGCTATATTCCTTCAGGTAAGATAAGTTGTGTGCTTCTACGGTATTAATGTGAAAAGCATTCTTGACCACAAATCTCTGCCCTGCCATGCCTAAAACTTCAGTTCAAACTCAACCTGTCACGTGGAATAAAAGAAAATGTTTAGTCGCTATTAAAGATCCTAAATGTGAATAGTGTTGGCACTTACATTTTCAGAAAAATTGAAATAGAATCTGCAGTTCTTTCCTGCAGGCCTAACAGTATAAGAAGAAAATAGGAATGTTATGGGATTGTGGTTGCAGGTACAGGCAAGTTTTAAAAGAATTAATTTGCTGAATACATTACCTTAAAGTTGGTACTGGATTTTCAAAAAACCCAGCCATCCTTGTTGGCCTGATCTAAGGCAATTTAATATTGAACAGACATTGAATAAAAGCAATTTAACTGCAATCCTGAGGCTTTGCAACTGCAAACCTGAACTCCACACCACAACCTTGGCTAGGGTTTTGAGTCAGGACCCCAATGTCAAATTGAATAAGGGCCATGGTCTTGCACTATGTGGTGAACACTCAGCCAACAGTTATTTTCCTGAATTGAGTTTGATTTATTGTTGTCACATGTACCAAGATACTGTGAAAAGTTGTTTAGCATGCTGTACAGGCACATCAAGATACATCAAAGATACATCAAAGTAGCAGAACAGAGTACAGAATACAGTGTTACATTTCCTAGGTGACCTGGCTGCTGATCCACATTCTGATTTAAAAATTTAACAGTGTGATGAGGAGAAGGATGTTGATGTGGGGACATAGAGTTCAGAAGGCATTCGATACAGTGTCACCCAAGAGACTTGTGAGGAAAGTTCTAGGTCATGAAATAAAAGGGACAGTAGCAATCTGGATACAGAATTAGAGATAAAAGGTACTGCAAATGCTGGAGAATCCGAGATAACAAGGTGTGGGGCTGGATACAGAATTAGCTGAGTAATAAGAAACATGTTTAATGAGTATTTTTCAGGCTGCAAGAAACTTTGTAGAGAAGTGAAGCTCCCTAGGGGTTGGTATTGGAACCCTTGCTCGTCTTAATATATATTAATATCCTGATCTTGGTGCGATAGTTTCAAGGTTTGCAGAAGACACAAACCTGGGGAGCATTCTAAACCATGAAGAGGGCAGTGTAAAAGTTAAAAGTGGCATTGGCATATCAGTGGAGTAAGCACCTAGTAGATACAGTATACAAAAATGGCAGGAGATTGTCACTAAGTTAAACTGCTCAGCAAGCCAATGCTGACACGATGGGTCAAATTACCCGCTTCTGCTCTGTACCACCTCTGGGATCTGTGATCAGAATTTGCTGTCAGTTTCACAGCTGTAATGACAACAAATGCTGGTAGTTAAATAGTCATTGCAACTGCAAAATCCAGACCAGTACATTCTGAATTATGTTGTGCATTGTTTTCCTCTCATAGCATTTCACACTATTCATCAAACAATTTTATTAGTAGATTTGTCATGGAGTTGCTCCATGCAGGCTGACTGACAATTTTTAATGATTGTACAATGCATGATAAATTTGACTAGATCTGTTATAAACTGAAGTTCATTTGAAGTAGAAATATGCTTGTTAATTTTCAGCTACAGGTAGAAGCACTCACATTTTGCATCTCTTCTTTTAATGTTGACAGAGTGCTGTGCACTCTATGCCATTCTCAGCATAGTATGGGTATATTTCCGTGGTATGCTTACAATACGTCTGATGATGAGATTGTTTTATAAAATAAATGGTATTATATGATATCTATTGCTAAAGAGCAAATATACACCTATAAGACTGCAAATTTTAATTGTTAATAAATTTTGGTGACTTTATTCAAAGTATTGTTGCTGTTCAGAGGTTATGAAAGCTAAACTTTATTGAAATGCCATTTAAAGAATTGCATAAAATTGGCTCTAAGTTCTTATTTACCTAGAGATTTTCTTTTGTGCAGAGCAAATTTCTGTTGAGAGATTTGCTGAATTGGTTGGTTCTTAGGAAAACATGTACGAGACACAAAGGTAAAATTGTCAGCCTGTGTTGTTTTTGATTGCTGGTATAGCATGTAGTCTCCAGAGTCTCTGTCGTATAAATCCCCAGCAATATGTTGGTAGTTTATCCTCAGTTTCTTACAGCACACCTTGCATTGAAGCAAACCTTCTAGTTGCTCCTCAGGAACGTGTTCAAATAGTCCTGCACTCTGTTTACAACTGGTCTTTTGATGTTTTACGGCGGTATTTTTAACTGGGATTTGAAGCCTCCTTTTCGGCTGGTGAGCTTTCACAGTGAAATAGATAAAGATGTTCAGCATCCTGACAGCAGCATGTTCTGATGAAAGGAATGAGGGAAAGAAAATGCTTTAGTCCCAGCACCAACTGTCTCCCCTCTTCCAACCCTGGAAACACAAGCCCACCCATTCTATACTGCATGTTAAGTGCTAGAGAAAGATAAGAAGTGGAATCGGGAATGCATCAACCAGGGAATCTGAAAGGTATCAATCTTTTCGGAAATGGGATGAGGGCAAATTTATATGGTAGAGTGAACATATTGGAATTTACAGAAATGGCAATGTATTTTCTGATATGGAAGCTATGGGGCGGCAAGAAATGACAAGGATTACATGGTCACACTTCTGAAAATGAGACTGTTGAAGATCGAAGCACAGAAAATGGGACGGTGTAGGACAAACTCTTATCAACCCAGGAACATAAGACAATAAGAAATAGGAGTCAGCTGTTCAGCCCCTCAAACCTGCTCCCTCAATTAACAGGATCGTGGTTGATCTGATATTCCTTTTGTCCACTTTCCTGGATTTTCCCCATAACTGGAAAAGGAGATAGTACTTTGTGTACCTGCATGTTAACTTTCTGTAATTTGTCTACAAGGACAACTCAGACTATGTGAAAAATTAATGTTTTCCAGGCTCTCACTCTTTAAAAATCATAATACTTTTCCATATTTCGTACACAAATGGATTATTTTACATTTCTTCAGATTATATTGATATGAACATGTATATAAATGTATGAATTAACAGCTGGAATAGGCTCCTTTGCTGCTCTAGCCTGCCCCACCATTCAGTAAGCTCATAGCTAACCTGGTTAGTCCATGTAACTGCCTTACCCATGATAACCTTCCACCCCCTTGCTTCTCAAGATTTTATCTCCCTCTGTGATAAAAATATTTAAAACCTCTGCTTACACAACCTTTTGATTCCAGTTGCCATGTTCTCTATTCACTCAACCTAGGCTAATACCTCTGCAGCTTCTTTGCATCCTTTTCATAGCCTGTTTACCCATCCAATTTATATCATCAGAAGAATTGGAATCAGTTCTCTCATCTAAGTAGTTGACATAGATTGTAAACAGTCAAAGACCAAGCACTGACCCAAGTCAGATATCACTTGCTTATCCAGAGAACCTAAAATTACCTGTTTATTTCCACTATCTATTTTGTTAATCAGAAAGATTGAGCAGGCTAAACTTGTACTCATTGGAATTTAGAAGAATGAGGAGTGTCCTTATTGAAATATGTAAGATTCTTAACAGGTCTTGACAGTGTGGATGCACAAAGGTTGTTTCTCCGTGTAGGAGAATCTACGACCAGAGGGCATAATCTCGGAAAAAAGTGTTGCCCAGTTAGGGTAGAGATGAGGCAATTTTTTTTCCTCTCGGAGGACAGTGAATCTGTGAAATTCTTTACCATAGAAGGCTGCTGAGGGTGGATCCTTAAGAATATTCAAGGCTGAGTAAGTGAATCAAAAGTTATGGGGATAAGGCAGGAGAGTGGAGTTGATGATTATCAGATTAACAACAACTTTGATTGACGGAAGAGATGTCTGCTTCCCTGTTCACTTCCAGGTTCACTTTCAGAACTCAAACTGCATTTTTTGGCTTGCCAATCCTTGGATCTTACCTCGTTGATGGTAGAACAGATATGAATGGCCGATGTCTGCTCCTCTGTTTTATGGTCTTAACTGGCCTTTTCCTTCCTTGGATGAAAAGTTATCTTTCTATGAAAGCCTGTCAATTTGTCAGAAGGTAATTAGTACTTTCAAAGTAAGACTATTGATGCAAAGTCACTCCTAGTTTATTCTTTTCAATTTCGAGACTTATTGTTGAAATGCCCCAAAGCTGACTTCCAGTTTTAAATTCTCTTCTAGTTTTATCCATCAGAACTTTGTAGAACCTTCCCACAGAAAATCACATGAATTATAAAGATCCCTGCCAGTTTCTTTCTGAGATACCGGTAGAACATTGCAGAAGCTATTCTCAGCTGAATGCAACCTACTTTCAGCATGATGGACCTAATTTAGAAATACTATACCCCATCGCATCACTTAACTAGACTTGTTTAATTTCTAAAACTACTCTTCTGTATTATCCACTTCCTTAGGTAGTTCTCAAAAATACTTCCCTCTGATTGAAGGTGATGACCTAGTGGTATTATCACTGGACTGTTTATCCAGAGCCCCAGGTAATGTTCCAGGGACCTGGGTTTGCGTCCCACCACGGTTGATGATGGAATTTGTGTTCAATAAAAAAAATCTGGAATTAATGATGACCATGAATCCATTGCTGATTGTCAGGAAAAACCCACCTGGTTCACAATGTCTTTTAGGGAAGGAAACTGCCATCCTTACCTGGTCTTGCCTACATGTGACTCCAGACCGATAGCCATGTGGTTGACTCTTGACTGATCTCTGGGCAATTAGGGATGGGCAATAAATGCTGGCCCAGTGGTGACATGTTTATCCTGTGAATGAATAAAAAAAATGAAAATATTACCCTGCAAAAATGCAGCTTTTATATCGATTGACTTATATTCCCAGGAGTATGTTGCTAAAAGAGCTGAGAAGATTAATTTTCGATTGGCATAGGGCAATATCAAGATCTGCACTAATATCTTGATCACCAAGTTTCACTTTTAAACCCCAGAAAGAGGTCTAATTTTACATTTATAAGCCCCATCAGAGAGCACTTTTATATGCATATCCATTTGTATGACATGGCTGGCTGTCCGCTATATGGTACCTCAATGTATGCTCCAAATTCTCTCCAGCTCTTTGTGTTTGGAAACTCAAACTACTTGTATTCTAATTTGAGTGTGACCTCTAAAACGTCTCAGTCATAAGACTTTCCACTTCTCATGGTATTCCCAGTCAGTCAATAGACCTTGTTCTTTTAACAATGGCCTTCATTCAACCTCCTATCTCATTCTTAAGTACCTCTACTAGATCTCCCTATGATCAGAGTTCCTTTTCCTATGACAATGTTCACTTTCAGGTTCACTTTCAGAGCTCACACTGCATTTTTTGGCCTTCCAAAACATTACTACAATTTGCCAATCCTTGGATCTTACCTACTGTCCCTCACCTTGTACATTTTGCAAATGTTTGTATTTTCCAGTATCTCTTCTTGCTTTCCTGATAATGATGGTATTCCTCCATTTAATGTCCCCTTCTAGAATACATTACTTTGGCATCTCCTTTCTTTGATGCCCTCTGGGATAAATAGCCATGTCCTGCATCTCTGTATCACTTCATCCGTATTCAGTCAGCCTTTGATCTGCCAGAATTTGGTCCTCATTCATATCCAGAATATGTTTATGTGAAGTGCATGATGCCTCAACATTTTTTATGACTTGTTCAGATTCTGAACATGTGTAGTCAGTGCCACTTGACTTTGAGGAATACATCATAACAGTTTGGTTGTCAATCACTTGCTGTAAAATTGCAGTTTTTATTTATTTTCTGAAACCACTGCCTTAATGAATGCCCTTTTTGCTGAATGCAGGACATTCCAGTGCTCTGAAAAAGTAAAGTTAATTATAGTCCTTTTCCAAGCTTGTGGATGATTACTTATTACTGTTGGAATTTCTGGATTTCTCCCAAAAACCGATTGATGTGGATTGTAGCCTCAATAATTTGCAATGAATTCTTCACATGGACAGCCCATGCCAAAGCAGATGTTAATTTTCACCTTAGTTGGCCCATTAGGATTTTATGAAGCATTTTGTCAATGACAGTGTCATTTCTTTCGCATACTCCAGCACTAAAGGGATTTTGTGCTGCTGTGTTCATTATCACAATGTTCATATCTTCACACATTTCCCCAAATTAATCATGAAATACTAATCTCCATTGTCAATTGGGATGCTGGAGCTCCCTGTCCAGTCCCCATATCAATTTTCCCATCACCTGATTCACTATTTTTTTTTCTCCTTACTAAATATTATTATAGGCTAACTAAATATAGTTGATCTGCCTACAAAATGCAAGATGATTTTTGTTCCTTTATCTCATGCCTGAAAGTCCATTATTATAGCTTTGTTAAAGTCTCTTGTAAATGGAACACTCACTATGGGCCATGGTGGCACCCTCTATATTTTTCACACATATGTTTATTACTGATTTCCTCTTGAAGTTTAGTATATGTTGCAGTTTACTCCTGCATCTTTTAGTACTAATTTTAACTTGCAAGAAGATGAATGAGCAAATTGCCAATATTCAGATAATAAGCCTTCTTTCTTCTGAAAACTTTGATCTCCTGATTCCAGTAGCACTGGCTTAATATTTTGATCAGGGTAGTTAGATCTTGTCAAAGGATTACAACAACTGGTGTCCCAGAGACAATTCTTTTGTCATGTTCCAAATGCAGTTTTGTTTGAGCTTTTTTCATTGATGGCCTGCTGAGTAGTAAGTTTATTTTCTTTTGCATTACACCTGTTTACCCCAGTTATTTTAGTGATTCTCATGTGTTGTCATCTCCAGATCTGAAGCAGGTAGAACTCAAATTCCTCAACCTTAATTTGGCTGTCATAATTTAATGAATCTCTAACATTTTAACCAATCCAATCTACATACTGTGGTCTTGCTTCCATTGTACAACACACTGCAATTAAATGAATCTCCTATTCAAATATTTGCTGCTAGGCTGAAGCTTCTTGTAAATGATCACTATTTTAAGCAAGCACAGAATTAGGTATCACCAAGTAGAATTTTCGCACTCTTGTATATATAGACTTTTAAATTCCATTACAATCTTCTATAGAATATCCATTCTGTTTTCTAACTTTACCGAAATCCAATGTGGCTCATATTCATTTAACAGCTCAACATTGTTACAAATTTTGCCAATATATATCAGTGGAATTTCCAAATCCTTCTCGGTATCCAATTGTTGAGAATACTTTACATTTGATCTTCCTTCGAGGAGGAAATAACCATGCCTTTTTCTTTGGTAAAGTTGTCACCAATATCCACACATTCATTGATGACTACATCCAGCTGCAGCTCCTGGAAAACTGTGTTAGGGAGCTGAAGCTAGAGCTGTAACTGGATGCACTCAGGATCATCTGAAATGCTGAGCGCATCAGAGATAAGAGTTTTGGTGAGGTGGTCACACCTAAGGTGCAGGCAGAGAGTGAGGTGACCACCAGGGAGTAAGCAAAGGGAGTAGGCAGAAAGTGCAGGAATCCCCCGTGGCCATTCCCCTTGAAAACAAGTACACTATTTTGGATGCTTTTGTGGGGTAGGGGGTGGGGGCGGTGGGGAATGACCGTTCAGGGGAAAGCAGCAGTAACCAGGTTGGTGGTACTATGACTGGCTTTGGGGCACAGCAGGAAAGGATAAAAGTAAACAGGACCTTAGTGATAGGAAGCTCGATAGTTAGAAGGACAGACAGGAGATTCTGTGGCCACAAACGGGAATCCAGGATGATGTGTTGCTTCTCGGGTGCCAGGGTCCAGGATGTCTTGGAGCAGCTGCAGAACATTCTGAAGGGGCACAAATGACATAGGTAGAAATAGGGATGAGGTCCTGCAGAGTGATTATAGAGAGCTAGGAAAAAAGTTAAAAATCAGGGACTCGATGGTGGTAATCCCCAGATTACTTCCAGTGCCACATGCTAATGAGGGTAAGAACAGGTGGATATGGCAGCTGAATGCATAGCTAAAGAATTGGTGCAGGAGGCAGGGATTCAGTTTCCTGGATCATTGGGATATTTTTTGGGGCAGAGGTGACTTGTTCAAGAGGGACAGGTTGCACCTGAACTGGAGGGGGACCAATATCCTGGCAGACAGATTTGCTAGCGCTACAAGGGAGGGTTTAAACTAGATTGGCGGGGTTGGGATCCTCAACAGCAGGGAGGCAAGTGCGAGGCTGGAAGGGGGTACAGAAATCAGAAATAGCAAGTTGGACAGATAGGTCAGGATGCAACGGGACAGGCAGTGAGGAATGCCTGTTGGATTACATCTATTTCAATGCAAGAGGGCAGACAGGTAAGACTGATGAACTCAAAGCATGGATAAGCACGTGGGAGTGGGAAATTATATCCATTGCAGAAACATGGTTAAGGGAGGGACAGTACTGGCAGTTTAATATGCCAGGGTACAGGTGCTTCAGGCAGTACAGAGGTGGAGAAAAGAAGTGAGGGGGAGTTGTATTTTTGATTAAGGGGAGTATCACAGCAGTAGACATAGGTGAAATAATCGAGGGATGATTCAGTGAGGCTTTGTGAGTGGAGCTAAGAAATAAGAAGGGGAAGGTAACGCTATTGGAGTTGTAATATAACCCCTAGATAGTCAATGGAAATTAAAGGAACAAATATGCAGGGAGACTGGAGAGATTTGCAGGAGCAATAGGGTTGTCATCATGGAAGATTTTAATTTTCCTCACATAGACTGGGACTACCGTAGTGTTAAGGGCTTGGATGAGGTGGAATTTGTGAAATGTGTTCAGGAAAGTTTCCTCAAGCAGTCCTACTCGAGAAGGGGCAAAACTCAATCTACCCTTGGGAAATAGGCAGGACAGATGACTGAGGTGTCAGTGGGGGAGCACTTTGAGACCAGTTCTGTTAATTTTAAAATAGTTACAGAGAGGGACGATCCTGGTCCTCAGGTTCAAGTTCTAAATTGGTGCAAGGCGAATTTTGATGGAATTAGACAGGAGCTTGCAGGGGTTAATTAGAGCAGTTTGTTTGCAGGCAAAGAGACTTCCAGCAAGTGGGAGGCCTTTAAAAGTGTGATAGCTAGGGTTCAAGATTTATATGTTCCTGTGAACATGAAGGGCAAGGTTGGCAGGAGTACAGATGACAAGAGATATTGAAGCTTTGACCAGAAAAAAGAAGGAGTCGTGACTCAGATACAGGTAGCTGTGATCAAGGGAATTCTTGGAGGTATGTAAGGGATACAGGAGTTTACTGAAGAAGGAAATCAGGAGGATGAAAAGGGGGCAAGAGATTGCTTTGGCTGAGAAGATCAGTGTGAATCCAAAGTAAATTAAAGGAAAAAATAACTAGAGAAGAATAGTACCCCTCAAGAACCAAAGTGGACATGTATGTGCAGAACCACAGGAGATGGGCAAGGTTCTCAATGAATATTTCTCTGCTGTGTTAACCATGAACAAAGACATGAAGACTTGAGAGCTTGGGGAAGTTAGTGACGGTATCTTGGGGACAGTCTATATCATAGTAGAGGAGGTGTTGGAAGTATTAGAACATCTGGTCCTGACCAGATATATCTTTGAACCCTGCAAGAGGCTACAGAAGAAATTACGGGGACCCCGGCTGATATATTTGCATCATTGTTAGCCACGCGTGAGGTGCTGGAAGACTGGAGGGTAGCAAATGTTGTACCCTTATTCAGGAAGAATAAGCCTGGGAATTATTGACCAGAAAGCCTGACATCTGTGGTAGGTAAGTTGCTTGAAAAGATTCTGAGGGATAGGATGTTCATGTATTTGGAAAAACAAGGTTTGATTAGGAGTAGTCAGCGTAGCTTTGTGCATGGAAGATCATGCCTCACAAATTTGTTGGAGTTCTTTGATGAAGTGACCAGGAAGGTTGATGTGGGCAAGGTAGTAGATGTAATCTATATGGATTTCAATAAGGCCTTTGATAAGGTTCCACATAGGTAGGCTGCTCTGGAGGGTTAGATCACATGGAATCCAGGGACAGATGGCAAATTGAATACACAATTGGCTTGATGGTAGGAAGCAGAGAGTAATAGTGGAAGGATGCTTGTCTGACTGGAGGCCTGTGACTAATGGTGTTCCTCAGAGGTCAGTGCTGGGCCCGTTGCTGTTTGTTATCTATATCAATGATTTGGATGAGAATGTACAATTGTACAATGTACAATGTACAAGGCTTGATTAGTAAGTTTGCGGATGACACAAAAGGCGGTATCGTGGACAGTGAGGAAGGTTGTCAGAAATTGCAGCAGGATCTTGATCAGTTGGTGAAGTGGACCAAGAAATGGCAAATGGGGTTTAATATAGATAAGTGTGGGGTGTTGCATTTTGAAAAGTCACATCAAGGTAGGAGTTTCATGGTGAATGGTAGGGCCTTAAGGAGTGTAGTGGAACAGAGGAACCTTGGAGTACAGATGCATGGTTCTCTGAAAGTGGAGTCACAGGTAGACAGGGCAGCGAAGAAGGCTTTTGGCACACTGACCTTCATCAGTGAGGGCATTGAGTATAGGAGTTGGGAAGTTATGTTCCAGTTGTACAGGACATTGATGAGGCCGCACTTGCAGTATTGTGTTCAGTTTTGTTCACCTTGCTATAGGAAGGATATTTTTAAACTGGAAAGAGTGCAGAAGAAATTTACAAGCCAGGACTCAAGGAACTGAGTTACAGGGAGACGTTGGACAAGCTAGGACCTTTACTTTAGAACATAGGAGACTGAGGGGGGATCTTATAGAAGTGTATAAGATCATAAGAGGTATAGATAGGATGAATGCACTCAGTCTTTTTTCCAGGGTTGGGGAATCAAGGACTGGAGGGCGCCAGTTTAAGGTAAGAGGGAAGAGAATACATGGGAATATGAGGGGCAACTACTTCACACGGAGGGTGGTACACATATGGAATGAGCTACCAGCAGAAGTGGTTGGGGCAGGTACATTAACAACATGTAAAAGGCATTTGGACAAATACATGGAACGAAAAGGTTTGGAAGGATAAGGGCTAAGTGCAGGGAAATGGGGTTAGCGTGGTTGGACATTTTGGTCAGCATGGACCAGTTTGGGCCAAAGGACTGTCTCCATGCTACTCCATAACTCTATGACTTTTTCCACTTTATTTATGCATTTTAAGGTTCAGCTTCACAGTGTATCTGTTTATAATCACATCCCTGAAGATATTCTACAGGCTTCCAAATCATGAGAGAATTGGAGGAGCAAGTCTGTGGGGAAACTACAGACAAATTAAAATACTGAGATAGAGATTGGGATAATTCTAGGAAAAAACAGAAAGCAGAGGAAGGAAGTTCTGAAATGTGTTCAGGACACCTTCCTTGCTCAAGGTTCTGAATCCAACTGGGAAGAGGCACTACTGGATCTATTACGTTAGAATGAAATGGGCCAACCAGGTGTCTGTATGAGGAACATTTGGGCAGAAATGATCATCATATGATCAGATTTAAATTATTAATGGAGGAGACTTCAGACCTGAACAGTTATCCAAGAAATGTTGCATAGAAAAATGCTAGTCTAATTGGACAACAACACAACTGTCACCTCAGATCCGCACAGTTAGCCGACCACTAACCCCATATTCCCATTCTGCTTTGATCTGTCTGTCACCATACTCCCCACAACCGACCAATGCAACTTGGCTAGCCTGCTCCATGACTACCTAGGAGCAAATCTCACTGGCCCTGCTCATCATCCAAACCACCTCCACATCACTTGTGCCTGGTACAGCCACACTGCTAACTTTCCTACCTGCCAGCCAGCACTTGCACCAATTTGCTGCCATTCCCATAGCCACCCTGCCCACCAACCATCTTCCCAGGCTACCATTCTGCTAACCTGCTGCGTACCTCCAGAATGCTACCCACCTTCCACCCTGCACAACTACCACTTCACCCACTTGGTCAACTTACTACCCTGTCCCTGTCCATTCACTAATATTCACACTGGACGTAATAACTTATCTTATGGCAGCTTGTGCTGTAAAATTTGAGTGTGGCTTGTCTTCCCCCACTCTTGCTTCACTATGATTGAACTTTTGTGGGACGGTTTGCTCTGCATTCACATGTCTGCCAGTCTTGGCCGACAATATGGAGCAACCAAATCACACAGAAAAGTAGGAATAGTACAACATTCACTGACTGCACTCTTGTAGAGGAATAGGAGCAGTGTGTTGGTGGTGCAAGGTGGGTTGAGCCCTATTATGAATGGCAATACAGACTTAGAGAAACAGGGGATGGTAGGATATTTAACTACTTTGTATTGGTGTTTATGAAGGAAAAGGATCTGACAATTCTTGCAAGAAGCAGAGTTGACAGATATAATCAATGGCAGAAGTATTGAAACAGGATGTACTGAAAAAGTTGCCTATGCTTAGACTGAATAAATTGTCTGGTTCAATAGCTTGCATCCCAGATTGCTAAGGGAAATGTGGAATAGACTTGCTGAATCTTTTAAATTTTCCTTGGGACACATTGGCAAGAGGGAACTACAATACTTAGGGGGTGGTGAGGGAGGTGTGGTCGTAGCAGGGGGCTACTGGCAAACTTCTGAAGTGGCAGAGGGGCTTGCAATCGTGTGGGAGTGGTGGAGAGAGAGAGTTTATTGGTAGGCTAGTGACAGCTGACCACTGGTAGCAGAGCACAGTGAGCATCCTGTGCATGTGTGGACCAACATCAAAACTGTTGGTCACACTGGAAGGTTGAGAATTGATAAATGTGACCCTCTTGTATAAGGACATGATTTTTACCAGACAACTACATGTCAGACAGTTTACCTCAAATAATGCGATAGTTACATTCCTGCGCAACATCGTGTTATAGAAAATCATGCTATAGAAGTAATGGGGCCAATGGGAAAAGAAGGGTTAGAGGCAGACCACCAAAAAAATCACTCAAAATCACTCAAAAGCATAACACAAAGGATAGCACAGTTTGAATAAATGTTTAATTCATAACTAATAATGAAATAAAAGTAAATTTAACAACCTTATCTTGAAAAAATTCTCAACATGACATAATGGGGAGAAGGTTTTGAGGTTGCTCTGTGGTTAATGGAGGGACTGAGGGTCGTCGTCGTCATCATCATCATCATCATCATCATCATCATCATCATCACCATCACCATCACCATCACCATCACCATCACCATCACCATCACCATCACCACCACCACCACCAGCACCACCTTCAGGTGCAGTTGTGATTGCAGGGTCAGGGCGAAAATAATTAATCCAGAAGTGGATGGCTGTGGTTCATTTTTCTTGGGGGTTGGCTTAAAAACGACATCGAGTTTTTGCTGCTTTGCCCTTTTTCTTCTTTCATGAAGAAGCTGTTCACAGTGTGCCAAGTAAAATCTTATTCCACAAACTGCTACCTTGCTGCATTCTGCATTGTAATCGTTGTCCTCTCAGAACTGTAACTGCTTCTCAATTTCCCCCAAAAGAGAAGACAAAACAGAAGTGGAAAGCTCCCATGGACTTAATCTTCTTCATCTCCAGTTTCCATTTCTCCCTGAACGACAAGTTGTTGTAGACCAGATGTAAAGAGGTCTTCACAGTGGGACTCAAGCAGCTCTTCAGCATTCTCACTGTCCAAATCTTTAAATCCAACTTGGTTTGCAAGATGTTCTTTGATTCTTGGGAGCTCCTCTGACAGATTAAAGGTTTTAAAATCTTGAAAAAATATGGGAGAAGCTTTCGGCAAACTGCATGCGAGCAGTGCTTACTGACATCACCCCAGGCCTCCACGATAAGCTTTGACCCTGGTCAATGGGTTGAAGGAGAGAGGTTGGAATTGATAGCCAATTTGCGTTGCCAGAACAACAGCAGAATCCCCTGTAGTTGGTAAAAATTTAGAAACTATAATCAAGGAAGTAATTACAAGCTGCTGGGGAGATTTAAGTCAGTTGAGGTGAGCTAGTGAAAACTCATCCAAAGCAGATTGTGTTTGGTTAATCTACTTGAATTTTTTTGATGGAGTAACAAAAGGTTAATGAGGGAAAAGCAGTGGGAGTTGACCAAATGGATTTTAAGATCATGTTTGACAAAGTAACAAATGAAAAGCTGGTTGACCAAATTGAGGCTCGTGGAATATGAAGGTCAGTGCTTAAAAAATTGGCTTAAGGACATGAAACAGTGAGTCCTTGCAAATGATTTATTTTGCAGACTGAAGTATGGTAGATAATGGTGTCCCTAAGAGTTAGTGTGAGGACCACTTCAATAAACACAGAGTAAAATTTAAAAATGTTGACAATGATACCAATCTTCTGGAAAAATGAGGGCTCATTGGGAGGGTGTAGAAAAGACTTACCAGAATTATTCTAGCGATGAAAAGTTTTATTGGCAAGATTGGGTTGGAGAAACTGGGGATGTTTACATTGGAGTGAAGGAGGTTGAAGGGAGATTTGATAATGACAGGATTGATAAAATCGACAAAAACAAAGATGTTCCCATATTCCAAAAACCATGGTACAAAGACTAAGGGATTTAAGATTGAGGACTTGGGCAAGAGATTCTTACTAAATGTGAGGAAGAGCTTCCGTATGTAGCAAATAGAAATGATGAAGAATTTACTGCCTCCGTTGATGATGGAAACAGATTAGCAATGGTTTCAAAAAGGCAATTTGAATGGGCACAAAAGGAAATAAACTTGCAGAGCTGTGGAGATAAGGCAGGGAGTTGGGACTTAACTGGATTGCTCTCTGGTGAGCTAACATGGATTGATGTGCTGGTTGACTTCCTTCTGGGCTGTTATGACAGAACCTCTGTGAAATTTTAAGGGAATAGACCAAGGTTAGATGGAGAATAGCAGGGCTGAAGATGTACTGCAAGTGCAGTACGTTGGAGTTTGTAAGTAACATTTAGCACTTGGGCATCTAAGTCTGAAACTGTCTATTTCTCAAAAGAACTTTAATTCCAATATTTTCTCCCTGCCTGGTAAGTGGTTGGATACAGTTGAAATAGTTTTGACTTTTTTTAAATGACAACTTTATATAGACTAAGTTCTGGCAGATTAAGTTTAATATTTGCTTGTGCTTTACCATCATTGTCCCCACCTGAGCTGTGATGTAATTTTAAGATCCTACTCCTGTGATGCTCACAGACTCTTAAACTAGCCATGTTGAGTGCTCTGTACTTAGCTTCAACATTTTTGATTCAATTTTGCACTTTTCTAGTGCTCCACTTCTGGCCTCAACCTTTCCTCAACCAGCAAAGGACATGCAAGAGATTTACTGACCTCACAGGAGTGATCCTGTTTAATGAGCCATCGTCAAATACAATATCTTACCACTTTTTTTGAACTACTTCATAGGATATGGGCTTTGCTGGCAAAGCCAGCATTTATCATCCGTTCCTATACAGTTGAATGGTTTGCTAGGTCATGTCAAGGCAGACTAAGAGTCAGTTAATTACTGAGTCTGCGTATAGAAAAGACCAAGCAAGGTTGACAGAATGCCTCTCCTAAATGATTCACAGCCTACGGCAGTACACAGCTGAATGTTGAGGGAGTGGAATCCTTTTCAACATTGATATTTATGGCAGAATTAACATGTAGTTTTGACAAAGCTGTCTATATGCTGTCGGTGACACCCTGCACCCTGGGAAGCCTGTAATACTAGCAAACTGTTGTGTTAACTCTTCAAGTAGAAAATCTCAGTGAACTCTCTTTTGCAATAGTCGGTAAAAAGTAATGATGTAGTGGAAGTATTTCCAGCTGCAGCCTAGAAGGAACTACACTTGTAGGAATTCACCAATGGTTATTTTCACAGCCACTGGCAAAATGATCCTTGCACTGCACTCAAGTTCTAGTTGTGACTGTAATAATTGGCACATTTCAGTGAAGCCATCATTAGTAAATGAAGATGCTTGTTCTTCAGAGAGAGTTGTCTAAAAATGTTTCAAAGAGCATAACAAGGACATTTTTTATGCAAAATGTGACATTGAGCCATATGAGCAGATATTGGATCAGGTGACCAAAACGTTAAAGAAGGAGCTTTTAATGAGTGTTTGGAAGGAGGAGAGAAAGATAAACAGCTGTGGTGTTGTATTACAAAACCTGGGTTCTAGACAACTGAAGCCACAGCATCAATGGTGAAGCCATTAAAATTCAAAATGTGCGCAAGGCCAGAGTTAGAAGAGCATAGATTATCAAGGCCAATTTGCAGATAATTCAGGAAAGGAAAAAGGAGACATAAATGAATCATGAAAATATAAAGCAGAAGTAAAAATTACTGACAAGATATTGTAGTTTGTTCATTGTTTCTAATTCTTATTTTGGATTTCCAGCACTTTGTTTGATTTGCATTTATATGTCTATAGTACAAGAACAGCAGTGAAGTAAGTTCATTTCAGCTGCTTTTAAATAATTTGTTTTTTGTTAAGAATCATGAGAGGCTGCTGTTGGTGTTAATTTAGTTCAGTGTTGACTGAATCTTCACAGATCCAGTTCACATGTGTCTAGGAGCCTGCCAACATCTGCCAGAAATGAATTTAAAGATAGGAATATCAGGAACTGAGTGATGGCCACTATATTTCTTAGGGTAAGAGTTAAAAACATTATACAAACAACTTTAAGAACTTACCAGTGATGACTGATGGGAAGATCTTGCTGAAAAAGAATCTCACACTTCAGACAACACAAGAGTCACTGTAATGTATATTTTGTTCAGGAAAGAGAAACAGCCAGAGTTGAATCTTGCATTTAATTCAGTTGTTAATTTACATTATCATAAGAATAATTTTTTGCTTTCTTTGCTGGCGTTCAGAACATTAGTGTCAATTGACTAATCTGATTGAATAGTAAAATGACATAAATTCTTCACTGTGACTGTGTGACCGTGTATACTGCTGCACACATAGACCCCTCTTGCCATAGCACTTCTGAAAAATGAAATTGCAGGGTTCATTTTATTTCTCAGTGACAAACAGTGAAAAGGAGAACCTGCTTTTTGTTTTACATCTAGTGGTAGCATTAACTGCTCCCAAGGTGAGAACCAATTTTATTGTGGCCTAATGATGTGCACCTGCTGCAACATTGTGTTTTCGATATAAGTCCTTTACTAGTCAGTCTTGTGCTTTTACTGTGTGAATTTTCCAAATTAAAAATGATTTGAGCTGTGTAATTTTTCCCTGTGGATCAACTAGAAGCTGCTTTAAGACTTTTCAAATTTCTTTTACATAAGATTATTACAGTAGAAAGAGCTTCTCTCTTCTTGTTACACCACTGCAAACTAGATTTGTAATGATCTTCCAGAGATGAAACAAGGGTATCCAACACTTGAGCTTTGAGTCAATATGTGGAAAGTGGAGGAAGCTTAAATGCAGGGGAGGTGTCTGCTTCAATAAAGATACTCTGAACATCACAGTCTATCTTCAAAATACGTATGCCAGCAACAGTCCTCGCACTTGTCATGTGAGGTTGCTCAAGAGCAAAATATTGATCAAAACATAAGAAAAATATGCATGCTTCTTTGAATGATATCAGCAAAAGTTGTAGGATGATTTTTATTTTCATTAATGCCTTTTAGGAATTGAAACCAGCCATCCTTCTCCAATCTTACCAACACAGTCTTAACTGTTGTCTAAAGTAGACTAGCAACCAGATGTATCAAACTGCTGACTATTGTGGATTAACAGAGAAGGCTTCCCATCTTCTAGCATCTTCTATGACTTCTGAGTGAGAATGTTTAAAAAAAAATTTAGCTCGTTGTCCAGTCGCACAGTGTAAATGCTGTATCTATACCTATTTTTCAGTATTTCTGGTGTGCGTGTTTTCTAAATACAAATCGTCATGATGACCACTTTCAACCACTCTTCACAGTTTCACATTTAACTCACAGCCAGCTGCATGAAGCTTACACTTCAAAAACAGCAACAAGGATCTCATAATGTGGGAGTGATTAATGCCTAACGTGGTTAGTGGCAACGGTTTTACATTATTAAATGCATTGTATTTTGCTGACAAAGCAACAGTTGTTTTTCGACAAGTTTAAAAATAGTAACAAACCTACTTGTTTGGCAGTTAAGTGACTTTGGAAAATTATAGGATCCAGAAACATAAGCTTTGTGTTCTTCACAGATGTCCTTCTCTCAGCAGCGTATTTAAAATATCAATGTTATTGATGTTTGTCAAATACTTTGTGTATGCTTTAAGGCTCTGTGGTGCAACATGTCTGGGTTCAAGCCTCACCTTCTCCAGGTGTGCATTAGAACATAGAACATAGAACAGTACAGCGCAGAATAGGCCCTTCGGCTCTCGATGTTGCGCCGACCTGTGAACTAATCTAAGCCCACCCTCTACACTATCCCATCATTATCCATATGCTTATCCAAGGACTGTTTAAATGCCCACTATCATATGTCTGCACAGGTTGATTAATGGTAAAAAGTAGTCAAGATGTGAAATTCATTTAATGTCTTTGGGATAGTTTCTTAAACCAGCATTTAAGGCAGGCTGTACTAGACCTGGTTTTGACCAATGATATAGGATTAATTGTTGATCTCACAGTGAAACTGCCCCTGGATAGCAGTCACCATAACATGATTGAATTTTACTGACAGTTTAAGGGAGAGAAGTGAGGGTCCAAGACTACTGTCTTGAGTTTAAACGAGGGCATTACAAGAGCATGAAATCAGAGTCAGCAAAAAGGATCAGGCAATTTAAGTTTAAGTCAATACAGATGCAGTGGCAAGCCTTTAAGGGGCTATTCCAGAAATTGCAGAATACATTCCAGTTAATAAGAAAAATTCTAACGGATGGAACTACCATCCTTGGTTAACTAAAAAAGTCAAAGACAGTATCAAACTCAAAGAAAAGATATACTTCTGCAAAGAGCGGTGGCGTGTCAGAGGACTGGACCAAATATTTTTAAAATAAACAAAGAATTACTTAAAGATTAATAAGGAAGAAAAATTAGAGTGTGTGAGAAAGTTGACCAAAAACATAAAAATAGATTTTTAAAAAATCTTTCTACAGAAGAGTTAACCAAGAATGTGTTGGTCCTATCGAGAATAAGTCTGGGAAATTAGTAATGTAGGATAAAGAGATAATTGAACAGATATTTTGCCTCAGTCTTCACTAGAGAAGATATAAGTCTCATCCTGGAAATAGCTATAAATCAGAAATTGAAAAGGAGGGAGTAACTCAAGAAAATTACAATTACTAAGCAAGTGGTATTGATTAAATTGTTGGAACTGCAAGTTGGCAAGCCCCCATGTCCTGATGGATTTCATCCAAGGGTCTTAGAAGAAGTAACCAGTAAAATAATGGATGAGCTTATTTTAATTTTCCAAAACTCAGTAGATTCAGGGAAGGTTTCTTTATTCAGAATGGGCGTGAAGCAGAAAGCAGGAACCTACAGGCCAGTTAGTGCAACATCTGTCATAGGGAAAATGTTAGAAGCTATTATTAAAAATGTTATAACAGATCTGCTGAATAAATTCAAGGTAATCAAGCAGAACCTACATAGTTTTGTCAAAGTCTTGTATAACTAATTCATTGGAGTTCTTTGAAATAGTAACTTGACCTGTAGATAAAGGGAACCAGTGGATGCATAAATTTAGATTTCCAGAAGGTATTTGATAAGATGCCACATCAAAAGTTATTGCAGAAAATAAAAGCTGATGGTTTAGGGAGTAACATATATCAGCATGGATTTCCAGCATTCACGGTTCTTTGGTACTTTTGTAAACCAAAAAAGGCAATTGATTGGTTCATCAGCTGTGAGGTTGAGCAAAAATCCCCATCAGTTTATGGACATGCTTGAATTTAAAATCCTCTGAAGGCGGAAGTTGTGGAAATTACATTGGATTAAGTTCATGCAACGTATGGGATTCCAGAAACCATGGGCCACAACTGAGCCAGGAAAAGGCTGGTTGGGACAGACTGAGTAATACGCAAGCCCAGGGGCAGATGTCTGGAGCAGGGATTAGCTTGCAGAAAAAAGAAAGACCCCTATTCATGCCCCAGCTTAAACAATGGAAGCCAGACTGCAGGAAACAAACAACTTCAACAACTTCATTTAGGCCCGAAACGTCAAGTTTTCCTCCTCCTATGATGCTGCTTGACCTGCTGTGTTCATCCAGCCCCATGCTTGTTATCTCAACAACTTCAGACCCTTTGGAGCCTACAGAGGTACAAATCCATACAATTTTCCAGCCAGTGCTCAGGCACAGAAATACTGAACATTCCACATCATTGTGCGACATGCAAACCTGTTCCACCTATGGATGTAAAGACGTTCACAACACTATTCAAACCTGAATGTAAACCCATCCAAGGGAAATACTGGACATTCCAAATCCAACGAAACCATTCACCTTAATCGAAAAACCATTCGCACCTACTCCAGTGATCAGGAAGCCCATTTGGCCCCGAGAGGAGGGACAATAGCTCAACAGGTTTGGCGGGAGATAAGGGGGCCTGCAGTTGGGTATGACTGGAGATCCCGAGCCCAGCACAGGAGAGGAGGAAGAGAAGAAGGAAGAGTGATACCAGCACTGCAATATCAGCAATGTGCCCCGACTCCAACACGGTGTGTGTTCTAATGTGGGCACTGCGAGGAACGTTTGAGAGTCTGAGCGGGAAGCAGGCCCTGCCCATGAAGACAACCAGCCGTCACAACCACTGAACACTAGCAGCTAACTTTGAACCTCTACCCGATGTCCAGAGGAAACCAAAGGCATCCAGAGACACAAGACACCGACCGGGGCAACACCAGCAACATCTACCACCATCCAAGATAATAACCCGCTCACAAGGACCAACCCAAGGTACTCACCAGTCTGGTCACCGGATGGCGGAAGTGTCAGAGGATGATGTGTTGGATCCGGAGGTTGGTGGGTTGGTACGAGAGGATGAGGGGGATTCTGTTTTGGTTGTTATTGCAGGGATGGGGTGTGAGGGATGAGTTGTGGGAAATGCGGGAGACACGGTCGAGGGCGTTCTCGACCACTGAGGGGGGGAAGTTGCGGTCCTTGAAAAACGAGGACGCCTGAGATGTTCGGGAGTGGAATGCCTCATCCTGGGAGCAGATGCGACGGAGGCAAAGGAATTGGAAATAGGGGATGGCATTTTTGCAGGAAGGTGGGTGGGAGGAGGTGTATTCTAGGTAGCTGTGGGAGTCGGTGGGCTTGAAATGAATATCGATTTCCAGGTGGTTGCCAGAGATGGAAACAGAGAGGTGCAGGAAGGAGAGAGAGGTATCAGAGATGGTCCAGGTGAACTTAAGGTTGGGGTGGAAGGTGTTGGTGAAGTGGATGAACTGTTCGAGCTCCTCACGGGAGCATGAGGCAGCGCCGATACAGTCATCAGTGTAACGGAGGAAGAGATGGGGTTTAGGGCCAGTGTATCTACAGAAGAGGGATTGTTCCATGTAACCTACAAAGAAGCAGGCATAGCTTGGGCCCATGCGGGTACCCATTGGCCATCCCCTTTGTCTGTAGGAAGTGGGAGGAATTGAAAGAGAAGTTGTTGAAGGTGAGGACGAGTTTGGCTAAGCGGATGAGGGTGTCAGTGGAGGGGGACTGGTCGGGCCTGTGGGACAGGAAGAAGCGGAGGGCCTTTAGGCCATCTGCATGGGGAATGCAGGTGTATAGGGACTAGACGTCCATGGTAAAGATGAGGTGTTGGGTACCAGGGAATTGGAAGTTTTGGAGGAGGTGAAGGGTGTGGGTGGTGTCACGGATGTAGGTGGGGAGTTCCTGGACCAAGGGGGAGGAAATGGAGTCGAGATAGGTGGAGATAAGTTTGGTGGGGCAGAAGCAGGCGGAGACAATGGGTCGACCAGCGCAGTCAGGTTTGTGGATTTTGGGAAACCTCCAACCTCATCGTTCCCCAACCCCACACCGCCCGCTTCTATTGTAATCTCTTCAATCGGAGCTGATTTGGATTTGGACTTCATCACTTGTATTCACATGTCAGTACAGGAATTGGGTGACTATTCCTGTCAGCACAATCCTACCTCCATTTATGAAATGTTATGGGGATCCAAGCCCTAATTGGCTGTCCCAAGGAGAAGCTGTGATGCAGTACATGCAGAGCATGCAGACTAAAGACCTGTTTCCATTGCCAAAAAAACTTGGCCCTCTACTTCTGCTGGAATCAATGGTTCATCTATACGCGGTTGAACCTTCAGACTACTCTAAAATCCTCCTTCAACCCATACCCTCACCCCATCATCTTCGTTCCTTCATCACCTCCCCACACCCCCCCCCTCCACCCCCGCAAACCCACTCAACACCTTACCCTCACTGCTGTTCACTAGGAAAAGTTAGAGCAGTCAGAATAGGAGAAAGATGCATTACTAAAATGATAGGCAATTAGAAGCTCAATGTTACAATTACAGACTAAACAGCATTGTTCTAATAAGCAGTCACCCAATCCCCGTATGATCTTACTAATATCGAGAAAAGAACGTTATGAACAGCAGGCACAGTACCTTTTTTCGTTATTCTTATCACGGTTTTATTTGGAAGAAGCTTGTTTTGATATGATTTCCTAATAGATAGTAGGTGATAAGGAATTTGTTAGCCTGTTTCTGAAACAAGAAATGTATTGATTGCTGTTGAATTGGTAATTGTTTTATTTTTCTTGAACATTACTCATAAAGTACTTAGACCGCCTTCAAAATGATTCAAGATATGTATATACACAAGACAAACATCGCGTTCAAGTTGCAAGAAGGTTCCATTGTTTCACCAATGTGTCACTCTGTTCAAATGGATGAAAGGCTGTTTAATTCAATTCCCATGAAAGGAAAACTGCTCAGGTTGCTTTCAGGAGCACCTGATGTCAGTAAACCTGGGAAGGTACCTACAGCAGACGCAAATTTCTAACGATGTCTGAAATAGAAATATAAATGTTGTAAGAGTGGATAGCCATATTCTGTTGATATGCAGAAAAAATCTGCACTTCCTCACTACTGTTAAATACAAAGTTTAAAAAAATGTCAGATTAAGAACATGCTGTTCAGTGACAGATATGATGAAAGACAATCTTGTGCGTGACATGCTGCCAAGGCCATGGCTTTTAACTGAAAGAAGCCATAAAAGGAAAACACGTTTGTTGCTGATTGAACCATTCTTTCTGCATGGAAGGCTCAATTTGTTTAAATAATTTATTAATCCTGTGACACATTCAGTTGACAAGTTACCATTGTTCGACTTGACGTACAATGATGATTTTTTTTAAATGTAATATTTTTACAAGTAAATAATAGCAGCCTGAAATGAATTATAGATGTAGCTGTGAGTAGTTTAATTTTAGGTTTTCATTAAACTGTATCATGCTGTTAATTAGTTTTGAAGAAGCTATCCACTGGTATATTGTTGGGTATTTTCTACCCATCTTGTAAAAGTGTATAGCTTCTTTAAAGTAGTTTACTTCAGGATGTGAAAGAAGTTATTTATCCTTGTTCATGGAATATGAGGGTTGTTAGCAAGGCCAGAATTTGTTGCCAGATCCTAATTAATTGCCTTTGATAAAGTGATGATGAGGCACCTTTTTGAGTAGCTGCAATCCCTCTGGACCAGATACATCCAGGATGCAGTTTTCTACCGGTGGTGGTTAAAAGATGAAAAAAATACCCTGGGTGATTTGGTGATTGTGGAAAATAAATGTTCACTCTGCTGTTTTGGACCTTAAGTAGCTCAATCGGTAGAACACGCAACTTTTACTTTGAGGTTCCAGGGTTCAGTTCCTTGGGTGGAAAAAATTGCCTCTCCAAAGGGAGTTTCAGGAGCTCTTTGTTCAATTTGCAAGAGGTCCTCAATTCCACAGTGCTGTTAGAAGGGCTCTTGCGTTGCAGTCTTACTCTGACCCATGGAGCCCAGCTTCAAGTCCCACCTGCCCCAGAGGTGAGTCATAACATCTCTGAACAGGGTGATTATAAAATGTTTGAGGGGCCCTTGTGGTGCATTGATAATGTCCTTGTCTCTGTGCCAGGAGGCCTGGGTTCAAGTTCCACCTGCTTCACAGATGTCTCATAACATATCTAAATAGGATGATTAAAAATACTTCCACAATGCTGCTTGAAGGAAATTCAGGTTTTTGACTTGATGATCATAGAACTGTGATTGTAGTTCCAAGTCAGGATGATACATGGCTGGGATGGGAATTAAAGGTGGTGACATTCTCATGCATCTGCTGTCATCATCCTTCTAGGCGGTAAAGGTTGTGGTTTTGGAAGATACTATCAGAGGATACTTTCAAGTTGCTGCATTTTATCTTGTATATTGGCACAAACAGCTACTATTATGGGCCTGGGTTGAAAGAAGTGAATGTTTAACGTGGTGCTTAGGGTGCCAGTCAAGCAGGCTGCTTTGTCTTGCTTGTTGTCACAAAGTATAGCAATTGTTACACGGTTCATCTGAGCAAACAGGTTTAAAGTTGGTTTTGCTCTGTGGTGAATATATCTTCTAATCCTAGCTGTAGTGGCATTCAAAAACAATCGTATCTATTTATGGTTACATTTATCTTTACATATTTTGTATATATTAGAATTGTTCATTTCCTTGAAACTCCAGTAGATGTAAGCGGTTAAATTTTTCATGAAAATGGAACTTACTATTTTGCATTGGACAATAACAAAAAACCCAAGTGGAGGTGCATTTATGCGTATAATTTGTAAGATCTCCCCAGAAACTGAGGAAATATACTCACAGTTTTGGTCGTTTTGTCACATTGTGAATATGGGCCTTTGAAGTCAGCATTTTGAGCTTCTGTTTTGCTCTGTTTGATGGTAGCTGCTAATGCAATACCTAAAACGTATACAAGTTTTATGTGCTACTAATGGATGCCTTATGCAAGTACTGTCACAGTGACTCATAGTATTGTGTCCAAAAACAAAAGACTGCAGAAGCCAGTGCCCTTGCATTCAAACAAAACTCCTGAAAAACTGACTTAGACAGTTTGGATATTGTGCGTGGGAAACCAAAGAGTTTTTCAGCTCCCCTTGATAACACTAACCCACCTAGCCTCATCCCAGTTCCTGTTCATACCTCTGAAATAGCTGACACTACACAGATGACCAAGAAAATGCTGCAAAGACACTCAGAAGTTCTCATCAAAGCATGGAACCATTGATATTAGTGACTAGGATTGCTACTGGTTGTTGAAAATGATGACGACTTGTCACAAGCTGCTTCATGCTTTGAGTCACCATGTGTTCATCATGAAACAGAATGATGGCAGGGAAGGAAAGGAAGGAAATCCTGCACTCCAAATAGGTCGTCCTGCCCTATGTGCTGACTGTTGAGTTGTATGAAAATCCAGACAAAGCCTCAATTGTGTGAAAGCATTATTGAATTGGAGGGCAACTGATGATAACAGTAAAAATGTTGACTCTCCCATAAAAGCTAGTAGATACTATAAATTAATAATTATAAATCAGACAATTTCTTCCCATTTTGTCTCACAATAATGTTACTTGGCATCTGTTTGAGAAAATTATATGTTTTTGATGTAGTGCTTTTTGGGTTAGCTGAAGAAAACCAGCTTGCTGTTCCTGTCACAGACTGTGACAATATTATCAATAGGGAAATCTTTTCGTTTCTCAGAGCTGGATCTTGCCACAGGCAAGTTTCCTGCCATTATGATGTGTGTTGAAGAAAAGGAAGGCATGGTTTTCTATTCATGTTTACAGGTTTGGTCACAAGATTGCACATAATTTCAAGGTGTGTGAGCGGCTGTCTGATTTTCTAAAGTGTTCTATTTATCTTCCATACTTTAGGATAATGTGCTGCTGCTTGCCATTGTGTGTCTTCTTAGACTTTGCTGAGGCATATTCTGAGATCTCTTTACAGATGTCAAGAGAGTAGTTTTCCAGGTTTTTCAAAAAATAATTTACACCTAAGGAATTTTTGAACTGGTGGGAACACACCATTGCATGATTTTAATTTCATCATCCATGGGCAATTAGTATATCCCTGGATAGTATTAACACTGCTCGGTGTTGTTTTCTTATTCTCTGAAATATTATAATTCCATTGCTGAATTCTCAGGTTTCCAGTTACTTTTTCACACTTGTCCTGACCAGCCCATATTTATCCATAAACACAGACATTGATTTTTGGCAAAATATTCAATATAAGGCCAACTGGACTTCAGTGCTCAGTTGTCACACATGCACTTCAAGTAAAGAAAGCAAAGGCTGCAAGGCGCTGATCAGAAATGGGGAACTTGATCAGATTTCCCTATATAAGGCCAAATATATACATCATCCACCACTATTGAGATCGGCTAACTCAGGAGGGATTGAATTTGGGACCTTTATGAAAGATAACTAATTAAACTACAGTCCATAAAAAATCAGCCTTCGAGTAAGAAATTTAATTAAACATTGCTGAATGTCCAAATGAGAATGTCGTGTCAGAGTGAGACAGATGTTAAGTATGCAGGTTTAATCATATGAAGACAATTCTTGTTCCTTATTGAAATAAATTATTTGGCTATCAAAGTTTCTTAAAATTTTAGACAAGGCTTAAATAAGGAGAATGATTAAGTTGAGTCGTTAAATTTGGAGTCTTTACAAATGGGGATACAAGTAGCATCGGTCAGGATCTTCCATCAGTGCCAATATACATGCATTGATCCTACCGACAAAGATATCTGTGATCTGACCCTTTTGCAATTTTTCAGCAGCAGCATCTGATTCTGGTTGAAGTATAGATGAGTTGGTGCAGATATCCCTGGGGAATATTCCCAGTAGCAAGATGGAATATTCTGCACTTGCTTGGATAAGTACAGGTCACTCAAGAAGCCCAACAAACAACAAAGCAGTCTACTTCATTCATGCTCCATCTAGCACCTTATATATTCACTCCCTAAACCACAAGTGCATAGTTTTATTCTTGCATATCTTACACAAGATGTACTTCAGCAACTCATGAGATTTACCTCAACAACAACATCCAAACAAAGAACAGTACAGCACAGGAACAGGGACTGCAGTCCTCAAGGACTGCACCAACATATGATGCCATTCTAAACCAAAAACCTTTTGCCTTTATGTTGTCTATATCCCTCTATTCCCTGTCTATTCAGATATCTGCTAACCTGCCCTCTTCCAGTACTACTGTGATATTCTCCCTCTCTTTCTCGCTTGAAACATCGAAATCCCACTGCCAGCATTGTCCCTCTCTCAACAAAGTCTCTGTAATAATCACAACATCCTCGTTATACGTATTAATCCAAGCCTGTGACTTTTGCTACCTAGAAGCACAAGCACAGTAGATGCCTGAAAACACCTGTACCTACAAATTCCCCTCCAAGCCACACACCATCTTGAACTGGAAATATTAACCTTTGTTCATTTGTTGGATCAAAAACCTGGAACTCCCTAACAGCATTGTGGGTCAACACCAGATGGACTGCAGTGATTCAAGAAGATAGTTCGCTACTACTTCTGAAGGGCATTTAGGGAAATGCATCAAACGTGGCCTAACTAGTGATGCCCCAAAACAGTCAATGAATGAAGTAGATAAATGAGCCATCAGTCTGGCTTGTAGACTGTGCTTGTTATGTGGGACTTCTGCTCTTACAAAATGGAAGTGACTCTACATTACAACAGTGTCACTTCAAAGTACTTAATTGTCTCAGTGAAGCACCTTGAGACGTTCCGGGTTGGGTGAAAAGCACTGATTAAATGCAACTATTTTTAGTGACGCAAATTTGACATAATGTATGGTGGTGAAGTGGGAGGAGCCAAGATGACATTCACTCCCTAAATTTCTCCATTTCATTTAGCTCATAGTGACCATTATGAGTATTTATATATCTACCTCCACGTTGCTGTTTTTCCTTGCCATTTATTCTGAGTTTTCAAATATGACAACATGTTCGTGCTACTTACGTCTTGTTGTTGATTGTGTGAATTATTTTCTGCAACCCAGTGATTTACATGATCAGAGCTCTAAACACTGCCAGGACTAATTGTTTAATAGCTTTGATATTTGTCTTAATATCCTTCTATTTTGAACTAGATGTTGTCAATTTTACACTTTTCTTCTTGTAAATTGACTGTGGCATGATATAAAGTCAGTTAATTTATCTAATTTAAAACAGTGTGTTGTTCACCTTCAAGTTGAGTTAACATTTAGTGTCACCTTTCTGAACTGATCCATAAAAATTATTTTTCTCACTCTATTTATTCCTTTGACAGTGATGATTTTTACTTGACTTTGCAGTCTTAATCAAAGAGATTTTGGTTTTTCACAATCCATAAGATTTGGCTAGTTGCTGGTCGTATTTCTTCTAATGCAATTTACCACCATATTTAAAATTCATGATCTTTGTTGACCAGCAAGATCTGATTATTTTTCTCTCTCATTGATATTTCCACTCACAGTGCTTATGGCATTGCTAGATTTAACTTTATCATGCTGGCTTCAGCTGCTTCATGAAAATCAACTGCTTTCTGTGCATTGAATTTCTTTCCTCTTAGCAGTCTAGCTGACCTTATTTTCAATGACATTGACTAGAATTCTGTCATTAAAGAGGCGCTACACAAGGGCTCTGTATTCTGAGGAATTGACCCATTTGTGTAAATCTATCATATATTGATCAATGTTTCCTGATCTTGAAACTTTCGAATGTATGTGTCTGGTGCTATTAAACACAAGTCTTTAATTCATAGTGTCTCTGTAGTGTTGCCTATTCTACAGTTTTGTTTATTAGTATCTTGAAGATCCATATCTCTTCTATCTCACCATTTGCGTTGTGTATTGTTTCCTCACCTACAATATGAAGTAAACTACGATACTACTTTCCATTTTGCCTTACATTTAAGTTTTTTACTGTTGCAAATAAAACAAAGAATTTTTTTTTTATTTACACTTTCCTTCTAGCTTTATACTATGTGGGAGTTTGAAACCTTCCATTCCATTCCTAGTTTGCAAACTTTCAAAAAAGCCTGGATGAACAACTTATCTTGAGAAATTGCATCATCACCTGAGCTTTATTCAGATTACTTGCTTGCTTCTTTAGAACACATAGTCTGAAATGTGAGAATTCTCCTGATCTGCTGTCTCAATATGAGCAGAAGGTCGGTGGAACGTGCAGAAAAATTCTAGAAGTGTTCATGGTACATGATGGGACGTCAAATAGGAGTTCATTGGAATAATTGTGATGATGACTGAAATGAATATGAACATCAGTTGGATGAAGGTAGGGGATAGAAACAACTCCTAGGAAAGCAGTTGGATCTCAGAACCTAATTAGATTTTGCAAGATTTGATTAGTGTCAGTTTTTTTTATGTTCAATCTTCTGTATTTAGGTATTATCTTGGTGGATAATTTTGAAATGAAAACTGATTGACAGATAAGATCCTTTCTTTAAAAATTAAAATTGAAGATCATTTTATCAATTGCCAAGAAGGATCTAACAGAATGCATATCTTTTACACAGGCTACCATCCAGGACAACCTCGCACTGGTTCCTATTATCAGTGGGCTAAAGGGAGTCGTGCATCATGGTGAGTAAGCTACTTAAGATTTCCTTCGACAGAAAAAAAAAGAGATTGGAATTAGATCCTTCACCTGTTGAGTTAGTTGCAAGAAATTCTGAACATATAGAGTTCATTCTTATATAAGTATTATTAATTCTGAAATACTTGTGCATACATTAAATCCATACTTGTAATTACTAATATTAACATTTAATATTTTTCATGAAACATGAATACAATTAATCACAGTACATATGTTTTGTAATAACAAATCTTTAGTTATAAATTTGCTGTAGCTTTTCAAAGTCCTTCTAGTGTCATGGTACATTTTTATTTTCAAGTACAGTAATTGAGAAAAATATACAACCTTAAATAAAAATATTTTCAGTAAAATTATTACAGTGACATACAATTGTTGAAATTCTGAAAGGCAATAAGGATTGAAGCATGTTGAATAACTTCACATTGATGCCACAATATGTCATGTTTACGTATATAAAGACCAATAGCATAAACATGAAATAATACTGTCATAATGCCATCAGTGTGCATGGTATTTAGCAAATTAGAATTTGCTCAGGAGTACATAACAACACCAAACTATAAACACAAACAGGTAAATGCATATGTCAATGAAAGAGATTTCATTTTGCCATGGTAACATTGTTTCAGACATGAAACAAGAGCTCTTTTTTATTCATGGGATGTAGATGTTGCAGGCTAGCCAGCATTTAATGCCCATCCTTAATTACCCTTGACAGTCTGTACTTAAGGTATTTTAGCTTGGAATGCACTGTTCAATAAGATAATGGTTTAAAGTATTTGTGTGTACAACTCAGTTAGTTGGATGTGGCTGTAGTGGGTGGTCAGACCAAGTCAAACGACCCACAATGGTTAGTGAATGTTAAATAAAGAGAAAATGAAACCGCCATTCCTAAATATTTCCATCAATATTTCACAAGTAGACAAATATGTGTAGGTGTATAAAAGTGGATACAATTCAAAAGTCAACTGATATAAATAGACACTTAGCAGGTCCTTCAACTGCTGTTATAAAAGCAGATTGAGGACCGGTAATCAGGGAACGTTAGCCCATCCTTTCCATGCCCGTAATGGACTGGAGAGAATTTGGTGGAGAATAACATATTAAAAATGTGAAATCCAACTTTGCCCCACCGTGAATGTGCCTACTTCAGGTTTTCATGCATTGGGTGTTGAGGGGGTCAGAGTTGCATACTCTGGACAGGCATGTCAGTGACTTTAATATTTAGATCCTTAGATTTTTGCAGGCATTGACTGAAAGAAAACAACTGTGAAATGACACATGAACTGCCAGATCCAGCACATAATTTCTTGAAGCCAGGAAGGCCAGTGGTGCTTGCCCCCAGTGACTCAAACTAAACCTGCTGCAATATATTTTCTCCCTTTTCCTTGTCAATCTTTCTTGCACTCTGCTATCTTACACTTCCATCTTTTCATCCCCTGCTCCCTACCCCGTCCCTGCTCCCCCCATTCTCTTTCTGTCTGCTGTCTTCCCTTTGCTCTCTTTTCCCTGCTTTCTTCTGTGCTCTTACACTGTCTTCCTAAATTCCTTATCCTGCTGTCTTCTCCCACTCTCCATCCCTTGTCTTCTTCTCCCTCATCCTCGCCTGGATTTATGCTGCAGAAGAAGTGCTTAGAATCTGGAAATCTCATGTTTATTGTGTCTGCAATGGGAAGAGGTGCCATAAATAGTGGGACCTTGTTCCATGGATTTGGAAAGGCAATTTGTGGAAAAGAATTGAGCCAGCCACCTCTGAAAATGTTTCAGAAGTAGAATGAGGTGAGCTGGTTAAAAGGCCACCTCACTTCTCTGGGACTTCATCTTTTTTAAACATTAACCGCTCTAGTCCGCAACCCATGTGCTTTATTTCCTTTCACACTCCCCCTTCCCATTCTTGCCAATCCATGCCTCCCACCTGCCCCCAATGGTTAATAAGAAGGAAGAAATTGAAGCAGGAAAGAAAGAGAGCTAAAATTATTATAGAGCAGATTGAAAGGGATTCTGCAGATATTTAAAAATTTAAAAAGTTAACAAATTGAACATTGGTCCTATAGAAAATTCCATAGATTCCTAGCAGCTAATGTGACTCCGTTATTCGAAAAGAGCAGGAGACAGAAAGCAGGAGGCTATAAAAGGATATAGACCAGTAAAGTAAGAGTAAAGATCTGGCAAATAGACTATAATATGGGAAAATGTGAAACTGTCCATTATGGCAGAAAGAGTGAAAGAAACCCAATTATTCATATGGTGAGAAATTGCAGATATCTGAGATGCATCAGGACCTTGGTGTTTTAGTGCGTGAATTGCAAAAGGTTAGCATGCAGATACAGCAAGTAATTAGGAAAACTAATAGAATGTTATTATTTATCATAAGGGGAATTGATTACAAATGTAGAAAGGTTGTACTTCAGTTATACAGGGCATTGTTAACAGCATATCTGGAGTACTCTTAAGGTATTTGTTTCCCCATTTTAGAAAAGATGCAATTGTGTTGGAAGCAGTTCAGAGGTTTACTAGACTAGACTGACTTGATTAGAACATATAAGATCCTGAGAAGATTTAACAGGAGAGTTATGAGATCATTATTTTAAAAAAAGGGGTCAGCCATTTAAGGCAGAGATAAGGAGACTTTTTTTCCGTCAGAGATGAGAGCCTTTGGACAGTTCTTCCGTGAAAGGCAAAAAAGGTAGAATCATTAAATATTTTTAAGGCAGAAGTAAACAGATTCTTGATAAGCAGAGGTAAAAGGTTGTCAGGGTAGGCACAAATGTGAAGTTCAGGTTTAAATCAGATCAATCATAATCCTACTGAATGTTGGCATTTACTTGACAGGCCAAGGAGCCGACACCACTTCCTAATTAGTATATTCGTGTACCTGCATGCCAAGTCGTGCTCCCAGTCATCTCATAGCCCTTTATAGCCCCTACACAACACAGTTAGAGACAATCCATGCCCTGCACCCACCCCAAAAACCCCTGACACACCAATGCCAATTTAGTGCCTACTCATGACTTCCCAGCCATCACCCTTTACCCTAACACTGTCCATGCCAAAAACACCTAAGAGCCATGTTGAGGTAAGACATCACAAAAATCTAAGTATCCATTACATAGTTCAATGAATTTAAAAGAAGTTCCCCCTTGTGAAAGCTCATCCCAAGCATTTAAATTCCCACAAGTATATAATTTCTTAATAAAACAAACATCTGTACTCATAATTCTCACATCAAAGCCAAGTAATCTTCTAATAATCTTTTTTGAACTGTCATTTAAGCTGAGAATTTACAGCTCCTGTGATAATCAGAAGTTGTGGAAAGCAGTAAAGCATTAATCTTGCTATGATGATAGCACTGAAAGCTATTGAAACTGTTTGAACTTGCTGTTTTTTCACACAGACACAGGAAGGCTGTTTTATTTTCAATTCATAAGGAATAGGCGATTTAATTAACTTAAAAAGTTGAAATTTCCACAGATCTTTTCTGCCCTTCACTAGCATTACTAATTACTCTAAAAATTTGTAACTCTCGTTCTGCAGTGTATGGCCTTCACTCAGGTGAAAATGGAGTTTACCTGAACTCGGATTTCATCCAGATCTGAGTCATGTCCTGTCCTTAATTTTCACCATGACCCTCAAGTGAAATTGGCTTTTGCTGGTCATGGGGGCAGGAATTTGGATCCAGGGTCGACAGTTTGTAGGTGTCAGGTTCCTCAGTACTTTAAGAAAACCCAGGCCTCCACCTCACTTACATTGCAGTTTCCCTACCCTGCTCTTTCTCTCCCACTATCTCTTCTCCCTCTGCTCTGTCAGCCTGCTGCTGTCCTTCCTTCTCCCTTGCTATATTCCCACTTGTTCCCATGCCATCTTCTCTCATCCACTGCTTTATTTGCATACCACCCCTATTCCCTGCCACCTCTTTCTCCAAACTGCTCCAGCACTTTTTTTGCTTCCTTCCTCATCAATGCCATGTTGCTAATGTCTTGTCCCACTGACCATGATATTCTCAATTGCCGTTATTTCCAATATAGTGTCTTTCTCAAAAATTTTTAGATCAGCAGCATTCAAGAAGAAGAATGACAAAACTCTATTCATTTTTAATACGCTGCTTATTTGCAGTTTCTTCCATTTTAAATTCAAAGTCTATATATGATAAATAAAATTATTGTACCTGACTTGTTCTTTTGTTTCAGATTTCCAACTCCTGCCATTCTTTGTGTTTTGTTTAATGTCAAAGCAGTTGTACGATGTATTTCCTCCTTAGTACCGTTCTGATGTTAAAATTGATATCAGTAATTATTTTGTAAAGGGCCCCTTATGACTGAAAAATGATTTTTTAACATTCATACTGTTCTGTAATAGGGTAATTTATATTTCTTTGTAGCTTTAATGATGGATTTGATTTCAAAGCTGAGCCAGCATTATATTAACAAGATACGTAATTGTATCCTTAATTGTTAATCATTATGACATACTAATGTCATTTTAAAAATAGATTTAATATCAGAAAAAAGAAGTTTCCAACGAATAATCGTATCCATTATGCTTTTTAAGAGTGTAAATAGGTCCAGTGAAAATTAAGGATAACACACAAGGCATTTCACACTTTATATCAAAATTTAGGTCCTTGGAAGCAATTGCTTAGAATATAAAATCATAGAAAGGTTACAACACAGAGAAAAGCCATTGAGCCTTAAATAAACTTGTTGCCTACTCTAAACCCACTCACCCGACCTGGTCCATAGCCTTGCATGTTACGGTGCTTCAGGTCTAGATCCAGGTTCCTTTTTAAATGAGATGAGGGTTTCTGCCTCAATTCCAGACATCCAGGCAGTGAATTCTAGACACCCACCACCCTCTGAGCGAAATGATTTTTCCTCATAACCCCTCTAATCCTTCTACCAATCACCTTAAATCTGTGCCCTTTCGCATTTGCTATCTCTGCCTGAGGAAACAGGTTTTTCCTGTCCACTCTAGCCAAGCACCCCATTATTTTGTGAGCCTCAATTGAGTCACCACTTGGCCTCCTCTGTTCTAAGGAAAACAACCATATCCATGTAGACTTTTCACATACCTGCCATTATAAAGCCCTGGCAATATTCTTGTAAATCTCCTCTGTATTCTCCCTAAAGCAGACTTGGCCTTCCTGTAATATAGTGACCTGAAGTGTATACAAAATTCCAGCTATGGCTTGGTTGAGTGGTTGGAAAAGTGGCAAATTAAAAGTGCTAAATCTAGAGAAGTGTGAGGTTATGCATTTGAAAACAGCATATGGAATGCTTTACTTCATTGGACAAGGTCAAAAATCACACAACACCAGATTATAATCCAACAGGCTAATTTGAAAACACAAGCTTTCAGACTGTTGCTTCTTCATCACACCTGGACACTCTGAAAGCTTGTGTTTTCAAATAAACCTGTTGAACTATATCCTGGTGCCATGTGATTTCTGACCTTGTCCAATGAAGTAAAGCATTCCATATGCCTTTTTTACTACTTTATTTACTTGTTCTGTCACCTTTAGGGACCTATGAACATGCGCTCCAAAGTCTGTCACTTCATCTACCTCTCCTGATAACCACACGCTTGTGTATTCCTTTGCTTTGTTTGTCAAATGCAGAACCTCACAATTCTCTAGATTTGGCACTTTTAATTTGCCACTTTTCTAAACATTCAACCAAGCCATTGATGTTCCCACAGTTGACAAGCATTGTCTTCGATATCAATGACCTGGCCAATTTTTGTGTCATCTGCAAATTTCCCAATCATGCCTCCCACATTTACATCAAAATCATTACCATAAACAGCAAAAAAAAGAGTCCTGTGGAGTGCCGTTAGAAACATCTTTCCACTTGTAAAGATATCCATCGAATGTTGTCTTTTGTTTCCTGTCATTGAGCCAATTAAGGTCCAACTCACTACATTCCCCTGTGTTCCATGGCCTTTATTTTTTTCTTAACTAACTGCCACATGGGACTTGGTTATTATGTTACTAAAATGTAGACAACATCCAAAGCACTACCCTCATTAATCCTCCTTGTTACTTCCCCAAATAGTCAACAAAGTTAGTGAAACAGGACCTTCCCTTCCCTTGGGTTTCTTGAACAGTCTAGGATACGACTCATTTTGCCCTGGTGTTTTATCCACCCTCATGGAGATCAGTCCCGTCAGTACTTCCCTTCTCATTGCGCTTATAATATGTAATCTTTCACACTCTTCCTCTCTAATTAGAATGTCTGCATCATTCCTCTGCTTTGCAAAGACAAAGTCTAAATACTCACGGAGAACCCTGCCCACATCTTCTGGACCCACACACAAGCTATCATGTATATTTCTGATGGACCCTACCCTTTCCTCGGTTATCCTCTCGCTTTTGATGTGCTGTTAAAACATATATGGATTCTCATTAATTACACCAGTCAATGTTTTTTGTACCCTTTCTTTGCTTACCTAATTTCCTTTTTCACTTCAACCATTTTCTTTCTGTATTTCACCAAGCTTCCTAAAGTATTATGTTTTGAGACTGTCATGAGCTCTATTTTCCTGCTTCATTTTTTGGTATGTTTCTGGATAGCCAGGGCACTCTAGATTTGGCAATACCACTCTTCATCTTTCTAAGGTCTACACTGTGTGTAGAATCATGCTTTTGAATGGGTCTGTTTGATTTGTCACCAATCTTCCTACAAGTAGCTATAATCAGTCTACTTTTGCCATATCATCTCTCAGCCGTGTAAAGTTTGCCCTCCCCAATTTAGAACATTCATTGTTTGCCTGTCCTTAAGCCATGTTTCCATTATAGCAATGATTTCATACTATGATGTGTCTGTCATCAGTTTTATTCACTATATTCCTTGAATTTACAGTTATACCTTTTAATACTGCCAATTTTCAGTGCTATACATTTTGTTTTTTAACTTCTGCTTGCACAGCCTTTTACAGCAAGTCATTAAGTTTTTGAGACAGTAGGAACTGCTGATGCTGGAGAATCTGAGATAACAAGGTGTAGAGCTGGATGAACACAGCAGGTCAAGCAGCATCAAAGGAGCAGGAAAGCTGACGTTTTGGTTCCGGACCCTTCTTCAGAAAAAAGGGTCCAGACCCTAAATGTCAGCGTTCCTGGTCCCCTGATGCTGCCTGGCCTGATGCGTTCATCCGGCTCTACACCTTGTTATCTATTGGAAACCACCTCTGCTCTTTAGTCAATTGTGTGATTTTGTTTTACATCTATCTGACACTACAGTTGGTTTACTTCATATTCGGAACACAGCATCTGCAACAATGCAGTGTCACTCAGAACAGTACTGAAGTATCAGTCTAGATTATTGGCTCAAATCTTTGGAGTTGAACTTGAACGAACAACCTCCGAAGAAGGGTCCAGACCAAAACGTCAGCTTTCCTGCTCCTCTGATGCTGCTTGACCTGCGTGTTCATCCAGCTCTACACCTTGTTATCTCATTAGGTTTTTGTCTTCCATTCCCTGCTCTGAATTTGCCCTGAGGTACTCCAAACCACTGCTAATCTAGTTTAAACTTCCTTCAAGAGCACTGGCAAATCTCCCTGCAAGGACATTTATCTTGGACTTGCTCATATGTAGACAGTCTGGCCTGCACAGGTTGCACCTTCCCTAGAACTGGTCCCAATAATCCAGAAATCTGATTCTCATCTTGCTACACCAGTTTTCCTGCCATGTGTTCAATTGCTTAATTCTCCGCTGACTTGGCTCTGATTGTTTTCACCTGAAGAACCATTGCCCTCACCAGTATCCAAACTGGAATACTAATTAAAAAGCATGATAGACTTGGGACCACTGCACTGTATGATAATCTTAGACTGCCTGGTATCTACCCGTAACCTTGCTGCCAGTATACTTCTAACCTGTGGCGTGACCAATTCTCTAAACGTGTAATCCATGTGATCCTCTTCCCATAGATGAAGAACTTCTAAAACCCAGAGCTCAAACTTATGTAATTGGTGCTATGGCCTATATATATTTGTCTGGGGCACATGGTGTGCCCATTATTTCATATCAACTGGAAGATATACACTTTGATGTGCCACCCCATAACTTTTAAAACTATTTATTACAACTGTAGTAGCTGGAAAACCTAGCAGTACTCACCAATCAGCTTCTTCCACTGTATGATTGTAAGAGCCAACTACAGGAAGTAACTACTCAGGCAGACTCTCCTCTTATTCTGTTTTCAAGCTCTTGGACCATTTCCCTCTCAAGGTGATGCTGACTGCCTGTCTTGGGGTCCTCATCTCACTTACTCCTCAACTTCAAGTTAAATTCACTCTCTTTGCTAACTTCTCAACTTTGAATTTTAGGTCACACAACATTCTTTTCATCACAAAACACCTCCAATGGCATGATTTTTTGGCTAACTGTGAAGAAACCTGCTAAAGGTTAAAGTTGTTCGGTATTTAGGAGCTGATTGTGTATTAACAAGTAACAGTGACTTCTTGAGATTGCATTCATACATGCCTTCTAACTTTTAATTTAAAAAATGTGTTGGAAATTCCTAGGAGAACTGTCAGTACTTTGTGAGGAGAGAAACAGAGTTTTGGTCCTTGACGGGGTAATAACAGTTGAGAAAATTCCTGGTTCAACTTGCCCACCTCAAAAGCAAGTGCTAAGAAAGGTGAAATGTTCATTGCAGTTGGGCTAGCTGTCCTGGGAAAGAAGGTGGAGGCAGTTACAGGGTACTGAGGTGGGCTGATTAAACACCCCCAACTCAGTGCTGTGCAACTTTTCCCAAACATAATGATAAAAATAAGACCCTCTAACCTTTGTCTATCACACAGACTTACCCACCATACATGCTCTAAGCCCATTCATGCTACACGGTGCCCCTGTCTCACTTCCATGAGCCTTCATAACTTTGGTGCCAGGATATATCCCCACTCCACTCCCTATGTTCAATATCCTGAAAGGCACAGAGTCAAACCTCACACTTCCACAGAGTCTTCCCAACTCCATGAAAATCCATCCTTTCCAGTCTGGGACCTTTGATCAGAACTGGGTAAAGTTGGAACTGTCATCAGTTTTCAGCAAGTAAAAAAGTGGAGATCGGAAGTGGAACATTCCAAACATTTCTGACTCATCCAGTTCTGCCAAATGGTCACTGAGCCTAAATGTTAACTCTATTTCTCTCTCATAGGAATTGCTAGAATCATTTAGCAGTTTATCCAATTTTCTGTTTTTAATCATATGTCCAGCACCCATTGTACTTTCATTTTCTATGTTTTCGACACTTAGTACTCGTGAAGCATATTGTATGTTAATTTTAGGCAAAAATGTTAGAGACAGTACTGAACACAAGTAATGCTTCCATGGGTAAGTAACAGTGCATATTGTAACTTCTGTAGTTAATGATATTGTTTGAAACTGCTTCTGTTCGGCTTATTGTCATTTGCCATTTTCCCTCAAGAAGAGGTTCCAGCTGAGCAAATTAGGCAGGTTTACTTTGACTGTGAGTCATAGCTCTTGGCGCCAGCATGGTAGGAAAATAATACTGAAATAGTTTAGAATACTATTAACTCTAATACAGCTGAAATTATTTAAGTTTTTTTTTAATTTGTGACATGATTTATAACACTGTGTTATTGTAATGCAATTTACATGTTCCCGAAACATTGTTAATGACAGGCAAAAAGGGTACCTTGAATGTTATCAGTCACAGTATAATGTCGAGAGTCTGGAAAAAAGCTCGTGTTTATACAATTATCCCTCATTTATCATTCTTTATGGTCTAGATCTTCTAATAGGAAGATGACCATTGAAACAGTGTGGATTGAGATTGCGCATTGAGACCAGACAAAGTCCCAAAGCAGCTGTCTCCGTGGGAATTGCCCTAGAAATTGAAACTTCCAATATGTAATTATCCAACTTCTGGAATCCCCTGAAAAAGTCTCTAACTCCAAGTTTGAGACTTCAGAGAATTCATAGTTACCCAGGAGCAGTTATAGGGATTAAAATCTGCTTGAAATCCTTTCTAACTGACCGCTCCCACCCCGGACACCAAATCCAACCTGACCCCCTAAACCCTCCTTAGGACTGACCACCTCCAATTGACAATACTCCCGGGTCCCAGCATCCCAACAATAACCTCTGTGACTAAACTCCAACTCCCCAACTAACCCTGACCTACACCCATCCCTAATCCTCCCTGACCCAACTCAACCCTCCACTGATTCTCACCATTCACTGCCTGTCCCCAGACAAGTCCCAATTTCCTGATTTACCCTAAGCCCTGACTCACTTGCCTGACACTCTACCTGACCCCAGCTAGCCAGGGTCAGGAACAGAAAACACCAGCCCTGCTGCTGCTCCAGGTCCTCAGCCCCACCTCCTGCTCAGCAGGCCCATCTTCCCCAAAATGACGACAGTGGGTCTGTCTCCTAATCTGAGCAGAGAAACTCCTTCCCCTGACCTGAGCGCAATGATGTTGACCCCAAATCCAAGCACATTAGATTCTTTCTAGAGCAGCATCCCCTGGTTATTGGGCCCTGATGTATACCCCTGTCCCAGACCTTGCTGTTAGACAATGCACTCTTCCAACTGACATCCTATCTTCCACCTATCCGGTACTGTACCCTAAGTCATATAGCACCCTCCCTCACATCAACCTGACTCTGTACCCCCTCATTCATGAGTATCTCACACATGTGTCTTCTCTCAGGAACTGTTATTTGTTGGGGGGGGGGGGGTCAAATCCCTCTGCTAACACCAGCCCCAATCTGTTATGGCAGGAGTAAAGGTTCCCTTCTAATAATTAAACCTGAAACACCCAGAGAAGCTCACCTTGCCATTCATAATCTATTAAAAGAGTAGTTAAATGAAAGAAATCCCTGATACTCACTTTATAAGCAACAAGTAACAATTTATTAATTTAACCCTAAAAGTGAACAAATTAATAGAACCACAAGCAAACTGAACAGTCTCCCTCAGCAACTCCTAACTATTCCCTAACTGAACAAAATTCTACTGGTATGCTATTCCAATAAACATCAGTCCCACTTATATAACCCAAGTAATAAGTAAAAAAAAATTAAAACTTAGTCTGTCAAAGTTTACACAATGTGTATTCTGGAAAGCTTTGCCTTCTCTACTGTTTCTCCAGTTTTTCTTTTGCTGATCCTGCTGTCAGGGATGTTTTCTCTGCAATTTCTTCTGTGAGGACTCTTAGCTAGAAGTACCGTGGTACCTTTGATGGGGCATTTTTTTCAGAGAACCTAATGATTTTGTGTGAGAGCCAGATTTATTTCTTAGATGGCGGATTTACTTTCGATTCATATGGCAGTTGGCTCTCATCCCAATTTTCAAAAACCCCCTTCTTATGTACCCCCAATGACACATCAATTTTTTATAATATGATTGGTTTCAGGTTGTCAAACCATCAATTTTAAATTCAGTTGGCCTTCAATCGCTGAGTGCTTACTCTAAATTAATTGGCTGAGTCCAATGTGTTTCCAAAACATCAAAACAAGACTGGTGTTTTGCCTGCCAACTGTAAGGCCTTTTGATACACTTGTTTCAATTTGCAGCTCTCTGTTCAGTACTTGCAAACTTCCAAGCTCAGACAAAGCACAGACCACGCACTACTTTTCCAAGCTATCATTTTTACAAGCAAATTCTAACTTTCTGCTTTCCAATTCAAGAGTATTCTACACAACTTTATAACACCTCCCCCCTTAAGAGAAAATGAATCATCATTATGAAAAGATGGCTTCATTTTTTTCCTTAAATCGTAACACCCCATAAGCAATAAATACATAGGTCAATAACCTAAAGTTAGACCTTTCATACTAATTCTGCATGTATATAAAACATTGGACTGTACCAGTTCTATCTTGTTGACACATTTTCTTTAAAACCCGCGACAACGCATCCGCAATAACATTTTTACAATGCGCAACATGTACAGTCTGTAAATTAAAAGGCTGTAACTTAAGACTGTAATGAAATTGTCACATATTCTTGTCCTTAAATCTTTCCAAAAAGGTGACAGGGTCTGTATACACAGCAGTCTCCAAAACATTGTTTGTGACGTAAACATTGAAGTGTTGTAAGGCATGTACCACAGTGGCTCAGTGGTTAGCACTGCTGCCTTACAGTACCAGGGACCCAGGTTTGAGCCCACCCTCGGGCGACTGTCTGTGTGGAGTTTGCACATTCTCCCTGTGTCTGTGTGGGTTTCCTCTGGGTGCTCCGGTTTTCTCCCACAGTCCAAAGATGCACGGGGTAGGTGGATTGACCATGCTAAATTGTTCATAGTGTCCAGGAATATTTAGGTTAGGTGGCTTAGACATGGGGAATGAGTCTGGGTGGATGCTGTTCTGAGAGGCGGTGTGGATTTGTTGGGCTGAATGGTCTGTTTCCACACTGTAAAGCACTCTAAATGCAATAACTCTTTTTCAATGGTGGAGTATTTTCTCTGATGAATATTGAGTTTCTTTGAAAAATAACCAATTGGCCTTTCAATTCCGCCATCATCCTCCTACACCAACACAGCTCCAACCCCCTACATCACTGGCATCGATAGCAACTTTAAAGAGTTTCAAGAAATTTGGTGTGGCTGAAACTGGTGCGGTGGTTAACATGGCTTTGAAATTCTCAAATGCCTCCTGGCATTGTTCTGTCCACTGAAATTTTGTGTTCTTCTTTAGCAAATCTGTCAGCAGTGCCACCACACTACTAAAGTTTGGTACAAATTTCTGGTAGAATCCGTTCAGTCACAAAAATCAAAGCATCTCTTTCTTCCAGGAAATTCTTGGTCTTTGAAATTCCTCCATGGCCTTTGTCTTCACATTCCTTGGGATCATCCTTCCATGTCTGATGTTGTGCTCCAAGAACATCATTTCTGCATTCGCAAATTCAGTTTTTGCTAAATACATAACCAGCTTTCCCTTCTGTAGTTTTTCAAAGAGTTCTGCCAAATGCACCATGTCATCTTTCCATGAACGGCTAAGGATCACTAAGTCATCTATATAGACAGCACAATTAGTCGATCCTACCACAACTCTGTTCATAAGTCTTTGAAATGTGGCTGGTGCGTTCTTCATTCCAAAGGGCATTACTTTAGGTGATGTGGACATTTGGGGTTATAAACGCAAAAACTTCTTTCACTTTCTCCGACAAAGGTACTTGTCAGTAACCACTAAGAAAGTCTAACTTTGTGATGTAAGTGGCTTGTCCACCTTTTTCCACACAGTGCTGCAACCTTTGAATTGGGTGTGAGTTAGATTTGGTTATGGCGTTGACCTTCTGATAATCCACGCAGAATTGTTGAGTACCATCAGGTTTAGGAACCAACACGATCAGTGAACTCCACGCGCTTTTGACTTCTTGGGGCACCGTTTCCACTTCCTTCTGTATCTGTGCGGTTTTGAGAGGATTAAGCCTGTAGGGATGTTGTTTTATCAGAACAGCATTCCCTACTTCAACCTCAGCAAATATGTCCTCATATTGCTGCAACAAGCCTTTCAGTTCAGTTCTCTGTCCCTGAGACAGCCCACTATCCTATCCCATTCTCCAAAGACTTGCCCATTATTTAACTTATGTGAGTTATATAAATCATCTGGTTTTGATTCCTCACTCTGAGGATGAATATCTAATACCTGATTCCCTGGTTCTCTGTCCCTGTCATAGTAAGGTTTCAGTATATTCACATGACATACTCGGTAGAGCTTTCTCCTGTCTGGCAACTTTACCAGATAATTCACCTGACTGAGCTTCTTCTTAATTTGATAGGGACCACTAAACCTTGCTTCAAAGGGATCTCCTATCACTGGTAATAGCGCCAATACTTTATTCCCACAGGCAAACATCCGAATTTTAGATTTCGTATCTGTTTCTTGCTTCATTAGATGCTATGCCAACTTCAGATGTTGTCAGCTAATTCACCGACTCTGTTTAATCTTTCTCTCACCTCAGATACATAATCCAACTGTGAGATCTCTGACTTCGGACCCGTCAACTTTTCCTTAATTAATTTTAAAGGCTCTCTTACTTTGTGTCCAAATATCAACTCAAATGGAGTAAACTGAGTTGATTCATTTGGGGCATCTCTAATGGCAACCAATATACATGAGAATACCTTCATCCCAATGGTTTGGGTAAACCTGGCAATAAGCCCTCAGCATGATCTTTTGGGTCTGATGCCACCTTTCCAATGCTCCTTGGGATTCAGAATGGTACGCACTCAATTTAAAGTGTTTGATGCCTAAATTATCCACGACCTCCTTAAATAGTTTGGCAGTAAAATTAGACCCTTAGTTTGACTGAATCTCCCTGGGTAGGTCATAATGGGTTAAGAAAGCAAACAACTCTTCCACAACCTTTTTTGCCTTGACATTCTGGAATGTAATCGACTCTGGAAATCTGATAGACATATCTATTTTGGTTAGCAAATACTGGTTTCCACTTTTGGTTTTAGGGAGGGGTCCTACACAATCAACCATAACCTGCGTGAAAGGTTCTTCAAATGTAGGAATAGGTATCAAAGGCGCTGGTTTTATTACTGTCTGTGGTTTTCCTACCATTTGACAAGTATGACAGGAATGGCAAAATTCAACCACATCTTTATCCATTCCAGGCTAATAGAAGTGCTTTTGTATTTTAGGCTGAGTCTTCCTTACTCCTAAATGACGACCTGCCGGTAATTTGTGTGCTACCTGTAATACTTTCTGCCTCTATACTACCGGCAACACAATCTGGTCAACTTCTGCCCATTTCTCCTCTGCACTAACCTGCCAAGGTCTCCATTTTCGCTTTAGGCTTCTATACTTAAGAAAATAACATTCAGGAATACAATCTGATTCCTTTTCCGAGTAGGCTTTATGATATAGATCTTTTATTGTCTTATCTTTTTGTTATGACTCCATTAATTCTTCAGAACTAAACACCACTGCCTGATCCTTTACCTGTTCAGGTTATTCTTTTACAATTTCATCAAACAGGGTGTCAGCTCACGCGACCTTAACTCCTTCCTCTCTCTCTTTAGATTTTTCTTCTTGCTGTAACTTATGGCTGTGGGATCTTGTTACCAGACAGTCCAGAAAAATTCCTGGGTATTTTCCTCTTAACTCCTCAGTTCCCTGGTTTTCCTTCAGCTTCTCCAGTACAAGGGGTGTGACTTCCACTTTTGATCCTTCGTATCCAAGAACAAACTATATTCTTGGAACTGACACTCTTTCAGTCACTCCCACTCTCAGTTCCCAAGCCTTGATTGGACTTTCCAACCTGATCTTACACAGGGGAATGCTAAATCTTTTATATTTATTTCCCAAGTTACTATCTCTTTGGTAACATTTCAGAAGGAGTGCAAATACTTTCATCTCTTACTAGTAGATACTGACCAGCTCCCGTATCTGTCAATTTTTTAACTTCTTTACCTTCTCCCTCAGTTCTTCCTGAGTAAACCTTACCCACAGGGATGAAGTCTTTGTAGAGATTGAGCATGATCTCACGATTCAGCGTTAACCCTCCTGCACACCCTCCTGCAGCTCCTCGACTTCCTTTGGGATTTCCTTCACTACCTCAACTGATCACACTGGTTTAGCATCTTTTACCACATCCTTTTTCTCAGTGCTTAAACCATCAGCACTGTAACTTTGTGTGTTCTACCTTATTACATTGAAAACACCTGAGGCCTTTCACCTCCTTTTCACCCTCTTGGGTTTCTTTTTTGACTTGTGGTAACCTATTCCCAGTGTGATCTACTTTTCGTTTTTCATTGAAGGATCTCCCTTTTTCTCAATTTCTATCACTCATGAAATGAAATTGCTATCAGAAGCTAAATTTTGATCTGTGCTCTAATGCATATTCATCCGCCATCTCCGTAGCTCTTTTCGCTGTTTGAACTTTCTGTTCCTTAACATGAGTTCTTATCATCTCTGGAAGTGAGTTTTTAAACTCCTCCAGCAGAATAATCTCTCTAAGACCCTCATATGTCTTTTCAATCTTTAATGCTCTCACCCATCTATCAAAGTTGCTCTGTTTAATTTTTTCAAACTCAACATCCCTCTGACCTGGTTCCTTCTTTATGTTTCTGAACCATTGTCTATGTGCTTCTGGTACCAGTTCATAAGCACTCAAAATAGCCTGTTTGATATCTTCATAATCTCTTAACATCTCATCTGACAGTGCTGCAAACACCTCATTAGCCCTGCCTACCAACTTGGTCTCTGTGCAATTCATCTGCCTAGCCAGTTTCTAAATGGAAATGAAATGGCTTCTACATCTTTTTCATCGAATTTTGGTAATGTTTTGACATATTCGTATATATCTCTACCATGTCTTTGGCTATGATGGGTTTTTTTTCATTAGAATCCCTACAGTGTGGAAACAGGCCCTTCGGCCCAACAAGTCCACACCGACCCTTGGAGCATCCCACATCACTCCCCTCCTCACTAAGCCTACCTTCTACCTTCATCTCCATCCTTGTAAATTGGCTTTCCCGTTTAATTTGCGACTTCTGAAGTTCAAACTCTCTCTCTCTTTCTTTTTGCTCATCTAAGAGCTTTCTTTCCTTTTCTTTATCTTCTAACTTGGCTCTTCTTTCCGTTTCCTGCTCTTCTGCACTGGTTTTTCTTTCCTTTTCTCTTTCTTCGAACCCCAATTGCCTAATTTTCAATTTAATGTTTTCTAACTCCATTGCACTTGCCTGCCTCTCTGATATACCTAAGTGCTTGACCAACCCTATTACAATTTCAGCTTTCTTATTATCCCTAGTTAAACCCAACTCTAACCTGTTTGCTAATTCTAACAGCATGTCCTTCCTCTGTCTTTCTAAACTTTCTTGGCAAATTTGAGAGGCACCTTCAAACCCCAGAACCTCTTTAGCAATGTTAAGAGCCGTTTCCCTCACTTTTAATTTAACCAATGACAAGTAAGTGAAATTGAACAGATTTTTCTTGCTTAAGTTTTATTTGAAGATCTAGGATACTTAATCCCCAAGTCTGTTTAAATCTGTCCAAAGCCGTTGAGTTCCCGAACATGAACTGACTAGATCCCGAACTTGTTCTGTCCAAATCCATCCAGATCCCGGACTTAAACTCTGAATCACTTGCCTGAGACCGTACCTGACTCCAGCTAGCCAGGGTGAGGAACAGAAAACACTGGGCCTGCTGCTGTTCCAGATCCTCACCCTCACCTCCTGCTCAGCAGGCCCCCACCCCCCAATGTGACACAGTTGGTCTCTCCCCTAATCCAAACACAGAAACTCCTTCCCCTGACCTGAGCACAGTGGCACTGACCCCAGACTCAAGCACAACTAACTGTCTCTAGAGCAGCATCCCCTGTTATTGGGCCCTGATGTATTCCCCTATCCCAGACCTTGCTGTTAGACAATGCTGTCTTCCAAATGGCATCCTACCCCCCACCCACCTGGTACCCTACTCCTCACTCATGTAGCACCCTCCCTCACATTAACCTGACTCTGTACCCCCTCAGTTACCTCACACATGTATCTTCTCTCAGGAACTATCAAAGTGACTTGGGCCTCTAAACTGCAAAGTGCGGTACCTACTGGTGCAAGTGAATGTTTGGCTTCAGTGCCAATCCTCTCTGCTGCTGTTTGCATGAATTGTGGGGCTGGACTACACTGCTTTGACTGGGAAAGCATTGGCCCTAAATTTTATCCAATAAATCTCACCAAAGATAAGTGTTCAAGTCTTAGGCTAGCCTGGATCGGAATATGGTTTCGGATCCGAGTTGGAAGATTTGGGCCAATGTCTTCCTAGAACTTCAACATGCAAAACAAGACCTCTTTCCTGTTAGTAAGTATATAATTGATTATAATTCTGACTTGTAAATTTTCATTAAAAACCTATTTATTGCCTTGAACCTAAACATTCATTTTCTGTTTCCTGCTCAAAGCACTTATTCCCTTTTCTTCTTTACTTCCTGCTTGTCACTTCCTGTCATCTGCTTGCTGGCTCCCCCATTCCTCCTTAACTTACCACATATCTCTTCTGACTCACTCACTTGCTCCTGTTGCTCATTCCCCTTACTGATTCTCTTCTGTGTCCCACTTCCCCCTCTTAACCACATCACTCCCTCCCACTTGCTGACCCTCCCTCACATTCACAACACTTCTTTCTGGTCCCCTTTGCTGCTTCCTTCTTGCCCTTAAATCCTTGTTGTGGAAAACGTTAGTGGATGAGACAGTGAGCAATGGGGAGCAAGGAGTTCAGAAGAGTAAAGCAACGAGGGTGGAAGAGCAAGGAAATTCAGAGAGCGAAGAGGAATGCAGGAGGAAACAAGAGATTGGAAAAGGGAGTGGCAAGCGGAAAGGAGTGAGGGTGTCAGGAGAGGAAATATATAAAATATCACGTGCCATTACAGTGTGGATTTTGGTTCACATGCTATGCCCATGCCATAATGAAAATGGAGGTCAAGGCTCGCAGTATTTTTTGGGTAAACTCACTAATTTACAAACTGTATGAAACTGGAAATGCATATACAAATCCTCTTTAAAGTAGGTGATATCTTGAATGGGACATTTCAAGTCTTCAGCACATTCCAAAGTGTTTTGTAGCCAATCCATTACTTTCAAATACAGTCAATATTGTTTCATAGGCAGATATGTCAGTAAAGGGGAACATAGATCGATCACACAGAAATGGGATATAAAGCTAGTTAGCTTGTTGGAGTTGTTGATTGAGAATTGTATTAGTTAGTAGGAGCCACTTGATGATGCTTGCATCATAAGTATTTGATTATATTATTTGCCTCACGACTCTGCTAGTTGTATTCAATGACTATATTTCCGTTGTTTTTAGACTGTCTGTGGAGCCGTGTTGGAGAGTTTAATTTTATTTATTTGAGTCTTTTCTCCACAATTTATACTTCATTGTTATGATAAATGAAAACCCTAAATGTTTTGAAATTGATATCCCTAAATACAAAAGTTTTGTATTTAATAAATAAGTATATTCATATTACATATACACATGCATATTTTTGTCTATACAAGATATACAAAGATTTTTGTACATAAAAAAGAATACAGAAAATGTGGCAAATTGATTTTGGCACAACAAAGTTCTGGACAGATGGAAAATTGTGCGTCAAAATGTATTTGCAATCTCCCTCAGCTCCAGCTGCCTGTACATACAGTTCAAAACCTTCTGTTTTGTGCATGTGACATTGTTACTGTTGGAGAAGAATGTTCAAGATAATACGCACCAGATGTTATGTCTTTACAGATAACTTCTGCTGTGTTGGTCTCTAAGGATTGTTGAGATGCTTGAGTGGGTGCTTTATCATTAATTAGCATCATGTATTTTCTATGCACATTTGTTTTTGGTTGATGCCACTGGTAGTTTGTTCCATCATCTCTGCAGCTTTCACATATCACTTTGATGATTCCCTAAAGGGTTTGTCTGATTTGGATGACGTTTTAACCCTTTCATAGTTGAACACTCTTGTAATTTGCTATTATTTTATACCACTGAACTCATACAAATAAGATGGTCAAAATAAAGTCCATTGTGTTAACCTGGGAGAATGGAATTAGAAAACTCCAGTGAGCAAAGAATTGACTCGTGCTTTTGTTTCTGATCAGTGTTCAAAGGCTCCTGTTAGAGTGTGTGTATGTGTTTCTGTGTGTTTACGCACATGTACAGAATTCAGCTCAGCTCTGATGCCTCTAGAGAATACATAATCTGCTACTATAAATTAATTATATTGTGATTAAATCATGCCACAAAATGGAATGATATCATTCCCTGACTGTGAGTATGTGTGGTTCTGGTGACATCATGGCATTAAAACATGATCACAATGAAACCTGAGGGTGCCTGTGTGGTTTTGTGACATTGTGACATTCAAATGGTATAACACTACCTCTGGAAATTTAAATTAATATATGCAGTAGGTTCACCAGCACATTTAATGCATATGTGTATTTGAGTCATGCCAGCCATGTATGCACAAAATAAATCTTTTGGTTGTGTTAAAAGACAGGGCCTATTTTAATCAACATTTCTGAATATGTAATGATACATCTTCAGAGTAGGTGGGACTAGAATGCAGACTTTTTGTCCCAGAGTTAGGGTCATTACCACTTTGCCACAACACACTCCTAACTTGTTACCAAATGCAATGCACTTACAATGTCAAGTGAGAGAAAATGTTGTATGCTGTGCAAATAATGATTTAACTAACCTGTCATTTCAGTAAATTTACATTAACAATCTGTGATGGAACTAGGACTAGGATCAGAATCTCTCGAGGCTGGAGATGTCAGACACGGAGGAGGAAGGGGAATTTAATTAGGCAATATGTGATGGACCAGAACCCACCATCTCCTGCCTTTGCTTGAATTACACTTCGGGTGGGAAGGCTCACATCCACCTTTCTGCCTCGCCAGTTGAGACCTTTAATGACCACATAAGGGCTTCATCCACCAGCACTATCTGTATTATAGCTCCAGGCGGGATGGGACTCAACCCAAATGACAGGTTAAACAGTGTGTGCAGACTGTCATTTGGCAGGGGATCCATCAATCTGCTTATTTGAGGGACTGGATCCAAGAAAGAGGATTGGTCACCGAAAACCATCACTTTGCCCAGGCTTCCGAACCTGTTATCCCATGCTCCCAAACAAGAGCATAAATAACTTCCTTATTTTATTTTGGTGAAATGAGTTCTCTCTTTCATTTTATATCTTTATTTTAAGTTGCAAACTTCTTTGTAAGTTGAAAGCACAATACATATTGATGAATGGTTGATGGTGTTTACTTCATCAGCTAATGTATATATAATTAGTCATGTGGTCCAGCATGAAGATTAGCATTAGGTACTATTGATTTTTTTAGTAGTGAAGACAGGTTACATAAATTTTTTGTTCCTCCAATCCACTATGAGATGGATTTTTATTTAATTTAGGGACTGATTGTTTCAATATCCAAGTCCATCCAACCATGTATGTCCATAATTAAAATGTATTTCCATTTTCCATTCAACTTTCCAGAACATGGAAATTTAGTTTGACTTTGGACAGGTTTTGCCTATGGCAAAGAATAGTTTTTTACCTCGGTCAATGCAGCATTGGACTTGCAACCTTTAAAACACATCCTTTTTCTATTCTTCAGCACCGCACCCCCCCACCCGATACTGAAGTTCCAAATGCAAATAAAGACTGATTTCTACCTGTCACTTCCAATTGAACCAAATTGGGCTTCTGTGGCAATTCATAGCTGCAGTGTGCACTGCCCTGCAGCAGGCAATCATTTCATATTAAAAGATAGAACAATATTTTTGGATTGCTAACTAGGCAAAGCTTCCTTACTAAGTTCATTTTACCTTTTGAATAGGTGGAGGTAGCATGTGAGCAAGAGTAAAGATGACTGAAGTTTCATTTTATTTATACTCTGACTTTGTCTTTGTAAATACTTATGACAAAAACTAGCGGCAGATTTTAACTTTTGGAGAGCCAACAGTCTGCGTGGCGTGCCTGGAGTGCAAAGCCTAAGCCTTGCATGGAACCAGCAAGCTGGCAGTCCTAAACCTGTAAAAGGATGAGCAGAACATTCCCAGCTCTTGAATGGTACAGGCATTGATAAAAAATATGAAAACATGTGAGAAGAGGAAAGATCTGATTCACGGTGTTGAGAAAAAATATCCAATTTCTTTCCTTCAGGTTTCAAGAGTGAATTCTGAATGTCACAAATAAGTGGTGACTACGTTATTTCCATGCATTCGTATCTAATTAGAAGCTAATCGTAGCTTATTTCTATGCAGCTCGCAATTGGGCCCTCACTCCTGAGAAACCAATGGGTGATAATTCCCAACTTCAAGGTCAGAACGGTTACTTGGCAATGCAGCTTGCCACCTGCTTCTCCATGACTCTATTCTAATTTTACCATGTTCTTGAATGATCTACGTTCATCCACAAGAGTTGGCATTGAAGTTAGTTATCATGGCTGATCTTGGACCAACTCAAAATCCACTTCAGCTCTGGGGACTTCACTTTGGAGCTCAGAGATACCTTTGACTTACATACTTCTACCCGATTGTGTTGTATACAGGGACACACAGTCTTTCACAGAATCTCTAAAGTGTGAAAACAGGCCATTTTGCCCAACAAGTCTATACTGACACTCCAAAGAATATCCCACCCAGTCTCACTTCCTACCCCATTCCTAACCTACACATAAATAAAAACCAAAAGAGGAAGGGTCACTGGACCCAAAAAGTTAACTCTGTTTTCTCCTTCACAAATGCTGCTAGACCTGCTGAGCTTTTCCAGCAACTTTATTTTTGTTCCTAACCTACACATCCCTGGACACTATGGGGCAATTTAGCATGGCCAACTGACCTCACCTGCAATTTTTGGACTGTGGGAGGAAACCAGAGCACCTAGAGGAAACCCATGCAGACACAGGGAAGAACATGCAAAGTCCACACAGACAGTCGCCCAAGGCTGGAATTGAACCTGGATGCTGTGAGGCAGCACTGCTGATCATTAAGCCACCATGCCGCCCTCATGCATCCACACAGGATCCATCTTATGGCTCTTATCTGAATTTTCTAGTACTCACCCACTTATTTGGAGGCTGCCAACCTCTATGGATTGCAAAACATTTTTGCCGGATGGCAGGATGGGTTAATAGTTTTGGAGAATGAGGTAGATGAGTGTGAAGAGGTTTTATGCAGTAGTGAGTTTGGTAGCCCATGATTATTGGTGAGGTTTGTGTGCAGTGGCAGAGTTAGAATGAGTGTGAGTTAGCAGAGAGAAGATGATGGAACTTAACCCTCTGGAGTGCAGAAGATCATGATCCTGGACTGCTGTGCTGTCTGTCTGACTGTGGAGACCACACTGGCCCAGACCAGTATTAGTGTCCAGGCTGGCTACGTTTAGTGTCTTGAACTCCACTCTTGGTCCATCAGGTAGAGGATGGCCCTCCTCTCAACCACCCCAACATACAAAGTAGCTCCTGGCTTGCAGCATCTAAAATGCTGTGCAGCTGAGATGTAAATATGCTGCCAGGGAATTATAAACCAGAAGGTGCCAGCAGTGTCAGGAATTCCTGAAATTTAGGGCTAAATTTGATTTTAAAAATCAGCTAAGTGTCAATTTTGGCAAGTTTCAAAGAGGGTCTCCTTTCTTGAACACTAGCGACTTTTCTAACACTGTCTTCCCAAATTTGAGTCATTACCAATGCACCACATCCCATTGGCGCTCTGCTTGTCACATTCTCCCACCTGCCTTGACCTCCCTGATTCCCGGCACTGGTGCCATCTTTAAAGCCGAGCTGTGCACTAGGTCAAGTGCTGACTGCTTGCAGCTGGCCTGAACTGTCCTGCACCAGACATGTTGGACAGAGTGTATTTGACCCCACTTTGCTGACAGAGGCTTAGCGATCCTGCTGAAGGGAAGGTGGTGTGAGTGCAGGTGGTATGTGACCTGAGATGCTGATGACTGGTGGAAGTCTGTAGGAGCAAGTGACAACTTGGAATTGCCAAGTTACCATGCTAACTGTCATGTCGGAAATTATCATTATCTAGTTTCTATCCAGTGAGTGAGACAATGGGAAACTGTACATCAGTGAACAGAGATAATGTCATAAAGAGGAAGCAAATACAGGAAAATTGTCCTTTTATTGCTCACTAGTGTGAGTCTCATCTCACTATTCAACACTGGTTGGAAAATTGAACTTTTTGCTCTTGACAGCAATTAGCTCTTTTCTGGACATTTCACGCAGTTGTCCAAATTTTCTCGCCAATACCCACATCATTCATAGGCTGGGAAGGTTCCAACCTTTAAATCTACAGTCAGAGAACTCTTTTAAAACGATACAGGGATTCAGTAACTGTCATCATGGACTCATAACTTTACTAACCTCGTTTGATTTGGTAAAGTTACATTGTGCCCTTTTTAAATCATTGACTTAAATAGCATTTCGATGACTTAGATAACTTTAAGAGGAAATGGCCACATGCTTATTTTAAAAAAAAGGTAAACTGCTGTGTCAATTTGAGTCTACTAACATTTAATGTTCTGTGTAGACTGTCAGATCAGATTAAACCTGGAAGCCAGAATGTTGTCAAGGTAAGGAGCATTTGACATTCAGTTTGCACCCCTCCTACCCAATTTTTCATTCACATTACAGGTAGGCTTTTAATAAAACTGAAAATTGCTGTTAAATTTGAGATATTCATGCCAGTATTATCTGAAAGGAAAAATGTCGACTTTGCAATTGCTTCCTCAGTCCCATCTTTTTGTTCTCATATACGTGTCTTTAGTGAATCTGGTACTTTGAAGCCTTTTAACATGCAGTAGGAAACACTGTGATTTGATCTAAGGGCACTCACTCTGTGGATGGAAAACTCGTGTAGAATACAAAAATCCTATTGTATAAAGCTGCATGAGGATCAACAGTCTAGTTGAGGTTGAAGAATGCTCCGCTGAGGATGTAGCTTGTTGATTTATTTACAGGGAACCCTTAATATCAGAGAAATGAGTGGGATCAGAAGGATTAATACAGATCAAAAATCAATTTAAACACATGGATTACATTTTAAATGAAATGTGCTAGCCTCACTTCAAACAAATGAAATTTGAGATGTATTACTTTAAACTGGAGGGTATTTTCTCACTATGTTCAATCTTTGCTCATTTAAGTTTTGAACTTAGAAGAAAGGAAAATTGTGGGTGAGCCAAACATCTGTTGTACACAATGTAAATATAGGTTTGATGTTCTTGTGAATTAGAAGGGGTGGTAGGCCATTCATCCCCTCAAGCCTGCTTTGCCACTCAAGTGAAACAAATCTGCATTCCCACTTACCCTGGATAACCCTTCACTCCTTTGCTGAACAAGAATCATCTATCTCTCCCCTAAAAAATATCCAAGGACACTGCTTCTACCATCTTTTCAGGAAGAAAGTTCCAAAGACTAAATACTGTCTAAGAGAAAAAAAAACTCACCACATCACCGTTTCAAATGCGCAACAGCTAAATTTTAACAGTGCCCCCGGTTCTAAGTTTTTTCCTGTCAAAAACCTTCAGGATCTTGTATGTTTCAATTAAGTCACCTCTTAATCTTCAAATGTCCACAGATAGAAGACTAGCCTGTTCAACCTTTCCTCAAAGGACAACACACCACGCCCAAACCCCACTTTTCATGGCCTCACCTGATGCTATTTTGATAACTTCCTCCAACCCATTAATCCTGTAGGATTATTGCATTCCTCTAAATCTGGTCTCTTGTTCAGGCCTCACCTATTTAACACTTATCTAGGCCCAAATTTGAAACTGCTCACCCCAATCTTTTCACCTCTATACTTTGCTCCATTATGATGCTGCTTAAAACCTACCTCCTTGATCAACACTTACTCACCTTTCCTAATGTCTCCTCCACTGACCCAGTGCAGTTTTTGTTTGGTCGGATTCCTGTGAAGGACTTCACAAATGTTAAGATATTGCAGGAGAAATCGGTGGTCACTTTATTCCATTTGACTTCAAGGTTTTGCTGCGTCTCAGTACATTGCCCTAAATCAAGGTACTAACTTGCAGTGGCCTACAGGACACATCATTGCCTGTAGGCCAGTGCCAATGCTGTTGCAGATGGTCATGCAAGAGTTGATTTATAGTAGTTCCCAGAGATAAATAAATCAAAGTTTACAGATCTGAGTGCTCACAGACCCAGGAAATTCTGTCTTCGGGGTAGTCTGTGTTGTATGACCCATCCAGCATCTGCAGTTCTTACTATCTCAGAAGTTAAATAATGCTTGTTTCCAAACCACAAAATAAAACCTCGCCTTAAAATGTCATTGACAGCAGTAGAATAATAACATATTTATCCAATCACTGTACCCCACTTCCACCTTTCAGCTTTTGGCTTTGGACTTAAACAGATGTAATGATGTAAAATTGCACCAATTTTTTCCTCAAGATAAAAGGGTGACAAAATAAACATAATTTTCAAAAATAAGGTATAAATTTGTGACATTATTATTTCCACATGTGCTTTTCATTTGTTGCAACAAAACAATTCACGATGTGTCATCATGAATATTGACTCTTCATTAATATTTACTCTTACAGAGAAAGAAACTTTTCTGGATCCCTTTGTATTGGGAAATTTACTTCCTGCCTCACTTGGAAGCTATTACAGATACTCCGGCTCCCTAACAACACCACCATGCAGTGAAACAGTAGAATGGATAGTCTTCAGCAGGCCTATCTCCATCTCCCTTGAGCAGGTATGTATTTATGGTAACATGGAAATGCATGAACCTGCCTTTACCTAAGTTTTCTAAAGTCTCATTCATTTTAAAGAATGCTTTTACAAAAAGACCATTGACTCCTTTGCAACAGATCTCACTACTGAATAGCTGTTGTCATGCAAACAGAGATGTGTGATTGAACAAATTTAAAGTGATAAAAAGGCTGGTGCATGTTGGCACTTTTAGGTTTAGCACTTCAAATCATCTGCAGTATAGTTTTGTCCTTGAGAAGGTCAGCCATTTGATTGCATCATATTTTCTCATACAATAAATTAAATTGCTTTCTTAGAAATATGTCTTGTCCATCTTTTGCCAGACACTGCAATGTGCAATTGTTATATGATGATCGTGTGCATTTAGAATTCAACACTTTTTACAAAGCATTTGATGTTGAGATGTATTGATAAGGTGGCAGCAGACATATATTCTTTAGCAAAGAATATATTTATTGTCTTGATTTTTTTATTTCCATTGTTGTGTAGCATAGCTTTTCTGTGAGAGTATATGTCTAATCCTAAGAGCCTTTACAAAATAATTTTCATTCCATCTCAGTGCCTAGAATATGAAGAAAGGCTGATTTTATATTAACTAATTAGCACTGTCATGTTGAGTCACGCATATATTTTCAAAGAGAGATTTAGCAATCAGTGCTGTCGCAATGACAAATTATTATTGATGAGTAAAAAGAAGTATCTCTATTCTTAAAAGTTAACTTCTTTATAAATTATTACCATTAGGATAAAGTTGTTGTTGTCCCAGAGGGCAAAAGGGCTGCCCTCTAAGTTTAACCTGAGGGTCATCATGCCTCAGGCAAACAGCGAGGTATTGAAGGCAGAACTTTCATGGTGACATTTGCCAGTGCAGGTGTTGAACCTGTGCTATCGGCATTACTCTGCATTGCAAACCAGCTGCCTAGCCACCAGAGCTAACCAACCTTCTAATTAAGTAATTAAGGACTGAATCTTGTGTTTTTTTGACTTCGTGTTGTCAAGCTTTTTTTATTGGAAGATTGCTTTCCACAAGACCAGACCAAGTGGGTTTTCTCATCACATCATACCAAGCTCACCTTATTAATTGCCAACCCTATCCTATGGCATCTCACATGTTCAATTTCCACCCCATCTTTTGCCTTTTCCAGATTAACTCACTACCCAGTTGATACCCCAGAATTCATTGACATCTGTTGCACTGTCCTCCATCTTTAAAAGCCCACTGTGCAACTGGGCAAGCATTAGCTGTCCAGAGCTGCCTTACACAGGTGCTGGTATTTGCTCTGCATGGAAGACAAGGTAAAATGGCACTGTGCTTTTCAGGCAGGGTCCTGTGGGTCCTGATCAATGGAGTGGTGTTACACAGGCAGGGCTTTCTCTTGCCCCATGAGCAGCAGTGGAGGCCCCAACACCAGACCTTGCCAGCCTAATACGTGGTTTTCACCGGGGTTAAAACAGTCTCAGCCATCTGGAACAATGCCCAACACTGCAGGAGAAAGATCAATAACCTGCTTGCCTCTGACTGTATGAGTGCCACTATCTTCTCTCCAATACTTCACACTCACTTTTTATCTGCTATTGTATCTACCTCTTACAAGGTTCATGCTCGATCACTCTCACTATTGACTGTAACATCTTCCGAAACTATCCTCACCCACTCCAGCCCCCGAAACCACTAACCTTGCATGCCCTCTGTGCTGTGTGCTCATCCATTCGGGTTACCTCCCCAGCTACACCAACAGTAACAGCTGTGCCACCCACTCTTGTCTTCCCTAATTCCTGTATCTCACTTATTCCAATGAAGAAAGTAGCCCACAATAAGAGCCCACGGAAAGAGTCAAGACAGGTAGAGTTCTACCCAGTTTTCAACTTCTTACTTCTTATGAGGAGAAGATACTGACTCTGACCACACCAAGCAAGACATAGACTGATATCGGAGGTTGACCTTGAGCAAAAGCTTGCTGACAACTATGACAGGTTTCCTGACCTTATGTCTGTGCCAAATGTAACAACAAGACAGCAGCAACATGAGCATGGTATCGCTGGCTGAGGGGGCCAAGCAGAAAAGCCAAGGCAAGGCAATGCATGGGCAGGAATGAGTAGGGTCAATGTGAGTGAGCACCATTAGTAACGAGTGAAGAGACCAGCGATACAGTCTGGTCCAGTGCATGAGGTGGTGCATGCCCTGAGTGCACAGTGTCCCTGCCACAGCATTAAAGTGATAGCTGCCAGTGCTTGCAAACCATCTGGTTCAATCTGAAACAAGTTGCTCAGGCAACTTAGGGATAGAGTTGGTGATGAGGGAACAGAGTATGTGGTGGTTTCAGATTTGCTAAATATTTAATTGATGGAAATTTCTGGTCATTCTGTGCTGGATGTAAGACCATTTGGATGTCTGACCATTTAAGAACAGTGAAAGGATCAAGAGATTTGGTGGTGAAGTAAGGATGGATTTATCATTGGAAACAAATGTTTTCTCACAAGATGTTGCTGAGGGACAGCAGTAGATGAGAAATTGGTGTGGGCTCAGAGATCAGATGAAATTGGAGTCGGAGTACGCCATTCAACATATCGAACATGCTGCACTATTCACAGAGATCATTACAGCTCCAGTTGTGGCCATGACTCCATTTTTCTGCCTGATCCGCCAGAACCTTTGACTTTCCTGTCAATTAAAAACTTGTCCAACTCAGTATTGAATATATTTGTAGTCAAATGTTGCAGATCCCTGTTAAAGAGAATTCCAAAGGTAATGAACCTTGGGGGAGAAAAGCCTCCTCATCTGTGTCTTCAATGGGAGGTCTCTTACTTCTAGAACCTAGGTCTAGATTCCCTTGTCAACATCTAACCTGTCATGTTCTCTTACAATCCTGCTTGTTTCAAGAAGGTCAAGTCTCATTCATCTGACCAACGAGTTTCGATCCAACCTGCTTAATCTTTTCTCATAAGGGAATCCCTTTATCCCAGGAATCAGCATAGTGAATGTTCTTTGATCTTCATCCAATACAACTTTATCCCTTCTTAAGTGAGAAGACCAAAACTTTACACAGTGCTCCAGAGTACGATCTCATCAATATCTTGTACAGATAAAGGAAGTATTCCCTATTTTTAAACTCTAACGCCCTTGCAATAAAAAGCAATATTATACTTACTTTCCTAATTATTTTCTGCACCTGTGCACTAACTTTTTCATGTTTCATGAGCAAGAAAGTCCTTTTTACCATAGTATGCTGCAGTGTTTCTCAATTTATATAATATGCTCCTTTTCTGTTCTTTCTACCAAAGCTGATGCTTTTACATTTTTCCACATTTTTGTAATTGCTTCAAATGCAAACGCAAATGCTGCTTTTGTTTGTTTGCCTTTGAAAATAAACATGAACATTTTCAAATGTTTGAAGATTTTCCAGTATGTGATGGCCCCACCTTGAACATATTTGGCCATATTGAGAAGATATTCAACCACACTGGGCATTAAGGAATAACTACTACTCCTTTGATCAAGTTTTAAGATAGGATAACACTAAAGATGGTAACTAGTATGACATGGCTCTGAAATAGCAATACATTTATGAATGTTAACTTGTATTTGCAATGGAGTGTCAACTGTGCCACCTCTGTGGCCCCATAAACATTTCTCTTTGGTTCTCATCCCGGTGTGTGCAAGATGAAGGACAACACCTGGCTGACAGTGCTTAACCTGGTGCATGGCTGAACTTTAAAAATGGCACTAGCAGTGGCAAGTACCTCCCTTCTGGCAAAAGGGAATGCAGGACAAATGTATGACACAGAAGTGTAGTGCATTGTTATGGACCAGACAAGACCCCCCTCACAATAGTTTAAGAAGGTAACCTAGACCATAACTTTTTCTTATTGAAAGGTAGGTGTGAAGTGCTTGTTCCAGATGTAGTGCAACTGGTCAAACCACTCGACATTAAGCAAAACACAGTTTATTTAAATACAATAGTTAAAATACAAACAAAAGGAAGAGAAATTTAGAAATAATTTACGTAACCGAACAATAGATAGAGTCCCTATTACTGATTAATTGTTCTGATATAGTAACATCCCATAAACACACCCCTTGGCAAAAAGGTAAATTCAGACACAGATTCTCACAGGCAGCTTCCCAGTCCAGGAGGGGACAACATCAAGAGAGATTTCAGAGAAAGTCACAATTAGGAATCATTGACTGAAGCTTGTAACCTTTCTGGGACCCCAACAGCTTCCAACTGCTACAGCTAAAAAAACTAGAAAGCCTGATCTGGGAGAACTGGTCACTCCCCTTCCATTGTTACAACTATTGTTAAAAAAAACCTAAAGGCCTTTTAACCTATTGACTTAGGCTGGGTCCAGTAGACGTTTTATTGCCTCTACATTTACAACATCTCCTCAAAAAAAAAACAGGACAAAATAGCCTTTTTAAAGTGACAGCATCGTCACATGTGTAACTAATGATGTGAATTTTGGAGATTAACATGAGAAATTTCACGAGGGCTGACAGAGAGCATCCCTCCATGAAATTTATCAGCACTGACATTGAACCAACTTCCGTTAAAATCCAGTCTTCTGTTTCTTGTTGGCTTTTCAATCCTCTACCTGTGCTAGTTTATCAGCCCTTACACATGAGCTATTATTTTGTGCATTGACCTTTCCTGTGGCACCTGTCAAGTGCATTTTGGGAATCCAAATACACTACATTTACTGATTCCCCTTCATCCATTACATTTACTTATTTTGTTTTATTCACCTTCATCTTCAAAGAACTCTTGTAAATTCATCAAACAGAACTTTTCTTCACAAAACCATGTTAATTCTGCTGATTGTATTATGATTTTCCAAATGTCCTATCATATCTCTTTCAGAATAAGTTTTAGTATTTTCTCAAGTATAGATCCTTTGGAGATACTACACATAAGTACAGGAATGACAGGAGTAGCCGATAAACTAAATTAGATGAATGTACCTGTAAGATTGCAAATTTTAGTTTTAACTTCATATTGTAAATTATTATGTCAACATTTTCATTCAGCATTTTCTTTTTCAGCTGGCTTTAACAACGAGATATAAAGACGGAAAGGTTTCATAAGTTTCTCTCCCAATTTTATCATTGGCTTATATATGAAAGCAGTTTGGATTCATTAACTGATTATGGCCAATGTCATGGGTAATTTGTATGGAAATATAAAATTGGACCATTGTCACAATGGATTAATAATGAGATTGGCAAAATATACTGTTGAAACTTCAATTTTAATGTTTATCATAGCATGGCAGAATAGGAACTAAGGCAAGACAAGATCACGAGCATTGATTTTATGGGTAGTTTTGTCTCTTCTACACCATATCAGTTTTGGTATTAGAGTTTCCTAGCATTTTGCACCCTAGATATTCCATTGTGAATTACTTGTTTCCTAATCAGCATTAATTTCTTCTCATTTGATTGCTTTGTGCAGCTGGATGCCTTTTACTCCATATTTACCACTGAACAGCAAGACCACGTCAAATCAGTGGAGTACTTGAGGAACAACTTCCGACCACAACAGAAGCTGAATGACAGGGTGGTTTACAAGTCTGCGGTCAAAGAGTCATGGAGCCAGGCAACTGAGAACCCTGGGGTTCTACACAATACAGAAGGTAGTTTTCTTATGCTGAGTTTTTTCATCAAGTTGCTACATTAGTTAAAATAATATACAGCATATAGAGTAAAATTATTTATGAATTCACAATCAGTAATGCAGAGCAGCATGTTACCTTACCGAACCAGTTTCAGATTAATCTAGTGCTTCAAGTTGAATACGACTCTTCAGAATCGTGTAAGATCTTCTGAAAAATTGTTCTTCAAGATAAAATGGGTTTCATTTATGCCTGTTTTGAAACAGTTTAAAATTACTTCAAACTACTTTTGAACATTCTTCCAAAGCCATCATATGCTGTGGAAGAGCTTTTTCCTAAAAGTAAGTTCTTTGCTCCCTGTTTTCAGTTTTCATTGTCTTGATATTAAATTTCATATTCTTTTATGAGTGCTGCAGAAAATTTTATTAATTACAGACAGTGATTTGAAAGTATCGGTGTGCTTTGTGCTGAAATAAGCTGAGTGCATTGAAGTGCTAAGATTTATGTGAAGCTGAAAAAGGGCACTGCTTTCATTTTATAAAGTTTGTGTGGCAATTTTTTACAGATTGTTTAAAATGACACACCATGACATCAACCATAATTAAAAGCTCAAATAGCATTTTTACATGATGCAATTGTTACAAAAGGGGTGCACAATACAACCCTTAACCATAATCCAACACATTTTTCAAGATAGCACTATTTGAAACAGTTATTTAGCTGTTAAACTAGCAAAGTATTTTAGAAACTATTAACTACCATAGTAATTTTTTCATGGTTGATTCAGGCATTTTTGTTTTGCTGTCAGCTAATGTTTAACAGTGTAAAGTAATAGATTAATTCAGGCTCTACATTACAAGTTTTACTTAGCATAGGCACTGGTTCTTCAATTATCTCCATACATATTAAAAGTGAAACCCTTTTTGGAGGGAAAAGATTTTCATGACCTCAAACGAAATGGTTTATGCAATAGCGACATGATAAGGTCACTGGAATTAGTCTAGCATTGTCTTCAAAGAGACCAGCTAATTTAGCACGTTGTTAGGAACAGACATGGAATTTTCATGAAGGTAGCTTGGAGGAAATACAGATAGAAAGTTGATTGATAACCAAAGATGTAGTAAATGAGTATGGGAAGAATGCTTGGAAATTATGTTCACCATCAATCAGTGTTGGCTCACTTCCATTGTTTGTATCTGTGGATAATCTGGTTATAGGGTTCACAATTTCAAAATTTGCTGATTACACAAAAGTAGAAGATTTGGCAAATATTCAGGAGAACTATATAAACTTCAGAAAGCTGTAGGTTAGTGAAATAGCAAATCTAATTTATTATGAATAAGTGTAAAGCACTGCATTTCACGGAAAAATATAAATGAAGGATAGGATACATTTAATGGAAGTATACTGAAGATGTGGAGGAACAGAAGGAACTACAGATTCAAACACACAATTCCCTAAATGTGTAATGGCAGTTTGTTGTTTAAAATGTTTCCAGAATATTGGGCTTTATGAATAGGTACATAGGGCATTACAGGAAAGAAATGATCATGAATTTGTACAAATACTGTTTCAGCCAAAATTAAATTGTGACAGGAACCTTTGCACAAACTATTATAGAAAGGACATTAAAAGGAAATAAGGCATTTAATGTAAATTCACCAGAATGATAAGATGGATGGGAAGCAAGAGGACGACAGGACCTGAGATGCTCGGACTATTTCCACCTGTGCAGAGGATATGAGAAGCAAACTTAATAGAGCGATTTGGAATGCCTGATTTTGATAAAATGAAAAGGGAAGGACTGTTTTGGGACTGGTAAGTTCATCCGTGTGATCATCAATTTAAAATTCTTACTACTAGAAGTGAGGAGGGTAATTCGGACAACATTTACCTGCATTGAGGATTGGTGGAGCATGGAATGATTTGGCAGAGGAAAAGGGTCATTAGAGGGACAGTCACATCTGTTACAGGGAAGCAGAGCATAATACTTGGCAAAGAGATTAATTTCCAATTACTCTAGCAAGTAACAAATACACTTAGTACCCTGTCTTTTGTGGAGTGGAACAAAGCATTGCTTTTTGTTCTTTATAAATTTTCACATGCTGTTCAGTGATAACTTACTGCCTTGTGCATCTGATATTGCTTAAAGGCTTCTACTGGCCCACTGATGACAGATCACCCAAAGTTGGCCACTGGTAATCTGCAGTAGGGTCTTACAGACAGGCCACAAGATCAATGCTGCTGGCCTGGCACCTAATTTCATGGCACATCCACATCAGCCAGTAATTTCACCCCTGGGGAAGCTGGAAAATTCTACCTGCCATTTCTATATTTATCATTGGCACCAAATGGAAGAGGGCAGTCAATACTGTAGAAAATGGCAGCAGACTACAAGGAACCTTAAATAAACTTGCAGAATGAGCAGATAATATGCAAATTCATTTCAACTCATTATTGTCAAATTAAAAAGACTTTGAAATGCAAACCAAGCACTCAGGTTTGTTTCTAGAGGAATTGAAATGGTAAGTAGCAACATTTGACCACACTTGAAGAACCATGAATAATTTTGATTGCAACATATAAAATAAAGTTCTGGAGGTACTGCAGAGGTGGAGAAAAGATGTTACAATACCGAAAATACAACTGTCAAGAGAGTGTGAACAGGCTCGGCAAAGGAGTGACCCAATAGAGAATGTCAAAGTTATGAAATATTTTGATGGAACAGACACGGAATCACTATTTCCAGTTGACCAAAACAAAATGAGATGATGGTTTAGTGGTATTATCGCTGGATTGTTAATGTAGAGACCCTAATGTCCCAGGGACCCGGGTTCAAATTCCTCCAAGGCAGATGGTGGAATTTGAATTCAAGAAAAAGAAGTCTGGAATTAAATGCCTAATGATGACCATGAATCCACTGTCGATTGTCAGAAAGACTCATCTGCATCACTTCCCTTTAAGGAAAGAAATTTACCATCCTGACCCCTGGTCTGGCGTACATGTGACTCCAGACCCACAGTAATGTTGTTGACTCTTAACTGCCTTCTGCGCAATTAAGCATGGACATCAAATGCTGACCCAGCCAGTGATGGCCTCATTCCGCAAATGAATTAAAAATATATAGTTACAAGAAATCAAAGAGGGAATTATAAAGAAACTTCCCCCTGAAAGTGGTGAGAACGTGAACCCTGATATCACAGAGAGTTGTTGAGGTAAATAGAACCAATACATTTAATGGAAAAATAAATCAACAGATGAACGAGAAGAAATAAAGAGTTACGCTAATAATGTTATATGAAGTAGAGCATAAACAGTAGGATAGCCTGGTTGGGCAGAGTGGCCTGTTCTGTGATGTAAATTTTATGTATTTCAATGTAATATTAAAGTGTTTCTTTTTGCAGCTAATTACAAAATCTTTCAATACGCAAGATTACTCGGGTTCTTAAACAAGAAATGCAAAATGGATTTAAAATGTAATAAAAATTGATCTGACTGGTTTAGACTTGATCGTGCTCTGACAAATACTAGTAATAATAAATATGGCAGCATTAAGTTCAGTTAATTCAAAAGGTAGAATATTTCTTAACCAGAAAGAAGTTTAGCATTTATATGGTCCCTTTTAAAATCATAAACCCTCTCAAGGCATTTTACAGCTGCTAAAGTAATTCTGAATTGTAGTCACTGTTGTAGGAAATGTAGCAGCGAACTCCCAAAAATAGCATTGTGACACTGACCAAATTACCTGTTTTACATTATGTTGATTGAAGGATATGTAGTAAACAGCACATCTTGTCCTTCTTCACAATAGGGATCTCCTTCTATCTAATAGATGGGGCTTCAGTTTAACATCTTATTCAAAAGCAGGCATCTCTGCAACCTGAAGCAATTGATATGGCAATACACTGTTCACAGGCGATTGCAGAAGGTGTTCTTCATGTAATCTTAGATTACAACATAAACTTAACTGCAAAATTTTCATCATGGTAATTGACACAAGATAATTGTGATAAAACATATTACTTTAGTGCTATTGTTGCTGAAAAAAATATGTTTCATAATTGTTTTATAAAGTTTTTATAATAATAACACATTGAAGCTTACATTTATAAATTGCCTTTAATGTAATGAAATCTCTAAAGGTACTTATAAGCAGTGCATGATGTATTATGAGACTTTTAGGGACATTGTATTTGGTTGACTGACGGCTTGTCAGACAGGTAGGTTCTAAGATGTAACAAGCATGGGGCTGGATGAACACAGCAGGTCAAGCAGCATCATAGGAGCAGGAAAACTTGACGTTTTGGGCCTAAACTCTTCATCAGAAATGGGGGAGGGGAAGAGGGTTCTGAAATAAATAGGGAGAGAGGGGG
>JAHRHZ010000069.1:25007022-25025857 GCA_024137785.1 Ginglymostoma cirratum | reverse complement strand
CATGCTTGTTATCTCGGATTCTCCAGCATCTGCAGTACCTTTTATCTCTGCACATGGAGAAAGTCTGCAAAGTCCACACAGACGGTCACTTAAAGCTGGAATTAAACCAGGTCCTTGCTGCTGTGAGGCAGCAGTGCTAACCACTGAGCCGTCATGCCACCTATATATATGTAGAATTAGGGTGGAGTTTAAAGAAGGAAGTGAAGGGCCCAATATCCACCATCAAAACTGGTTGCATTACTGATTTTCAGGAACACCAAAAGAATCAGAGAAGGTGGTGGCAAGTGGTTCTGTCACTGTATGAGAAACCCAGAAACCCAGGCTCCTGCTCAGGGAATCTGGGTTCGGATCCCACATAAACAACTGGCGGATTTTGAATTCAATTGAAAGCTTATCTTACGAGTAGTGACCATGAAACCCTTGTTGATCGTTGTAAATGCGCTTCCCTAATGTCCTTTAGGGAAGGAAATCTGCTGTCTTTATCTGATATGGCCTATATCTTTTAAATCCTAAACATCCTTTGAAATGGCCAGACGAGGCCATTATGTCAATCTGATACCAAAAAAAACACTTAAGGACTGAAACAAAAATGAATTACCCAGCATTGAACAAGGCACCAGAAATGACAATAACAAATCCAGCACTGTTAACCAGGCAATATTGGGAGAGCTATCCCCACAGTGGTTATACTCAAGCAATCATACCTTGAAGACAATGTTCCAGACACCACCATCACTGCCTCTCGGTATATCCTCTCCTACTGTCAAGACAGACCCACCAAAAGTGGTGACACAGTGGTATGCAGTCAAGAGGGAGTTGCCTGGGAGTCTTCAACATTGTTTTTGGATCTCATGAGTCTGAAGGAATCAGGTCAAAATTAGGCAAAGAAACCTACTGCTGGTTTGCATTTGTCCTGATGAGTACACATTGAAAAGCTTCAGCAAAAGATGTCTATTTCAGTAATATTCAAGTTCTGTTCTGTCATATGGCTATGGCTGTAGTTGTTGAAGGCAAAAAATCTCATTCCCAGAACATAACTGCAGGAATTCCTCAGGTTATGTCCTGAGCTCAATTATCTTAAAGTGCTTCACAATGTCCTTCCCTTCATCATAAACTCAAAAATGAATGTCCTTGCTGATGATTGCACAATGTTCAGCACTATTCACAAGTTCCCAGATACTGAAGTAGCTATTGTCCATATGTGGCAAGATCTTGTCAGCATTCAGGCTTGGGCTATAACTGACAGACAATGATCATCTCTGCAAGAAAGAATCTAACCATCTCCCTGAGCATTCCATGACATCAGCATCATTGCCAAAAAAAAATTACTGAATCCCTCAGTTTCAACATCCTGGGCATTGTCATTGACCAGAAACTAAACTTGACCAACTGTATAAATACTGTGGTACAAGAGCAGGTCAAAGGCTAGAAATCCTGCAGTCAGTGTCTCACCGACTCCCCAGAGACTATCCACCATCAGCAAGGTGGTACAGGTCAGGAGTGTGATTGAATATTGTCCACTTGCCTGGGTGAATATAGCTCCAATGAAACTCATGAAGTTTGGCAGTATCTGGGACAAAACAGCCCATTTCATTGGTGTCCTAGCTAACATCTTCAATCTTCACTTCCTCCTAGACTGGCTCATAATGGCAGTAGCGTGTATCACCAACAAGGTGCACTTTCGCAGGATCATTCACACAGGATCCTCCAGCAGTACCTTCCGAGCCCACAGTATTTACCATCTGCAAGGACAAGTGCAGCCGATGCAGGGGAACACCACCAACTGCAAGTTTTCCTCCAACCCTCACAACATCCTGAATTGGAACAATATCAGTATTCATTCACTGGCACTGGTTCAAAATCTTCTGTAGTAGTGCAGATATACCTGTTGCCACCTATTTGCCAACCCCACATTCCTCACATCACCTGGTTATTTCAATTTACAAAATAACCTCTGTTCATGGTTCTATTTCAACATATTCATCATATCATGCGATGTGTTCACTTTTCTGTTAGTTCAATTGTCTTTGATCCAAACAGAATGTAACAAGTTTTGAAAAGCCTAAGTACCATAAGTTTTCTTCGTTAAAGCTCGGCATAGTACAAATATAATTTAGACAACTCATCAAAGTAAACTCCCTCCATTCCCTAAGCAAAATATTATTTGGCATTTAGTCGCAGAATATTCCTACTCTGCTGCAAGTATTTATCAGGCTGTCAAGAGAGAGGTTGGGGTATGGCTATGAAGAATCTATCAGCTGGAAATAAACTGCTTTCCTGAAGATTTCAAAAAGCTGAGAGATTTATAGTCAAATTCAGTTTACAAAGTAGGATGCTCAAATACATGATTTATACGTAGCTTTTGATGGTTGTAATATACGGTATCATCGACTTCAGTAGAATATTATTAATATGGCATATAGAAAACTCACATAAAGCAGAATTATCAATTATTGTAACTACAGTAGGTATTTATTGTAGATCCTTATAAATGCATGTGCTGTAGCCTTTTTATCAGCCAGTTGCAGTACATTGACAGTATTAGACAGCTATATAACAGGTCACTAAATTGGAATTGCTTCCGGTTATAACGATTGAGCTAAGCAGGTTTCTAGAGAGTATTTTGTCCAGGCAACATGCTGAAGAGCATCACCCCATTAATGAGGAGTCCCTGGTGGGAGTCCTGCATGAAGTGTATAATAAAGACAGGTCTGAATAATGTCGTAAACAAGTATCGTTCATGGAATATTTACTACCACTGGCTGATGATAGCAAATGGGACTATAAAGATAAGTAGAAATGAAGCAAAATTGTATTAAATTTTACAGAATAAATAACAGAAAGTTAATTACTGTCTCTCAATGTTTGTTCAAGATCAGCTGTTCCACTACCCAGCCATGGTCCATTTACTTCTGTGTAAGTACTTGCTCGTGAGGTAAACAATTTTTGAAACAACTCTGATTTATTTCTACAAGAAGGAAAAGAGTGCCTTTTAATGGCATTTTAATTCCATCATGGCCTCCCTATGCCAAGCACCATTTCTATCTGACTGGACAATGCATCTCCTCCCTTGTAGTGACAAGTGAAACTCGTTCTTATTATTGATTTTCTCCAGTTTCATTGTGAATAATTGCCAAGCTAAAATTGATTAATGATTGTGATCATGAGACCCTTTAACCCCTCAGTTTTCAAATTCCTGGAAGTTAAAAGCCATATCAAAAATTCAAGGCTGGTTAGGGGATAAGTTATTATTCTCCAAAGTACCAAGCCTGAATGGTTGATTCATTAGAAGCAGATTTCTGAAAGTCCCAGTAAAGTAAATTCCTTCCATAGTCCATTAATATAAAAATTTGTTGTACGATACACAGTATTTTATAAGTTTATGTCTTTTAACAGTGTAGTTGCAGGGGGTGAACTTCTTGATTATGTTTAATGCTTGTTTTCTTGCATCGCATCATATTTAGTGGCTGCAAAGTCATCAGCAGCTTCCAAATTTCCTGCAATAAAGATGATAATAGTACAGTTACCCAGGTACAAGTAGCAGCCAAAACCAGAGTGCAATTATTCTGCAAGGGACCTCAATCCACCCCAGCCCTAAACAGCTCCAGAATCAGTCAACTAGTGAACAACAGAGGTGTGCAGCCTGATGACAGCACGGTGTGTTGCATTGGGTAGGATTTTCTGAGAGAAATGGTCACTCGGTTTGGAGAGGACACCCTCTGGGGTTTGAGGAAGTTGCAGAGCTGCCTACAGTAATCCAGGCCCGCATTCCGCAAAACATGGTCTTGATGATCTGAGGTACCAAAGATTTGCCATGAGGAACAGGGGCAATACAGAATAGACCAGCACTGATTCTGCTTGGTGGATCTTGACAAATCTGTCTATTGCTGGTATATGGTCTGAGAAGCTACAAGCTTAAGATCAGCAACAATCTGGTCATTAGCAGCAGCCACACTTCTGATCTTATGGTCAATGTTATTGGGAAAGTAGCTGATGGTAGCTGGGCCCAGGATTCAGGCCTGGGAAATTCCTGAGAGATGTCCTGTAGCGGAGACGGTTCTATCCTTTACATCACTTCAGCATTTTCCCCCTCATTACCACTGACCTCAGTTTTACTGCACTCCTTTCCACAGCATTAGTCAAAAGACTCATTAATATCATAACCAAATTTGTTCACTTGAGCTGTGGAATTCAATCTATACCCATGTTGAGGCCAAGGCCATAATGTCTGGAATCAAGTGGAACTGTCAGAAACGAAACAGCATCAGTGAGATTTTTGTAATGCATTCGAAATGGCAATTGCTTTACCTCAGTTTTATCTCAGAATTTCAAAGTAATTATACATGTTTATCTATAAAGAAAAATAGAAAGAGTGGCAAGTTCTGGGAAGTACTACATTATTATTCAGAATCACGGGGAGTCTTAAATGGATAAGGAGAACCACCAATTCGACTGGGACAACACCAAAATCCTGAGACAAGCTAAGCAGAGACAGGCACAGGAATTCCTAGAAGCCTGGTACTCCAAGAAGAAAGCCATCAATAAACACATAGAACTCAACCCCATATACACTCCACTACGAAGGAAATCTGGAAGTGAGGCAATCCAACTCAACAGACCCCAGAGTTTAAAAACCAGGCGGGTAAACACACCAACACTTCATCAGAGGCTGCACTGATGGTGTTACCCAGCAGGGTAATGAAATGTCTGCGGAACAACAACGAACCAGCTCGGTGAGCCAACCAACCTCAACACCCACAACCTGAGCTACAAGTCTACTCCAAAACCTTGGAGTCTGAAATATTTAAGCAAAATCTTTTAATAACACCCACTACTGTTGAAGTGTCAAAGTAACTCCTCCCAACCAATTAGAAAGGTGATTTTCAGTTACACATCAGCCTGCAGATCCCAGCAGTCTGACTTTGCACATACACAAATCATTCACATTTTGTAAACATGTGCAGTTCCAGCTGTGCATGGTGGTAGTGTCAGACACACAAATATACAAATTAGAAGCAGAAGTAGGCCATTTGGCATTTCAAGCCTACTTTGCCGCTCAATAAAATCATGGCTCCTCTGTTTGTGTTTAAGATTCCACATTTCCTGTAATTCAGTTCCCAAAATGCACACATTCGTACTTCTATCTCATTGATAACGATCATCAAACATGCATACATGTCTTCAGCCAGCACACTTTTTAAATGTTCTACATTAGCTGCTGCACTATGAGAATCCAGTAAACAGAAAACATACCAGGCAGGACCCTAGCTCTAAATCTTGAAGTGAGTATTTATGCATTTTTACTATTTATTGTGAGTTATTTTTTGCCACTTTAAACTTTGAATATTATTTAACTGAAGTTACAGGGCTTAGGCCCATGTGTTAAAATAAAAATTTTAAAATAAAAGTTTTAGAACCTCATTAAGTCTGGTGTAAATATAGCAGCTTTCACAGATCTGTCAGCATCCTATTAACTGTTTGGAGGGGAATAAAGTTTTGAACCAAACCCTTTAAATACAACAAAATATAGTTATGATGTACACACAAAAAGAGATTGTTCAGTGGAATGAAAGGCACAAATCACTTGCTGTTCCTGTGCAGCAAGCTGTGATTTTGTCTGGCAGTTTGTTGTATCTGATACCTATCTGGAGCGTGGACATCTAGCTGTTCATGTGATGTTAACAGCATGTGTTGGACAGCAGAAGTTTATTTTGTTCAGACAACTTTTTAAAATCATAGTTAAACAGGTAGTGTTCTTTCTGGAATATATTTGATCACATGTCCATACCCAATAAGGAAGACGAATGGAGTAATTATTTTAGAGTACTTCCTGCTGGTGAACTAGAAATGGAATCTGTAGAAAATACTCTGTAGATTTAGCCGCTATCTCGTCACTGCCAAATTAAAAGTGATCCAGAAAAGCACTAGAAAGAAAATGAGGATCACAAGAGCAAACCAGTTGTGAGCCTAAATTTTTTTTTGCTGTATTTTACGATTTGAAAATACAAATATGTGGCATCAAGCATGACAACATTTCTCCAGTTAAACATGGGAAATGCTAGGTAAGATAATCCTAGTGACAGCATGTCTATTTAGTTTTGATACAACAAAGATATTGCATTTCCACTTCATCATGGAAACAAATTTTCTCCCGCATTTATGTTGGCTCAGGCACAACAAAACTGTCTAAGTATGTTGTGGCAGATTTTCATCTGATTCCAACAATCCAAAACATAGATTCATTCTCTACATTACACAAGTGATAACATACTTTTAAATAGCTTATCAGTGGAGTTCTTCCCCTTTTCAGGCTAAGTTCAAAAGTAGGAGAGATTAGCAGGGACAAACCCACATCCTGTTGGACTCTGTTAAACCCACCAGATCTTATAGCAGTGGTGCATTTAATTAGTCACCAGTCAGCTTTTGGGCAGCATCAGAATTTTTGAATTCCTACCCATCAAGAGCTGCCACCCAAAGAGAAAGTGACAACTTTAGCTCTTGACAGCACTACAAAGCAGGCTGTGGTGGCTGCTGTACAACACTTGCCCAAACTCACAGTGTGGAGGAGTGGTCCAGGTAAATATTGTGGGTGGGATCTTAAGGGGGGGTGGGTAATGGAAACAAGAGGCCATGGGGGTCAGAAGCATTGGCACAATAGTCACCCTCCTGTCCTGTGTCTAATCGTTTGGTCATCAATGCAGATCGATGGACCCAACCCCCAAAGACAACCTGTCTCCTCTGGTTTAGCAGGCTGGTTAGCTGATCCTTTTGTGCCTGACCTGGAACTGCAATGACTGCTGGCCATATGGGAGCATGCCCTTCATTAGTCCTTAAGTGATCATTAACTGGCCTCAGTTAAGGGCCTTAATTGGCAGCATGGTAAGAAGGTTGAATTTGGGCCTCAAAGCCTAATTCTGTTCAAGACAGGGAGATGGTGAGGTACTGAGATGCCACAACCCTGATCCTGTCAAATAGAGTTGCCTATCTACCTCCAGGCTTACTGCCTGTGAGACCAAAAGATTCTGTCATACGTCACAGTCGTGTCCATTCTGGTACTCATTTGAGCATGTGATGCTTTGGAATGTCCAGAGGTTCTGAAATGTGCTTTATATAAACCTAGGGCAGAACCTTCTCAGCCCCTGGATGAATTGGGAATTGGCAAGAAGGTTAAGAGGATCCCATGAAGTTGGCAGCTTCCATGAGGAGCTTTCTGATGTTGAGAATATAAAGTCCCATTTTCCAACTAACGGTGAGGTGAGATTCTTGGTAGGAAATGTTGACAGGTCTCCTTGTGTGTGTTAGCATGTATTATCATTACATAATCTAATCTCTTGACATGCAGTTTCCCATTCTGTCACCTGCTGGGCAGAAATGAGACATCACCAATTTCTGACATGAAAGTCAAAGTGGTTACCTGGTGCCTTTAGCTCGCTGCTTGCTCCTCTGAACCTCCATTCGTCACCAGTATCTCAGGATATACTTTATAGGTGCATATTCACTGTTCAGCCAGACCTCCAAGTGCCCATCAGCAAAGTGGGGTCCAAGCTATCTGGTGCAAATATAACAAACCATTCAGGACTACTGCATTTTGCCAGCACTTGACTGGGTGCACTGCTAGGCTTTAAAGATGGCACCAGGATTTCTTGGAGGTCTCACGAGCAATCAGTAGTTCTGTCTGTTGCAGTGGGAGAATACAATGGGAGAGTACAAAGGTGCATGGGGATGTGGTGCATAGTTAATGAGGCAAGTTGGGGAAGATAGCGTGAGACCAGTCACGAGGACACATGGGGACAACATTTCCGTGCCAAAAATGACACCTAGCTGATTTCTGATAAAATTTGTCCTCAGGCTCTGTTTCAGATAGCATGTCCTTTTTACGTGCAATTTGGCTCTATTATTTTCATTTTAAGACAGACCTGAATGAAAAATACTCCATGCATCCTATAACCAGTTACACTAGTAGCACAAGACATGAAACTCAAAAGGTAATTTCTAAATTATTTTATTCTGTGGCTGTGGGACCAACGGGTAACAAGAAAACTCAATTTAATAATCACATTAGTTAGTAAAGTAGCTAAATCAAATCAACCAAAGTACAAGGAGCTCAATCAGAGGCTGGGTTTTCCCATTATTAGGCTTTGTTAATTTTAGGAATTTCATAACGGGTGTCCTGTAATCATTCACACAGAACGTTTTCATGCTATCTTCTGCTCCTTACCTCATGAGCTATGAAACCTGGCCTTTTGGCATTCTTCTCATGCTATCATGCAGCAGGAAGGCTGAGTGGCTGACACAGCAGCTGGATACTACAGCAAGGTTGCATCTGCTTATGTTCATGGAATTGGCCAGCACTTTTCACACTGAATACGATATGCTCCAGGGTGTACTGAAGGCCCTGTGCCAATTTGATTATCATTACTTAACATCATTTGATGATAGCTTAGTAAAGTTTGCAAAGAGCGCACTGTTCATTAGATTAGATTCAAACAGTGAATTCTATTAAGTACCTTTTGGCCAGAAATTGGGATTGTTAACTACTTTTATCACACCTTTGGTTGAGTCTGTTTTACTTGGCTGTCACTTGGAATAGCATTAGCACCTGAAATATTCCAGAGGACCATGCCTAATACACTCTGAGGAAAGAAAGGAATACTATGCCTCATAGATGACATCTTTGTTTAAGGATCAACAAAGTGGAAACATACTTGTAGATTTGGGGATGTTCTGAAAGCATTGCAGGGGATAGAACTAACATTAAATGACAAATTGTGAATTTTGAAAATCTACAATAGGTCACATAGTTCAAGCAAAACCAGAAAATGCTGGAGAAACTCAGTAACATCTATGGAGAGGAAACAGAGTTCAGAACAAAGAAGCAGAAGAAAGAAGGGTCGCTGGACTAAACGTTTACTCTGCTTTCTCTTCAGAGATGTTGTCCAACCTGTTGAGTTTCTCCTGCAATTTCTGTTTTTGTTTCAGATTTCCAGCACCCACAGTTCTTCGTTTTATCACATAGTACGAGCCCCAGGCATAAATACTGATCCACAGAAAACAATGGCAGTCAGAAGACTTCCTCAACTGAAGAATACAGAACAAAATTTTTAGGACAGCTCAGTCAAGTAGGAAATTCATTCTGAACCTGATATTAATCAACAAGCTGTTGAGCCAAGGCCAGCATTGATGCTGGCATGTTGATCAAATAAATTAGTTTGAAAAAGATTGATTAACTTTCTCAGAGGTACTTGCGTATTACAACCTATAGTAACCAACAATGCATCATTCACAGGATCAGGTGCAGTGTTGCTACAGTTCCAGGAAGATGAACTTCAGTATTTAAAAGAAACTAAGAAAAGGTATTCCACAACTGAAAAATACACCCAAACAACAATGTTCGTGTACAAAAATTGCTTGGATTATTTCATAGATTGGGTTTTGAGTTTGAAATACATCACAGACCTCCAGTTTCTCCTTCAATATGAAAGATGTTGTGAAGATGTCTCCTACATTCAGTGCTTCAGGTTGTGCTTGTTAAGATATGATTCAACCACTTCAAATATCGACAAGGAAATGTCAAATAACTGCTGATACATTGTTCAGAATTCCATTGGAAAAGGCTCAGAAACAAGACTTAGAGTTGATAGCAGAATTAGAAATCTTTTTCCTCAGTAGCAGGAAACTTACTGGCATTGCTGAAGACATTCCAACAAATCAGAGAAGCTTAGGCAAGTGATTGTAAAATGTCTATAGTTCAGAAAATATTACAGAGAAGGATGGCCAGGATACATTCTTAGTAACCCCATGTGAAATTATACTTTAAACAATTGAAACATTTTAAGATTTTACATGATTCGTTTGTATTTAATGAGAGTTTGGAAATATAAAACACCAAAAGTGATGTTCTTCAAAGATACATCATAGAAATCTAGAAACATCAAAATGTAAAGCAAGAGCCCAACTTTCTTGGGTTTAGTGGCCAGGAATTAATCAATTGAAGAGGTGTTTCAAAATATTACAGAGCTTATCCAATCAACACCTAGGAACAGGAAGAGCCCTTAGTGCCGTAAATATTTTCATCAAAACAGGAAAAGGCTAGGAATGGAAAGACATAAAATCGACAATTAACTCAAGGTGGATGATGAACCTTTCATGCAGTCTTGCAGAAGAGATGGTGATAAAATCATTGAAGCAATCTATTTGACTCCCAGTTTTCCTGACACTGTTGTTTCTAATAATGGACTGTAGTTTGCAAACATGCAATTTACAGAATTTACCAGTGAAGATGGTTTCATTCACATAACAAGCTCACCTTATTTTGTGTAAGCTAACAGTGAAGCAGAGTTAGGAGTCCAAATGATGACTTAGATCCTCAAGAAGAATCATGATAATTATTTGGCACTATTAAATTATTGATCGTTGCCATTGCAGAATTAGACTATCGCCAGAAGACCTATTAACGTGGAGGAGATCAGCTTCCGTAACTGTCAAAGGAATTACCATGGAAAACCATGACAAAACTTGAAGAATTCCAGACAAAGAAACAATCCAGAAACTTTAATCATTGTCATTAACCAAGAGAATTGTCAATTTTTCAACCAGAAGGAGGAATATGGATCAGAGAGAAGCAGCAGGTAGGGATTCATAGAATAGAATCATAGAATTCCTACAGGATGGAAGCAGGCCATTTGGCCCATCAAGTCTACGCTGACCTTCTGAAGAGCATCCCACCTGCCCCTACCCTACCCTGCATTTCCCATGGCCAATCCACCTAACATGCACAACTTTGGAGTCTGGGAAGGAACCAGAGGAAACACGTGCAGACATGGAGAGAACATGCAAACTCCATACAGATAGTCACCTGAGGCCGGAATTGAATCCAGGTCCCTGGTGCATGGAAGCTGCAGTGCTAACCACTGAGCCACCATAACGCTCAGTTGTTATTGAAAGAGCGGAATAGCCAAGATCATGTTTGGTGGAAACATTTTGAGGTATTATAAGGAGAAATTGAAGGACCTTAATAACTTTGACCAGAGAACCACTACTACATGGGTTTTATACCTTCACAAAAAAGATGCTGGATGTAGCAGTTTAGGATCAAAGGACAATGGCGAAAAGCAGGAACAGGCTATTGAGGTGGATGTCAAGCTATAATCATAATGAATGCCAGAGCAGGCTGAAAGGGCTGAATGGCTTACGCCAGCTCCTATTGCCATGCTTTACATTTACAAGCATGGCCATGCTAATATGATCACAGAAAAACTACTGAAACTCTACACAGACCCACCAAACATGAACGAAACAAAGGGAGGATGCACCAGATCATTAACCTCAGAAGCAAATCAAAGTGAGATTGAAGACAGTTGATAAACCGTCACCATATGACATTTGTGACTATGGCGTATAGATTTAGTTATATATTGTAGATAATGAGCACAAAGACATGAGGTGTAATGTGGAACATTGGTTTAACAGTGTGAGCCTATGGTATAAGGATCTAATGATGATGTAACATCACATGACTAAAAGAAAGAACTGGAAATAGATCTTATGGAGGTGACACACTATACAGATAAATCTTTGAACGTAAATAAGGATTAGGTTAAAATGTGCCCAGACTACTGCAGACTAATTTGATAGAAATGAAAGAGAGAGAGAAACAAAGCCCTCATCACACTGACCCAAAGACAAAATATTTTGGAAGTACCTATAATGTCCAGAAATGTTAAAGAAATGGATTTTCGTGGAAATGCACGAAAATCAATTTCCAGGAAACAAAAACTGATAAACTAGTAGTATAGTGATGCACAGACTTTCCAGCAGAAAACAAAGATTTAAGTTTAAATTTTGAAAGGTGATCTACGTATAAAGTCAACTCTGTTTCTGTTTCCAGATCTGCTGAGTACTTGTTTCATTTTTAGTTTTTATTTCAAACTTCTGAGCATATGTTATGTTTCACTATTGAATACAGATTTGAGTTTACATGTAAGATGGTCAGTGGCAAAAATCAGATTTAAACATGTTTAGGGAAGGGACAAATAATAATAAACTTGAACTTATAATGAGGTTAAAATACATCAATTATTAGAGGCGGAGAAATGTCAATAGTGGAAGAGAGGAAGCTGGGAACAAAAGATCAAGAAATGGATTAGAAAATACAAGGCAACAGAGATTTGGAATCTTGGGCAAGAGAGATGGGCGAAGGAATTTCTTTACACAATGTGTGCTAATGCCATAAGAGATACTCAATGATTTCAAAAGGACGTTGGAGGGTTCTTGAGAGTTTTAGGTTCTGTTAGGGATTGCTAATACTTAAAGGGTAATATAACATAACATCGCTTTTAACCAACGGATTAATGCCAAATGATTTCATGTTTTTAAACAAAGCAAACTATTAAGGAAAACAAGGACTATTACCATGGTTTATAACTGTATGTTTAGCTTTAGCTTTACTTATTATAATCCTCAAAGATTTACTTCTTTATTAATGAAAATAATTGCACTTTCTACAGACTCTGACCACAAAGTAATCATGTTTGTAAAGCTTCTTCCAGCTTTCTTTCATTTGAAAATTCCGTGCATCCATAAGGTAAGTTTTGTTTTTAAATAGAGAGGTTTGATTACAACTAAGGTTGAAGAATATCATGTTAAAAATCCTTGTTAAAGTGGTTCACCCTCTTAGAACTTACATGATAAATCAGGTAGTTTTTAAGTGTAATTAACTTCAAATTTGTTTCAAGTCTGCTGATCAGTTCCTTAGCCAGATGCCCCAACCTATCTGCATTTAATGTTCTAACCTTTTCCTGTTGCTTTGCAGTAAGCATGAGTGATATTTTCTACTAACAGGATTCTACCTTACACCACAAAGAGGTTCTGTCCACCACAAAAATGAGTAGTGTTGTATATGAGTTTCACTATTAGTTTGATCACAGGGATGTAGCATATATGTCCCTGTGACTCAAGGACAAGGTCAGACATGTTCCTTTGACTGTCTGCAGCAGACAGTTTACCCAAACAGCCCATACTTCAGAGCAATAGATGTGACTTTGCTATTAGACAACATTTACTAAATAATCCTGAATGTATTAAGAATTATACCTAATTTAGAATCATCAGGTGGAATTGCAGTGCAATTCACTTGCTTGTGCTCAAAGCTATAAGCATTCAAACATAGGGCTTTGTTCTTTATAATTAAAGAGAATCTGTCCACATATTGCATTTTTCACTGAGGAAAGGATTATCAAGGCAGTCAATTCTTGCTACATCCTTTTGGCAGAGACCTGACTCATCAGAATTGAATTGGTTTGAATTTACTCAGTTAACTACGACAGTTAACAGTTACTTTTGGATCTCTATACTGACCAAAGACCCACTAAACAGCATGCTCATGCTGTAAGAAATCTTATGTCCATTCTAAATTTGATTGTACTGCTTTTCAGTCCTGATGTGTGCAAGACAAAATGCTTTGGTTTCAGAGATAACAAGGTGCAGAGCTGGATGAATACAGCAGGCCAAGCAGCATCAGAGGAGCAGGAAGGCTGACGTTTTGGGCCTAGACCCTTCTTCAGAAACGGGGGAGGTGAAGGGGGTTCTGAAATAAATAGGGAGAGAGGGGGAGGCGGATAGAAGATGGATAGAGGAGAAGATAGGTGGAGAGGAGACAGACAGGTCAAAGAGGCAGGAGTGGAGCCAGTAGAGGTGAGTGTAGGTGGGGAGATAGGGAGGGGATAGGTCAGTGCAGGGAGAATGGACAAGTCAAGGGGGCGAGATGAGGTTAGTAGGTAGGAGATGGGGGTGGGGCTTGAGGTGGGAGAAGGGGATAGGTGGGAGGAAGGACAGGTTAGGGAGTCGGGGACGAGCTGGGCTGGTTTTGGGATGCGGTTGGGGGAGGGGAGATTTTGAAGCTAGTGAAGTCCAATTGATACCATTGGGCTGCAGAGTTCCCAAGCGGAATATGAGTTGCTGTTCCTGCAACCTTTGGGTGGCATCGTTGTGGCACTGCAGGAGGCACAGGATGGACATGTCATCTGAGGAATGGGAGAGGGAGTTGAAATGTTTCGCGACTGGGGGTGCAGTTGTTTAGTGCGAACTGAGTGTAGGTGTTCCGCAAAGCAGTCCCCAAGTCTCCGCTTGGTCTCCCCGATGTAGAGGAGGCCACAACGGGAACAATGGATGCAGTATACCACATTAGAAGATGTACAGGAACTCCCGACCGACATCCATTCACCACCCATTGCCCTCCACCTCCTCCAGAACTTCCAATTCCCTGGCCCCCAACACCTCATCTTTACCATGGACGTCCAGTCCCTATACACCTGCATTCCACATACAGATGGCCTAAAGGCCCTCCGCTTCTTCCTGTCCCGCAGGCCCGACCAGTCTCCCTCCACTGACACCCTCATCCGCTTAGCCGAACTCGTCCTCACCCTCAACAACTTCTCTTTTAATTCCTCCCACTTCCTACAGACAAAGGGGGTGGCCATGGGTACCTGCATAGGCTTAAGCTATGCCTGCCTCTTCATAGGTTACGTGGAACAATCCCTCTTCCGTACCTACACTGGCCCTACACCCCACCTCTTCCTCCGTTACATTGATGACTGTATCAGCGCTGCCTTGTGCTCCCACGAGGAGCTCAAACAGCTCATCCACTTCACCAACACCTTCCATCGCAACCTTAAGTTCACCAGGACCATCTCCAATACCTCTCTCTCCTTCGAGGACCTCTCTGTCTCCATCTCTGGCAACCACCAAGAAACCGATATCCATTTCAAGCCCACCGACTCCCACAGCTACCTAGAATACACCTCCTCCCACCCACCTTCCTGCAAAAATGGCACCCCCTATTCCCAATTCCTTCGCCTCTGTCGCATCTGCTCCCAGGATGAGGCATTCCACTCCTGTACCTCTCAGATGTCCTCATTTTTCAAGGACCGCAACTTCCCCCCCTCAGTGGTCGAGAACGCCCTCGACCGTGTCTCCCGCATTTCCCGCAACTCATCCCTCACACCCCCTCCCCGCAATAAAAACCAAAACAGAATCCCCCTCGTCCTCACGTACCAACCCACCAACCTCCGGATCCAACGCATCATCCTCCGACACTTCAGCCATCTGCAATCCCACCACCAAAGACATTTATTCCTCCCCACCCTTGTCTGCTTTCCAGAGGGACCACTCTCTCCGTGACTCCCTTGTCCGCTCCACAGTCCCCTCCAGCCCCACCACACCTGGCACTTTACCCTGCAACCGCAGGAAGTGCTACACCTGCCCCTACACCTCCCCCATCACCCGCATCCCAGGCCCCAAGAAGACTTTCCACATCAAACAGATGTTCACCTGCACAACTGCTAATGTGGTATACTGCATCCGCTCTTCCCGTTGTGGCCTCTTCTACATCGGGGAAACCAAGCGGAGTCTTGGGGACCACTTTGCGGAACACCTACACTTGGTTCGCACTGAACAACTGCACCTCCCAGTCGGGAACCATTTCAACTCGTTCTCCCATTCCTCAGATGACATGTCCATCCTGGGCCTCCTGCAGTGCCACAACGATGCTACCTGAAGGTTGCAGGAACAGCACCTCATATTCCGCTTGGGAACCCTGCAGCCCAATGGTATCAATGTGGACTTCACAAGCTTCAAAATCTCCTCTCCCCCTACCGCATCCCAAAACCAGCCCAGCTCGTCCCCGACTCCCTAACCTGTCCTTCCTCCCACCTATCCCCTTCTCCCACCTCAAGCCCCACCCCCATCTCCTACCTACTAACCTCATCTCGCCCCCTTGACTTGTCCGTCCTCCCTGGACTGACCTATCCCCTCCCTATCTCCCCACCTACACTCACCTCTACTGGCTCCATCCCCGCCTCTTTGACCTGTCTGTCTCCTCTCCACCTATCTTCTCCTCTATCCATCTTCTATCTGCCTCCCCCTCTCTCCCTATTTATTTCAGAACCCCCTTCCCCTCCCCCATTTCTGAAGAAGGGTCTAGGCCCAAAACGTCAGCCTTCCTGCTCCTCTGATGCTGCTTGGCCTGCTGTGTTCCTCCAGCTCTACACCTTGTTATCTCAGTTTCTCCAGCATCTGCAGTTCCTACTATCACTGAAATGCTTTAGTTTCATTTCTGTCTTCAGCAATGTTTATGTTCTGTATTTCCGAGCAATTTTTTTTAAAGTCTTTAACATAAAAACATATTCCTAAAATCTATAAATTAGGAGCTCTATATTCTTGATACAAGTAATAAACTTGGAGGGATAATGGGATCGACCAGGTAAATTGGATTGGCTGGTTTGCAGAACATAGACAACATGGTATTGATGGACTCAATGACCTCACTCTGTCATAACAAAGCAGTGCACCAGCCCAAGAGCCATGTAACCTCTCACAAAAGGTATTATAAATTCTGATTGCTAAATAAGCAGAATAAGTAAATGCTTAAGTGCTTACATCCAAAACAATTTACAGTTGGGTTCCTTGTCAAGAGCTGTTTTCCCTGTTCTGCGCTCTAACATGAAGGGTTTACAAATGTGTGAAATTAAGTTACATTACCACGTATGATGAAGTCACCACATCGAATTGGAATTACACTTGCACATGCTCATCCTCCTGAAGGAATATGTCTTTCCAAAACATCACTTGCACATGCATGAATGAGCAATGTTCACACAGTGCACACTTGCAAGATACATTTCCTGTTTATTGTCAGGTGTCACTCCAATTCCACAATCAACACATTCTGTCAATGATTTGTCCTTACCTAATGAACAAACAGCCCCAAATGCAGGATTGTCAGTCTATTGCAAAGTCAAACATATTAAATAAATGGTTTTTCTGACTTATTTAGATTTCATAGGTATTATGCATGTTTACTTCCAGGATAAATTCAGTCTGCATCTTATTGTTAAAAATGCTGCATTCAGGAATTTAAACTCCTAAGTTTTGTAACATGAATCAGAAAATAAATCTTTATCTTTGCCTTTTTCTGTAGTACATTTTCCTTATCATATTTCATTGATATTTTGCATTTTAACTCTTGTCTAGCATTTCTTTTGACATATACTGAACTCTGCGCTATTTTCTAGTGTGTTCTAGTGTAATCCTCATTAACATTCAGACCAAATCAAAGTCAGACTAAAATTATTTGAGTTGCGTGAATTGGTTTATAAAGAGCATCTTGCATTGCACTTCAATTGTGTCTGTAGACCATTGGCTGAATCTTACGATTTTTTTAACTAAGTTGTGCAGAGTTTTTGAAGGGATTTTTACTGTGAGGGTTAACAGATTTTTTCACTGTACTTTACCAAACTTGCTTCATTAACTACCTACCCTGCTCCCATGGTGTCTACTATGTCCAATTGAGACCCCGTCTTTTCTTCCCAGAACAACTTGCCACTCAGCAGATATCTGCCAAAAGACTGGCATCTCTTGCAACTGCGCCACCTTTAACAGGTCATGATACACTGGATGAGCACTAGCATTCTGAAGCTGCCTTGATCAGTCAAGAACATTGCAGAAGACCTCCTTATGGCACTGTTGGCTTCTTCTACCTGCTCCAGGTGGTGACCTCAGACTAAGCTGCCAGAGTCTGGTGGCATGGCCTCCTCTGCAAGTCCTCTGGGAAGAGAACTCCTCTGCTTTACACTAAACCCATGACCAGGGGCTGCCTATCAGGGATTCATGTTGTTATGTTCTCCATCTCTGACATCTTCTGCAATGTGTTCCACCAGAATAAATGCCGTACTCTTCTCTAGGCTACCTCACACTCAGTCTATCTCTGCTGTTACTCCCACCTCTCACCAAGACTCATGCTCTGCCACTCTCACTATTGCCTGCAACATCTTCCCTCACCCACTCTCAATCCTCAACCTCCCACACTACTAACCATACATGCCCTCTGTGCCGTTTACTCATATCCTTGGATCACATCACCACCTATTGCTCACCTGCACCAGCACTAATATTTTTATCTCACTTAGTTCCACCCTTGCTCTCATGATAAGAGAAGACAGCTAATAACTGGGCAGGCTGTGCTGGTGGATGAAAACCTAACATCTGAGTCCTCACTCAATGAGACCTTTGCAGGAGAAAACCGGACCAATCCTGCGCAGTTGCCAAGACATCCATGTTTTGCCATCAAGAAAATATCACTCTTCAATCCATTGCAACTTTTGCATTGACCCCACTGTTAGGCTTATTCATTGTGTACCACTTCTAACCACTAGAAGCAATGCCTTCTCTCTCGTGCCTTGCAGATGTAGCCAGCATGTCTACCATGTGTAGAAATGGTGAAATGGCAGTCTCCCCAAGGATTCACCCCTTATCTCACAAGAATGAGATTACTCATGAATCAGAGGAAACGCCAGCATGGCTGCCTCTTGCACCACCCACCAGCTCAGATACTGACTTTTCAGTAGGAAAGTTTGGGAGTGCAATCTGGTTAGCACCTCACTGCAACAGCTCTGAAGATGACTGAGGAAGAAATGCTCCAGGCCATTGGCATTCAGAGGACTAGTGAAGACTAGGCACCTGCTCAGCAGAGAACACTGTGGTGTCAGCAAGCAGCAACTTCATCAGGATGTACAGGAAGGCAGACAAGGAGTGGCAGACAAGAATGTGGGAGGCAATGGTCCTCATTTCCCAGAGCCTGCAGGACTCCAGTGAGTCATGCGATCATCTGGCTGTCTCCATGGGCAGGTTGTGACTGCCATGAAGAGCCAGCTACAGCCTCCTCAGGTTCTTCTAGAGAGGCACATGCATCTGCATTCCATCATCCCACTCATTAGTCCTCATGACCAAAGGCATGGAGACAGGGGGACAGTAAGCATTGTAGTTGCACTTTCTCCTGTCT
>JAHRHZ010000069.1:24969972-25002022 GCA_024137785.1 Ginglymostoma cirratum | reverse complement strand
CAAGCCCCACCCCCATCTCCTATCTACTAACATCATCCCGCCCCCCTCCCCTTGACCTGTCCGTCCTCCTGGACTGACCTATCTCCTCCCTACCCCCCTACCTACACTCACCATTACTGGCTCCATCCCCGCCTCTTCGACTTGTCTGCCTCCTCTCCACCTATCCTCTCCTCTATCCATCCTCTATCCGCCTCCCCCTCTCTCCCTATTTATTTCAGAACTCTCTTCCCCTCCCCCATTTCTGATGAAGGGTTTAGGCCCGAAACGTCAAGTTTTCCTGCTCCTATGATGCTGCTTGACCTGCTGTGTTCATCCAGCCCCATGCTTGTTATTTCGGATTCTCCAGCATCTGCAGTACCTTTTATATCTAGGAAGACACACTGCCTGGAACTGCCAGCCACTCGGAATCCTGACGGCTCCAGATCTCAGCAGTGCCATGGAGTTAGCAGCCCTGGATCCTCAGATGGAGGATCACTGCCAATGATAAGGTGCTTTTTCGGTGGGTTTCTGGTGTTGTGAGATCCAGTCCCTTGATCTTACATTAATTAGTGCAGATTGAGAGAGCAGCCCACCCCCAAATTGTGTTTTACCAGTTGGGTAGGCTGACTCTTGTCACTTCAAACTGATGTATTTGAAGCCACGGCAGGATGAAGATGTAAATGCTGTTTAATTGACCATTTACCAACCTCAGCTGATGGCAGGGCAGGATGATCGACTTTGGATCTTCCCATCCAGAACTTAATTTCAATGGTGGCAAGAAGGGGAAAATATCCCCACAATACCAATCTGCCTCATTATCTGCTCCTCCCACCACTTGTCTTATCACTTCTCAAAAGACAAAGATCTTGCCCTATGTCTTTGTAAATATGTTATTAATTATCATTCAGATTTCTTTTCTTAAAGGCAACGATATTGAGACTCTGCCATTAAAAATATTTTGTCATTTATTTTTCACCATAGTTACAAAGTTGCTTCTTGTTCTTAATTTCATTTAAAAACAGACATCCTGGAATCTGTGGCAAAACTTAATGCCTGCCCTATGCCAGGTTTGGTGACGGGAGTATTTAGACAGGCAGCTGGTTAGTGAGTGGGACTCCATTGCTTTCCCACTTCCAACATGATTAAGTCCAGGGCAGGAAAGTCTATGAAAAGCTTTCCTGCCTGCTGCTAATTGAGGCCTTTAATACCCACTTAAGGGCCTCATCATTTGTGAATTGACAAACACACCATTCTGATAATGATAGGTTATGAAATCTGATATGCTGCACAAATTCTATAGTGACAGATCTCACAAAATGAAATAGCAAATGCTGAACTTTAATAAATTGTAGACTTGTTAAAAAAATTTATAGACCAGCAGATTTAAATGTTTTGACACTTTAACATTTCTAATGCTTTTATCCATGTATTTATATGTACTTTTGACAATCACAAAAGTCCTGACCTCTCTGAAAGGTGCCCTGGATCTAACCAAAAGGACACCCATATCTCTAAGATCCTTTCCTGAAAAGTGTAAAATCCACAGGCATGAAAATTGGATCTATTTGAAGGAAGCTGTACTTTTACATGACCCATACATGTGCAAAATTACAATCCACTCCTGTGAAAACTGATGGGTGCCAGATTCAGGGGTGGGAATTTGAGAATTGGAGCTTCACAGCAATTTTGGCTAAGCTAGTCACTCTATCACTGTGAAACATCAGGGCCTGTCCTTCAAGAGAAAACTATCATGAACCAGACATACCATTTGCTGCAAGACCTCTAATTCTACCAGTCAGCAACTTCACATCACTCTACTGCCTTCCTGAATTGCAATGGCTTCCATTAATCCACAGCAATTGTGTGATTACCAGCAATATACCAGACAGCTCAGCCAGTCTTTCAGCCTCCCAGCCTTTGATATTACACAGCAAGTGTCTGATTTGTTGCTAGGTGACCAGAGCTATCCCCTGCAATTTTGATTCAGGAGTCCACTCAGAAGCCTGTGTTCAGTGATACATTCAGAATCATAGTTCATCTCGAGTTCTCTGTTAATAAAGCGCTGAGTTCTCAAGCAGCAACTTGGTTACCTGGACAGGACTAGTATCTTTCTTCACTCCAGCCCCACAGGCCTATTCAGCATGACAGTGGTTTGCTGTCTGCTGCATAATGTTCTTTGTGAGGGCCATAACACATAGAGAAACTATTGATTGAGGACCTTCAGCATGTTTTTAGGAAATAGCCCTGATTGCATAAAAGGTGACAAAGTATGAGAATACTTCAGCACCTGCCTGCATCCAGAATTCATTACAAACCACTCCAGCCTTATTCCCTGTATTAACAGCCATCCCCATCATCTTCTACAGTCCTTTCATCCATTGCTATACTATGTCCACCAGTGTTCAGCATTAATCATAATGTCATCTGACATTGTAGGGTCAAGAGCTATTATAGGAACTCTCTTCAAATAAAGATTTCGAAAGAGCTAATTTTTTTTCTAGCTCACACAAATACTTACATTCTTTCACCCCTGATATGAAAAACCCGTATTTAGTGACTTTCTATTGACATGGCTGTTTAACTGAATGTGAGTGGGCTGGGCAGTGAAGGGGAAAGGGGCATTGTCAGTGAATTGTAATCCATTGGATGCTTATGATTGGAAACCTGTAGGACCTCAGGGCCTAAGACGGCCTGGATTACAGACTGCAAGAGCTCTGCATCTGCCTTGGAAGTCTGACATATGAAATAGGCTTTCAAACACCAAGGAAAACATGGATTGAAGTGACAGGTTGGGTGCAGGCCTTCTTGTCATCCTGAAAAGGGCAACATATTCTATTTCTATGACACAGTCATGTCCATTTGAAGTACTGTGGCTCAATAGACCCACTTATCAGTGAGAGAGAGGAATGGAAAAGTTTCGGGATTGATGAAATTCCTGTCCATTTGTTCACACAGCTTGTTGAGGGCAGAAGAGATGATTAAATCCTAAATTTCGATTCCTCTGTATAGATATTTCATAGAGATGCTTATTCTGCTGCTACTGATTATTATTATATCTCTGGGTGACTAAACATTCTGTGGATGATTGCAGAATGCCAGCAAATGCATCAGAAACTGAGAAATTCAATAGCGGAGAGGTCCACCATCTGCAACATGAAGCTCCTTGACAGATAATTGAATATATTTGTAAGATACTGGTGGGTGACAAGCAGTTTCTTTTTAAAGGCAGGCATTCTGAAATCTGCATTTCAGTTGTCTGCAGCAGAGTTGAGGTAATGAAGGTGCAAGCTTAACCCACGGTGAGTCATTCCATAGGCTGTCCTTTCTGCATGCAGCTACTCCTGCTCAGCTTTGTCTCATGCAGTGAATATCCCTTTAACTCAGTACCAGTTCCAGCACACAGTGCTTATTTCCATGCAGTTCCTGGCAATAAAAGAGCAATGACACATCATACAAAGGTGGGAAACAGTTAGGAGGTCCAAATCTGTACAACTGCAGGGTCTTTCGAGTGAACAAATTGACAAGAGAATGCAAGAAGCAAGGGTGAATAGTGAGTAATTTCAAAAGGTAGCAATGGCAGATAAATGGCTGTGCAGTGAAGTGCATTGCCAGATTGTCTGTGTGTATGTGTATGTGTTTGCTTAGATGTCTGTGCATAAGACTTAAAATAGAAAGAAAAAAGGAAGAAAAATCCCTTGACATCCTGCTGTGTATGGCCTTCAGCTTTGCTATTTCCAATGCTATGTGCTCTTTGACTCTTTTTGTTAGTGACGTTGACATTTGTGTGTTTCACAGTATCAAAGCTTGCAATGCAGCAAACATTCTCTTGTTGTTGAAGATCTCCTCTGACAGTATACCAATTTCTGCTGCAGGAAGACTAGCATTGGTTAATATGTTTCCTGTTAAAAGATTTTGAAGATCTGTGAGACAGCTTAATCACAGCATACACAGTGAGAGAGGGTGATGGGGCCAACAGGATGGTCACAGGTATTGAGACTGAATGCAAGCAGGAGGAGACGGATTGAAGTACTTTGTTGTGAATGGAGAGGGACCTTGCAGCATGGGAGCTTGAAGGTTTGCTCATGTTGAAGTTAAACTATGACAGATTATCTCTGAATGCTTTGCCTGACTGTATGAACATAAAACAAATGGACATACAAAAATACATAACTTTCAGCGAGTAAAGGAGATGTCAAAAGGAGTGTAACTATGTGTTTTGGTAAGATTGTCCAATGTCTTCCTGCAATTCAGCCAGACGCCGGAGTGACACTGCTTGCATTGATCTGTCCAGCTGTCTCTCTCCACTGCTCTGGTTAACTTGCTGGAGCACTCATCTGGTGGAAAGTGGATCTCTTTACATTTCCACTGTTGCTGCTCAGGTGTCTCCTAAAAACTTCATTCTCAGAACATGGGCATGGCTGGCAAGGCAAGCATTTATCATCTATTCTTAGCTGTTCTTGAAAAGGTGGGTGTTCCAAGCCACCTTTTTGATCTGCTGCAGTTCAGTTTTGATGAAAATGCTTCCACTGTGCTGATTGTTCGGGAATTTCAGGTTTTGACCAGATTGATAAAGAAATATTTCCAGGTCAGGCTGATATATGACCTGGTATAAAAGCAAAATGTTGTGGTTGCAGGAAATCTGAAATAAGAGCAAAAATGCTGGACATGCTGAGCAGTCATGAAACATCTTTGAAGCAAGAAACAGAAATAATGTTTCAGATTAGTAATGACTTTTCGTCAGAGCTGAATGAGTGGACAGAATGGATGAGTACACCAAAAATTGAAATTCAACCCGATTCTCCCAATAATTACAAACATTGCACAAGATTTTCCCTGTGGGCTTGGGACCCCAGCACGTGATCAAATTTTGGTCAGAATTGAGGCAGAATGGGGAGGGAGAGAGGAAATACAATTTACCATACTTTACATATGGATCTTTTGAAAATTCATCATATTCATAGTTTTCAAAATCCTTCCCTGATATCACAGCAATGAATGAAGTTTAATTAATCAGGGGAAAGGTTTATAGAGTTCACTGTTCTCAGCAATATCATAATTGCCTGTTTAATAACATTTAATATTACTTGGGCAGAACTTTTCAGGTGACAGGGTTTGTTAACTGTTACCCAATAAGTTGGACAAGGAACATTTGTGATGATACTGGCTAGTTCACAACCATTCAACACTCGATGGATAATTAATTAGCTGGACATGGGACTTCAAGCAATCACTCAGGAGGAAAGCCTGCTTCAGAGAGTTTCCAGCCAACTTATTTGGTGAGCAGCTTGATGAGTAGCTCCTTAATTCTAGTAGCACCAATGGCAGCAGTGGCCAATGTTGGGACTGCAAGCATTTGAATATAAGAACAGGAGTAGGAGTCAGCTGTTCAGCCCCTTGTGCCTGCTTCGCTGTTCAGTAAGATCATGACTGATCAAATTGCAATACCAAACATGCATTCCCACCTATCCTAATAACATTTCACACTCTTAGTTAACGAGAATCCATCATCCTCTGCTTTCAAAATATTAAAGGATTCTGCTTCCACTGTCTTTTTAGGTAGTGAATTCCAGAGATTCATGACCTCTGAGACGACGTTTTTATCTCATTTTTGTTAAAATTATGAGCCTTGGAGTTTTAAACAGTGATCTCCAGTGCTAGATTCTCCAATAAAAGAAAACATCCTCTCCACATCCAATCTATGAACTTCAAGCTCTTAGGTATTTCAATCAAGTTGCTTCTTACTCTTTTAAACTCAAGCCGATACAAACATAGCCTGTCTGACAATTCTTCCAAGACAACTCATTCCAGTATTAGTCTGGGAATTGGTAAATTGTGTCTCAGTTGTTTCCAATGCATATATGTTCTTGCTTAAATAAGGAGACCGTACTGTACACAGTACTCCTGTGGGGTGGCACGCTGGCTCGGTGGTTAGTAGTGCTGCCTCACTGCACTAGGGAACTGGGTTCAGTTCCAGTCTTAGGCAAATGTCTGTGTGGACTTTGCACATTCTCCTTATATCTGTGTGGGTTTCCTCTCGGTGCTATGGTTTCCCCCCACAGTCCAAAGATGTGCAGGTTAGGTGGATTTACCATGCTGACTTGCCCATAGTGTCAAGGGATGTTCAGGCTAGGTGGGTTAGCCATGTTAAATGCAGGGTTACCGGGATAGGGTAGTGGGTGTGGGTCTGGGTGGGGGATGCTGTTAGGAGCATTGGTGTGGAATTGATGGGCTGAATAGGCTGCCCCCACACTGAAGGGATTCTGTGGTCTCATCAGTATCATGTATTATTGAAGCATATCTTCACTACATTTATGTTCAATTTTCTTCATAATAAATGATAATATTCCATTAGCTTTCCTAAGTGCTTGCTGAGGCTGCATAATAATTTTTCGTGACTTGTGCAGTATGTCACCAGATCTCTCATTGTTTTAGTCTTCCTGTCAAAATAGACAATTTTGTTTTTCCCCATATTATACTCCATTTTCCAGATGCTTGCTTATTTACTCGACCCTAACTATATCTCGAAGACCATAACAGGTAGGAGCAGAAGTAGGTTATTTATCCCATCGAGTCTGTGACTTATCGACTCAATGGCTTATCCGATAATGCTCAATTCCACCTTCCTGTCTTTTCCCTATAATTCTTAATTCTCTTATTGATAACAAATCTGTCTATCTCAATCTTCAATACATTTAACAAACCAGCCTTGACAGACACCTAGGTTACAGAATTCCGCATATTCACTACCCTCAGAAAGAAGAAATTCCTCCTCATCTGTGTTTTAAATGTGCAGCCCTTATTCTGAGATGATGCCCTGCCCTAGAATCTCTGACATCTCTTTGAACCCTGTTATATCCAGTTCACAACTTACTTTCTTAAGTATCATAGTGTCATCTGCAAACTTGGCAAGCATATCTTCATCCAAGTCATATATAGAAATTATAAACAGTTATACTGTTTAATGCAAGGTTATGCTGCAGGTCTATAAAACCTCGGTTAGACCACACTTGGAATGTTGTGTTCAGTTCTGGTCGCCTCATTATAGGAAGGATGTGGAAGCTTTAGAGAGGGCGCAGAGGAGATTTACCAGATGCTACCTGGACTGAGGGCAGGTTTTACGAGGAAAAGTTGAGTGAGCTGGTGCTTTTCTCACTGGAGCGAAGAAAGATGAGAAGTGACTTGATAGAGGTATACAGGATGATGAGTGGCATAGATAGAGTGGAGACTTTTTCCCAGGGCAGGAATGACTATTACGAGGGGGCATAATTTTAAGGTGATTGGAGAAAGGTATAGGGAAATGTCAGAGGTAGGTTCTTCACACAGAGATTGGTGGGCGTGTGGAATGCGCTGCCGGCAGTGGTAGTGGATTGAGATACTTTAGAGACAATTAAGCGACTCTTGGATAGGCACATGGAAGATAGTAAAATGTAGGGTATGCAGGGTAGTTTGATCTTAGTAGGATAATAGGTCAGCACAACATCGTGGGCTGAAGGGTCTGTACTGTGCGGCACTGTTCTGTGTTCGAAGTTGAGGTTGCAGCATCAATCCCTGTGGCACGCCATTCATTATATCTTGTCAAATGCCTTCTGGAAATAGAACTAGATTCTAAGAACTAGAGTGCAGGGCCAGGTAAATGCAGGGAAGGAGACCGATAGTTGATAGACTGAGTAGGGAGGTAAGGGTATCAATGTGGAATAGATGCTGCAGATAAGGCACAACCTTCTTCTTGCCGAGCCATGAGAAAGGTGACTTGCTAACTTTGCTAGATAACAAGGTGTGGAGCTGGATGAACACAGTAGGCCAAGCAGCATCATAGGAGCAGGAAAGCTTGATGTTTCGGGCCTAGACCCTTCATCAGAAATGGGGGAGGGGAAGAGGGTTCTGAAATAAATAGGGAGAGAGGGGGAGGCGGATAGAAGATGAATAGAGGAGAGGACAGGTGGGGAGCAGACAGACAAGTCAAAGAGGCGGGGATGCAGCCAGTAAAGGTGAGTGTAGGTGGGGAGGTAGGGAGGAGATAGGTCAGTCCAGGGAGGACGGACAGGTCAAGGGGTTGGGATAGGTTGATAGGAGATGGGGGTGCGGCTTGAGGTGGGAGGAGGGGATAGGTGAGAGGAAGAACAGGTTAGGGAGGCGGGGACGAGTTGGGCTGGTTTTGGGATGCATTTTGGGGAGGGGAGATTTTGAAGCTTGTGAAATCCACATTGATACCATTGGGCTGCAGGGTTCCCAGGCTGAATATGAGTTGCTGTTCCTGCAGCCTTCGCGTGGCATCATTGTGGCACTGCAGGATGGACATGTCGTCTGAGGAATGGGAGGGGGAGTTGAAATGGTTGGCGACTGGGAGGTGCAGTTGTTTGTTGCGAACTGAGCGCAGGTGTTCTGCAAAGTGGTCCTCAAGTCTCCGCTTGGTTTCCCCAATGTGGAGGAGGCCACAACAGGTACAGCGGATGCAGTATACCACATTGGCAGATGTGCAGGTGAACATCTGCTTGATGTGGAAAGTCTTCTTGGGGCCTGGGATGGGGGTGAGGGAGGAGGTGTGGGGGCAGGTGTAGCACTTCCTGCGGTTGCAGGGAAAAGTGCCGGGTGTGGTGGGACTGGGGGTGTGTGGAACGGACAAAGGAGTCATGGAGAGAGTGGTCCCTCTGGGAAGCAGACAAGGGTCGGGAGGGAAAATTGTCTTTGGTGGTGGGGTCAGATTGCAGATGGCGGAAGTGTCGGAGGATGATGCGCTGGATCCGGAGGTTGGTGGGGTGGTACGTGGTATTCTAGGTGGCTGTGGGAGTCAGTGGGCTTGAATACACCTCCTCCCACCCACCTTCCTGCAAAAATGCCATCCCCTATTCCCAATTCCTTCGCCTCCGCCACATCTGCTCCCAGGATGAGGCATTCCACTCCCGTACATCTCAGATGTCCTCGTTCTTCAAGGACCGCAACTTCCCCCACGCAATGGCTGAGAACGCCCTCAACCGTGCATCCTGCATTTCCCACAACTCATCCCTCACACCCTGTCCCCGCAATAACAACCAAAAAAGAATCCCCCTCGTCCTCACGTACCACCCCACCAACCTCCGGATCCAGCGCATCATCCTCCGACACTTCCGCCATCTGCAATCCGACCTCACCACCAAAGACATTATTCCCTCCCCACCCTTGTCTGCTTCCCAGAGGGACCACTCTCTCCGTGACTCCCTTGTCCGCTCCACACTCCCCTCCAGCCCCACCACACCCAGCACTTTTCCCTGCAATCGCAGGAAGTGCTACACCTGCCCCCACACCTCCTCCCTCACCCCCATCCCAGGCCCCAAGAAGACTTTCCACATCAGCAGATGTTCACCTGCACATCTGCCAATGTGGTATACTGCGTCCGCTGTTCCCGTTGTGGCCTCCTCTACATCGGGGAAACCAAGCGGAGGCTTGGGGACCGCTTTGCAGAACACCTGCGCTCGGTTCGCAACAAACAACTGCACCTCCCAGTCGCGAACCATTTCAACTCCCCCCCCCATTCCTCAGACGACATGTCCATCCTGGGCCTCCTGCAGTGCCACAATGATGTCACCCGAAGGCTGCAGGAACAGCAACTCATATTCAGCCTGGGAACCCTGCAGCCCAATGGTATCAATGTGGATTTCACAAGCTTCAAAATCTCCCCTCCCCCAACCGCATCCCAAAACCAGCCCAACTCGTCCCCGCCTCCCTAACCTGTTCTTCCTCTCACCTATCCCCTCCTCCCACCTCAAGCCGCACCCCCATCTCCTACCTACTAACCTGTCCCACCCCCTTGACCTGTCCGTCCTCCCTGGACTGACCTATCTCCTCCCTACCTCCCCACCTACACTCACCTTTACTGGCTCCATCCCCGCCTCTTTGACTTGTCTGTCTGCTCCCCACCTGTCCTCTCCTCTATTCATCTTCTATCCGCCTCCCCCTCTCTCCCTATTTATTTCAGAACCCTCTTCCCCTCCCCCATTTCAGATGAAGGGTCTAGGCCCGAAACGTCAAGCTTTCCTGCTCCTATGATGCTGCTTGGCCTACTGTGTTCATCCAGCTCCACACCTTGTTATCTCGGATTCTCTAGCATCTGCAGTTCCTATTATCTCTTATTGCTAACTTTGCTCTTTGCTCGTGATCTCCTGCCCAACTCAAAAGCGTGGCCAGGCAAGAAATGACGCTTATGTGGTCTTTCATTTACCACTTAGTGACCTGACATGGGGCAAAGATGGGCCAACTGCCTTCTGCATCACCTTTTTTCTGTAAAATTGTGGATGAATGTGGAGCAGGTGACTATTGATTGCAAAACTGTCAATGATAGGCTGTCAAGTTCTGCCAACAAAATCCATCCAACGGGATGTCTGAAACTGAACTAAAACAGCCTCTTAATTATTAGTATAGTTAAATGTATTGAAATTTGCAAGTGAATATAGTATAGCATAGCATAACAATTTATTGTCACTTGTATTTATGAAAATACAGTGAGATGTGTATAAGAAACTATAATATGGCACCATTTTAATTACAGAAACTATAAGCAGAAATAATTGAGACAAAGTTCATCTTCAGATTCCTCCATGGCTCCTGGGTTTTTGAAGTAGCTATAGGAAGCTGCCTGAGGCTGCCAAAACAAGGATTTCCAGATCAGACCCACCATGCTGCCACTGCCAAAGTTGACACTGAAGCCAGTGCATCGCTGTTGTAGCCAGGAGGAATATATTGGACCCACCAAGTCGCCAACACTGAACCCATCGCTCAAGGGATCGCCACATCAGTCTCTGCCCGATGCCACCACTTCTGTGGCCACTCCTGAAACTACTGCACTGCCGCCAGGAGGAACGGACCAGACCTACTGAGTCACCGGCAATGAAGCATTCAGTAAAGCCGCCACCATTGTGGCACTGAGGAACAGACATCTGGATTCACCATGCTGCCACTACCACAGCAGGCTCTTGCAACAGCCTTGAAAGTCATTGGATTTTCATGACAAAAAATATCGCAGGCAATCCAAGTCTCTTGTAACTTTAGATGGTTTGCAAAGTCATTGTTCTCTTTCAGTCCAGATGGTCAGTTGGTGTTTGCCGGTCACTTCTTCTCAGTCTACAAAAAATATTCTTCGGCAAGAAATTGTAATTCTTCTGTCATTGCATATTCTGTGCAGAATTTCAGTACTAACAACCATGAATAACTACCTTGTTACTACCAGTAATTTCTCATGGTTGCTACGTTACATTGTACAACATTATTCCTGCAGTACATAAGAAACATGCTTTTAATTTGTAAGTGGGAGGAAATTAATTTTGCTATGAAGCAATATCCATATTGCTGGATATCCTTCTCCAATGCCTATGAAACAACTGTAAAAAACATGGTTCCTACTTAAATCACAAAGACTGAAAATTTACTATGTGAGAAAGCATTTTGCATCAAAATCTGTTCCCCTTGAAGAATTAGCCAGTCACAAAATTATGGAATTGGATGCTCATATGATTGATGAATGATACTGTCTGATAATCTGCCACTTCAAACCACACATAATAAGAAAATAGCAACACTTCAAAAAGACTGTCTTGGAATAATCTTATTCATCAGCAATCAAATATAGGTCTAAGGTACAAAATCGTTTTGTTGAGTACATACATTTTTTCAAAAATTTGCATATTTTAAATCCTAAGTACTTTTGACTCTTAAATCTTTAATATGATTCGCAATTTGAGAATATGTAACCTACAATCTCGTACATTGGCTTACATGTTAATTACATATTATTTCTTACATTATTATTGCAAATAACTTGCAAGACATTCAACCGACTCATCGTGATCTTTTCACCAATGTGGTTCAAATGTACCGTGCACTATCAGAAACCTCTCTCTGTCACACACACAAACACACAGGCACAGATTTTCCCTTCTTGGTGATGATGAGGAAGAGCATATTATTATGCAATTTGGCTCTGTCAGCCCCTTGCTTTCACAGGCAATTAAGGTCTGGGTGACAAGCTTAATGGGTGACCTTCTTGATGCTTCACCATTTAAGGCCCCTCAACAGCCAACAATGGCTACAGACGCATCAACCCACCAAACCTTTCTGGCAGGTGAGGAATGCGTTAGTTTTCCCAACAGAGAAACCAGGGTAATCTGTCTGCTGTACTGAAGGTTTGTCAACTCATTGAGTCTGCTGACCTCTGATTTGTCAGCACCTTGAGAAAGGGCAGGATTTCAGCAGCAACACTGCTATTGGATAAGAATCTGGCCATATGGTAGGTGAGTACCCAATTGGTGCTTGATCCAGGTGAGCTTGTTCATTCAGTTCATTGCCACTCAAGGCACCTGCCTCAACATTTCATGCACAAAGCACACACAGTATTTTACAAAGAAAGCTTTTCCTGAAAATGTCTCTTCATGTTAAATATATTTGGCCATTCTGCACGTGGATATTTCATTCTGTTAATTATCATGAACATAATCTAAGCATTTATGTGCTGCTTATGATCTATGTAAGAGTACCTTGGATATTCACTGTAACATCATAATGAGTTTCCAACTTGTGTCACTGTTTCAATTTTTTTTACTCAGCCATCACATCTAGCAAATTGTGCATAATTAATATAACATCTACTAACTGCAATCAATTAATTAAATTGAAAATGCAGAAACTCATTGCATTTAAACTACTGAAAGTATAGGAAATAATGATAGTTGACCCACTGGCTCTGCACCATTTCTGTTAGGTCATCCTCCTTTTATGTCAATATTTCAATAGCTGATACTGTTGGCGTTAAGATCAGTTAAATGAACACTTCCAGTTTCCACAGAAAGAGATTGTATCACATGCTGATTCAGAATGCCATATGTAAGAATAATACTGTACATATTCCTGAAATTAATTACCAAATTAAGCTAAGCTTTTGAGCATGGCAAGATTTACCATATCCCAATTGCCCCACCCCCCCATTTAAAGTTGTGCAGAGGGAAGAGTTCTGTTTCTTTGAAAATTAGTAGTTCTGTGTAGTAAGGCATGATTTTATAGATAAATAGAAATCCCCCTCCACCATCTGTCACAATTATTTTTGAGGAGGTAATTTTCATGAGTACACAGTTATGTATTCATGCTTAAAATCTCTGCTCTCTACCCCTGAATTTCTCCCAACTTTAAAGCCAAAAACATGGCCAAGAACCATTGGCAATGACTTCAGTGCATAAACTACTGTGAACACATGAACATTTTCAAACATGATACTGCTTTGGAAAAAAAATTGAAGTACATTATTATTCTTGTTAATTTTGCTACAGCTATGAAAACAGCAGCAACTGCATTGACACTGTCGAAAGAGTACTTGAATTCCAACAACCTTAGTTAATGAGTTGTGATCGTTTCCACCATTAAACTTAAATGCCACATGAGAAAACCTAATTTACAGAAAATAAAATTGACCTCCAGCATATGAGTGCTCTTGGGTCATTGGTCAATGGATGTTCATTGTATTTAGTACTGGTCATAAATTAATAGCCCGTATCATTATACTTAATGAAGTTGTATGCTGGTGTAGCTAATGATTTTAAAATCTAAATGAGCAAATCTAGTTTGAGTTGCACCTTCTAGGAATTGTGTTTTACCCTTGGTGAAATGAAGGACTTCCATGGTGAAAGCTCAACTACTCAGAATGGTTCTGCTTATATGGGGAAAGGGCCAGAGTTTTGTGTGAAAAATCTTTTGCTTCAAGTGTATTCAAAATAATTTGTGAGAAAACTCAGAATTGTGTGGCTGCACTGATCCTGCCACATGGGTGCAGGAGTTTAGATTAAACAAATCAAATGTTTAATTTTTAAAAATTGTGTAAGGATTAGATGAAGGAAATGAAAAAGTTAATGTTCACTGATGTGGACAATGAGAAATTTGGATGCTATTTAATAATCTTTGAGTTTACACTGCCATCTACTGTCCAGAATGTAACTGATTATGTCTGACAGCTGGAAGCTAAATTTTACTATAATTACATCGCACAAGGAAATATTGCTTAGTTTTAAATGAGCTAGATCAAAACTGTGGGTTTTTTAATAAGGTTTTGGTAGTGGGGGAGAGCAGAATAAGATCCATGGTCAGTTTTTTTGTCTCTGGCAATGTATAGACTTCATTCTGTTTCCTGCTTTCATGCCATTTAAAATCTCCTGTACCCTATAAGGTTTACAGTTCTTAATTTTTGGATTCTCATTTTTTTTCTTGGCCTCTGTCTTGCCTTTTTATTACGATTGCCATTTTCTGGTTCTTTTAATGTCTTTTTTATTACCTCCCTGAGATAGGAAGGTGTGAAAACCATTCAGCCGTTCAGCCTGTTGAGCATGTTCCACCATTCAATTTGATCATGGCAGATTTGTGCCTCGATGTTATTTCCTTGCCTTTGTTCTATAGTCCTTATTGACATTATCTAACAAATATCCATTGATTTCAGTCTTGAACATTTCAATTCACCCAATATTTACAATCTTTTGTGTGAATGAGGTTCCGATTTCCTTTCTAAATAACTGAACTATTGATCTAACATTTCCCCCCCTCACGTTGAGAATTCTACCACTAGAGGAAATGGTTATTTTTACATATTCTGTCAAATTATTTCATCATTTTATTCATTTAATCACTTATAGGCAAACTTTAATAGCAACTGTATTCTTTCATTTGTTATTAATGTAGTGAAAAACTGATGGAGCAGCACAAGTTCTTGGGGAACACTGTTTGTTCCAACCAGTCAACCAAATAGAATATGTTTTTGGTTTTAATCTGGGTCCAAATACCCAACAATTACTGATCCGTACCACAAGGTTATCTCAAGTTATATAACTGTTTGACTTTGAATAAACTCTTGTGTGGAACCTCTTAGGCAATGTTCATAGACCGTCCCCTACTCTATGGTGATGGCCGTCTCAAAACATCCAATTAGTCGCACACATCCTACCCTTTATAGGTCCCTGCAAAATCTCTTTTATGAGTTACTCCTAGACTAAGTGCATAGGCACTTTGCCTTGATGATACTTTCCAACAACTTGCCTGTAAAGCATGTTAAACTGATAACTTTGTCATTTTCAGATTTCTCTCTCCATTCCTTCATAAATACTGGAATGACATTTGTAAATTGACAGTCTGAAAGCACACCAGAATCTAGTGATCTTTGGAAAATTATGATTAAGGTACCAATAGTTTCCTGATACATAAGGGTGGAAATCATCAGTTCCTAGAAAAGTTTCTATTTAAGTCCCATTATTTTCTGCAATGACATGCTATAGCTTGTAGCTTATTCCTCTTCTCATATAGTTGGTATGTTGTCCTCTCCCTCCATTAAGAAAATGCATATAATGTACTCATTTACTAAGCCTGATATGTTATTATTTAATATGACAAGTTTCTATCTTACTAATAAGCTGTTTGCAAACAGTTAATCAATTTTTAATTTGCGGTTGCAAGATCTGTTGCTCTTCTTATGGGATATTTTTAACAAGTGTGATGAACTAGCTATATTTTCCATTTTGCATTACATTATGGATTTGCTATTATGTATTTTCACTTTAACAAAACATTTCATGTTAGATGGCCTTTGGTTCGATGTGTCAATACGCTCACGAGGGAAAAGAACTTTGCACTTCTTATTTTAGCCTTTGACATGTTAAAAAATCTATTATGCAGCAAGCAGGCAGATAAATGGAGCTGAGGCTGATCTCACTTTGAAGGAAATAAGCTAGTTTGTTTTGTTCTGAGGAAGGGTCACCTGGCCCAAAATGTTAACTCTGATTTCTCTGCACAGATGCTGCCAGACCTGCTGAGCTTTTCCAGCTATTTCTGGTTTGGTTGTGTTTTGTTGGTCGAGGCTGGTTTGCTTGTTGCTTAAAGGAAACAAGAAGGTGATTTTATTTAAGCCAGTTATTGAATGGAATCTCCCAACTTTGTACAACATGGAACAGTGATATGCAAATTCATACCTTGCAATTCCTGAAATGCAGGTACCAATTTCATTGTAAGGTGTCACTTAATTGCTTATCAGGCAGAGAAAAAAGAAAGTAAACTAGTCAGACCCAAGTGATACCTTAATTTAGCCAAAGTCTGAGGCTGTAGTTGTCTGCCTGGAACTTGGAATAATAAGTATAATGAACTGACAAGAGGAGGAAAGAAAATCTTGTTCTTTAATATAGCACAATAGTCATAACTAATGGTTCTTCAGCATAAATAGATTGACTAATTTGTATTGACCTATTTAAAGTTAGATTCATAGTGTAGATCTTTCATCTGTCAGACATACGATATTGCTACACATATAAAATGTGTTACTAAATTGTATTTGATGCAATAATTCAAATACTTGTCATTTAAGTCATGAGTTCCACTTGTACCAATGAATTTTAATAAGCTTTCTTCTTTCTTCTTAAGCATCTTTTTTGCAAAATCTGAGCGCAAACTACATGTCAGTGTATGAAAGGTGCTAATTGCCATAGTTACTACACCAAATGTTTAATGATTGTTTAATTTTACCATTTTACTCAAAGCAAAATAGTCACATGACTGTTAAATTAGACAGTCTAGGCCAGTTATTTTATAATATGAAATTCTCTTCCAATTAACTTCTATCTCCCAAAGTGACTTAATAATTCATTACAAAAATTTGCATTTGAACCTTTGAGAATTGTACTGTTTCTGCATGACTTAGGATATACTATAAAAATAAGGTACTTAGCAGCAGGTACAGACATTACACCCCACCGTCGCTTTGATATATGAAATTGTGGACTTCAGACGTTTATATTCTGATCCAGACAATGCAATTCACACTCTATTGAAACATGGATGTTTTAACATTGTTTTCTTTCTTCCTGCTAAGAATTAAATAAAGTTGATTGCTGATTTAAGTGATGAAAAATATTTAGCAGTAGGTTTTAATAAGCTTAATGTTAATTCTGGAAGCAGTATGTCAGGGACGTCAGTGTTATGAACTGTGTGTAGTTTCCTCCTGAAAGCAAGGAAGGCTTGGGCTCTGAGACTTAAATATTTCGCAGTAACCAACAGGATTAAGATTTTATTTCTGTCTTTCAGTATGCAGCAGTCCACCGGTAAATATGACTGTGCAGCCAGTGAACAGGACCGCTTTACTTGTCACATGGAACAGGCCTGAAACCATCTACCACCCTCCCATTATGAACTATTTGATCTCCTATAGTTGGACAAAAGACGAGGGGGAGAAAGAGCAAGCTTTCACCAAAAAGAATGATCAAAACTTGGTAAGTGTCTCCTTGGTCGTGGTTTGTTTATGTTTGTTTCCAATTAACATTTATTGATAGGCAGTGATTCCCTTCAATTTTAGTTGAATGATTCATGACAATTTTCACAGCTTACAGTGTATTCATTTTGTTTAAATTATGTTAAATTGTTATCATTTGAGCACATTAACACAATAGGGCCTTTGTGGCACAGTGGTAGTGTCTCTACCATGAAGCTAGGAGAACTAGGTTAAAGCCCCACCTTTCTAGAGGTATGTAATAACATCTCTGGTCAGATTGATTAGAAAATATCTTGAGCACATGTGGAGAGACACTTAGGGGTTTTGTGGTGCAGTGGTGATGGCACTATCTGTGGGCCAGAAAGTTCCACCTGACACAGATGTATGGCCATATCTGAACTAATTGATGAGAAAAAATTTCTGAAGTGACACTTCATATTTGCCTCAGCAATGCAATAACTAAAATTGAAATGATACAGTAAAAATTAACATGGCCCCTGTGCAAGGATAACAAGCAAATTTGTGAAGTATAAACAAGGATCTTGTGACACAATGGGTAGTATCCCTAAATTTGGGCCAGAATATCAGGGTAAAAGTCCCATTTCAGAATGTGATAGCCACAGAGGTTTGTTACAAAAGATCAATAAAAATGTTGAAATGACACTTGTTGAAACAATGCAAGGTGCACACCCTCTCAAAGAAAAAATTTCCCCTTTCGTTCCTGTCCCATAACAGCAAAACCTAAATTCAAAACAGTATCCCCTAGTTCTGGAGTCATCCAGAGGTGAAAATAACCTTTGCATATCTGCCTTGTGAAGACCATTCAGGATCTTATAAACTTAAATCAAATCACCCAGACTCTTGTAAACTCTTGACAAAAACACAAGCCAAACCTGTCAAATCTTTCCTCATAAGACAACCAGCTCAGTTGAGGTACCAATCTTATAAACCTCCACTGAACCACCTGCAATACATTTACATTTAGGCACACATATATTGTTAAGGTAAGAGGAGAAAAATTTAAAAAAGACTTGAAGGGCAAATTTTTTACACAAAGAGTGGTTCGTGTCTGGAATGAACTTACGGTGTTGATGCGGTTACAGTTACAATATTTAAAAGACATTTAGATAAGTACATGAATAAGAAATGTTTGGAGGGTTATGGGCCAAGAGCAGGTGGGTGGGACTAGTTTAGTTTGGAATTATGGTCGACATGAACTGGTTGGACAGAAGGATCTGTTTCTGTGCTCTCTGACTTGATGACTCAATTCTTCCTTACATAAGGAGACCTAAATTGCACACAGTATTTGAGATGTGGTCTCACCAATACACTGTATAACCGAAGGATAACCTTCTTTCTTTTATGTTCAATTCACCTCATAGTAATGGATAAATTTCCATTAGCCTTTTTTAATCACTTGCTTTACCTGCATCCTAACTTCTTGCGACTCGTACTAGAATACCTATAACACAGAATTCTCTGTGTTATTTAAATATTTAATTATTTAAATAATACTTGTTTTTTATTCTTCCTGTCAAAGTGAAGGATTTCACAGTTTTTCACATCATAGTCTCTGCCCGATTTTTAATCTGCTCTTGCACTAATTTATTTGTCCTGGTTTACCTTTTGATCATTTTCTGCTGTGCTACTTCTGACCAGTCATGCCACTCACCTTTGCACAATTATATGCTTTTTCATTAAGTTTGATGCTTTCCTTAATATCTTAAATTAAACACAGATGATGGATATTCTTTTCAATTTTTTTCTTTATAGCAAGAAAGTACTTCGAATATTCTGAAATATTCTTTTAACTTTCTGTCGCTACTTCTCTACTAATCTATCTCCAATTCTATCTCCAGAATATTCCAGTTCACTTCAGCTTTCTCAGCTTTGATGCCCACAAAGTTGCCCTTATTTAAGTTTAAAATGCTTGTCTTCAAACAATTTTTCTCCCTTTCAACAAGATTTAAAATTCATTCATATTATGAGTATTGTTTCCTCGAATGCTTTTATTCTAAGATCATTAATCACATTGCACAATACCAAGTTTACTATAGCCTGCTCTCTGGTTAGTTCCAGAATCTACTGCTCTAAGAAACCATTTCAGAAGCATTCTATGAATTCTTAATCAAGGTTACTCCTGCCAGTAAGACACAGGAGCATAAATAAGCGATACAGTCCCTTGGTTCTGCTGTGCCATTCAGTAAGTCATGGCTGATCTGATAATCCTCAGCTCCACTTTCCTGCTTTTTCCCCATAACCCTTGACTCCATTACTGATTAAAAATCTATCTCAGCCTTGAATATACTTAACAACCTAGCTTCATCAGCCCTTTGTGGTAAAGAATTCCATTGATTCACTACCCATTAAGAGAAGAAATTCTTCTTCATCTCTGTCTTAACTGTGCAACTTCTTATTCTGAGATTGTTCCCTCTTGTTCAAAACTTCCCCATATGGTGAAACAATCTTTCCACATCTATCTTGTCAAGACCTCAAGAACCTTGTGTGTTTCAATAAGATTGCTTCTCACTCTTCTATATTCCAATGAGTACAGATCCAACCTACTCAACCTGTCCCCTTAAGGCAGTCCCTCCATTCCAAGTACAGAAGCAGAATTTGCTAGAAAAACTCAGCAGGTCTAGCAACATCTCTAGAGAAAAAGCAGAGTAAATGGTTCAGGTCCAGCGACCCTTCTTCAGAATGTTTCATTTGTGGTATCAGCCTAGTGAACTGTCTGTGGATTACCTCAGTGCTTGCATATCTTTCCTTCAATAAGGGGCCCAAAGCTGTTCACAGTCTTCCAGCTAGAGTCTGACAAGTGCCTTGTACTTTTTTAGCAGAACTTTCCTCCTTTCATATTTCATTCCCTTTAAAGTTATTTAAAGTTTCTCAGAAGTTCTGAAGAAGGATAACCGGACTCGAAACGTTAACTCTGTTTTTTTCCTTCACAGATGCTGCCAGACCTGCTGAGCTTTTCCAGCAACTTTGTTTTTGTTCCTGATTTACAGCGTCTGCAGTTCTTTTGGTTTTCCCAGTTGAACTTGTTTGCTAGCATTTTGTGATTTATCCATGAGGACTCCCAAATCCTTTATTCCATAATTTTATGAAATATTTTTCCATTTAAATAACATACAGCTTCTTTATTCTTCCTGACAAAGTGCATAACCTCATTTTCTCACATTATATTCCATCTGCTAAGTTTTTGCCCACTCGCTTAAGCTATCTGTATCCAACTACAGACTCTTTGTGTCATCCTCACTACTTGTCTTCCCACCTACTTTTGTGTCATCCAGAAGCTTGGCAGTAGTATGTTCACTTTCCTCATCAAAGTCATATTGTCAATAATTGTGGCTTCAGTAGTGATCTCTGTGGCACATTGCTAGTTACAGCTTGCCATCCTGAAAATGCACTCCCCCCCAACTTATTCCAACTCTCTTTTGTTAGTTATCCAATCCTGTATTAATGCAAATGTATTGCCTGTAACATCACGGACTCTTATGTTATTAAGTAGCCTAATGTGTGGTATCTCATCAACACCTTCTAAAAATTCAAATATATTACATTCATTGCTTCCCCTTTATCCTACTTGTTACCTCCTCAAAGAATTCTAGTAAATTAGTAAGGCATGATTTCCACTTCATGAAGCCATGCTGACCGCTTAATCCTGTTATGTATTTCTAAATGCTCTGCTATTACATCCCTTACAATGGACACTAACACTTTCCCAATAAAAGATGTTAAGCTAACTGGCCTATAGTTACATTTTTTTTGCCTCCTTTCCTTATATAAAGGTTTTACATTGGCTGTTTTCCAATCTTCTGGAACATTTCAGAATCTAAGGATCCCTGGAAAATAACTACCAATGCATCCATTGTTGTTGTAGCTATTTCCTTTAATATCCTAGGGTGCAATCCCATCAGACCCCAGGCAGTTAGTCATCTTTAGCCTCAATAAGTTTCCCTAGCACTTTTTCTCTAGTAATGGTTATTATATTTTGTAATTTTGCGTGTAGTTATTTAAAGAACCATATTTAAGTACTTATTCAACCCTTATTCCTTTTTCCTGGTTCCCTGTTATTATCTCTCTAGCCTCATTCTCAAACAGCCTTATGTTTACTTTGGCTTCTCTCTTGCTTTCAGTACATTTACAGAAACACTTGCTTCCTCTCTTGATATTACCCACAAAGTTTATTTTCTCCTTCTTTATTATTTTCCTGGTTGTCTTTTGTCGGTGCTTAAAGCTTTCCCAACCTCTGACTTACCACTAATCTTTGCCACATTGTATATTTTTTCTTTCAATTTGGCACCATCCTTAACTTCCCTGGTTAACCATTGTTGGCTTATCCCCTTCCTGGAATCCTTCTTCCTTACTGGAATATGTTGTTGCTGTGCGTCATTGTTTATTTTCTTAAACATCTGTCAGCACCACTGCTCCCCACCCGTACTTTCTACCCATCCCTAGCTCCACAACACATCCTTTTGCCTTTTTCCTTTCAGCCACACAAGAGGTCCAATCAGCCTGGGCAATGATGGGATGTCGATGAGAAAAGTTATGATGAAGACAGCAGATCAGATACTGCCACAAAGCATATCTTAGAGGAAAGGTTAGATGCAGGATTTGCATATGGCGAAAAGAACATGAGGGCTGATGGCAGGAATGAGGAACTGGACAGTGCAGGTTCCAGCTCAACACATGACAAGGTCATACATAGATGCACTGTAGAGGACTCAGATGAGCGCATCACTGGAGAAACCAGGTGAAAAACTCTGATGGATATGCACAACAAAATGGTTGGTACATTGGGAAGCCTGCCAGAAAGCTTGCACTCAATGTCAAGGACTACATATTAGTCCAATATCAACAGGGCATAGAGCTGTGTTCCAACTTTTACAAGATGAAAACACAGGAAAACTCCATTCATACACTTGCAGAGCAATGATGATGTAATTTCTCATGGCTAATATTGCAGCTCTCATTACAGGACGAGCAGCAGCCACCCAGTGTTTGAGCACTATAGCGAAAGCTCATACTGTCGGTAACCACTGTCAGCTTGTCGATACGTGGCCTCAGACCATTGCTATTATGGTTGCAGATTAAAATATTCAAAGGAGCCTTATAGGGAGTCACAGTTTTCCAGAAATCTGCTTCTTAACAGATGACGTTGGGTAAGTGGCAGTGAGTGCTTGTGCCACCAAACTTCTGTCCTCAGACGGGAAGAAAGCACTTCTTCTCCATCCAGACTGCTGCCTCCCAAGCTAAAGGAGGGTAGTCCACAACTGGACCTTCTAGGTCTGCTGTGTTACATTTTGTGTGGGACCATGGCTCTCAAAGCATGTATGCTGTGCATGTGTGAGGATTGTAAAACAAACCTCCAGCCATGTTAACATATGAACTTGCAAACTGAAAGGCCAACTAGAATCTACAGCAACTAGGGACCGCAATAAATGCTGGCCAGCCAGCAATGCCCGCATTCCACAAATGCATAAAAAAACAGAAGCAGATGTAGACCACTTGGCCCCTTGAGCCTTCTACAACATCAAATAAAATCATGATTGCTCTGATCTGATTGTTTCACATTCCTGGTAATCTTTCACCTCCTTGCTTTTCACAGATCCACCTGTTTCTGCCTTAAACTTATTCAAACACTCTGCTTCCATTCGCGTTTTAAGGAAGAGAGGTTACAAAGTCACACAACCTGCTGAGAGATAAAAAAAATCTCCTTACCTCTGTATTAAATGGGTGACCTATTATTTTCTGGATTCTCCCACAAGAGGAAATATTCTTTCCATATCCACCCTCGGGATCTTATGTGTCTCAATCAAGTTGCGTCTTATCATCCTAAGCTCCAGCAGATGAAAGCCTAGCCTTTCCTCAGAATACAAGCTACCCATTTCAGGTCTGAGTCTTGTAAGCCTTCTTTGAACTGTTTCTAACATATTTACGTCCTTCCGTAAATAAGGAGACCATTGTTGTACACTGTATTTACTCCAGATGTGATCTCACTAACGCACCTTATAATTATAGGATAACCTCTTCACTTTTGTATTCATTTGTTGGCTGCCTGTCAATGAATAAAAGAGCCTCAGGAGCCTCCTTTACTGAACAGTGTAAAATGGTGCAATTATCTCCATTTCCAGCCTGATGGGTAAAAATTCACTACCACAGTCACCTTTACAGATACTGGCAATGTGGTCCTTGTCCTGCTGTACAGTTACAGTCATGACTGTAGCAGGACCTTACTGAAGTGTAGAAGTGTCATAAATTGGTCATTGTTGATGTTAAGGTAGAAGAATTGCTCATTGAAGTCAATGGGTACATATGGTCTCCTTGATGCCTTCTCCCTCTCATCTCCCCTACTAGGTTCCTTGCACCAGCTTAACCAGTCTCTGTTCATTCCCCATCAAGGGAATAGCTACTAATATGTCCAGGTCTTTGAACAAATGGTTTACTTGAAGGCTGAAAGTCTGCAAAAGGTGTGTCAGCACCTGCCACTTCATTTAATGTAAATTTACAATTTGAGATAACTATTGAATGCTAGAAGCACTGGTAGAATTGTAGCTATAGCCTGAAGAAATGAACTAATAACTAACCTACAAATAGTTGATGAACTCTTTATCCCTTCAGATAGGCGTGGTGAATATGTGTTCAGATGCTGAAAATCAAGAGAGGCCATTAACTAGGTTGTGGATTTATCTCCAACGAAGTATTTTACCTGACGCAGCAATGTTTATATTACCTCACACAATATGAGCAATTGGGCATGGATAAATTGGTATTGAGGAATCCAACACATTTGTAACAACTCACTATTATGCATAATCATTAGATTACAACACAGCAGAACATACTTCCTGTTGCATTTCATGATACCCTCCCCCTGGAGTAAGATGGAGCATGGAACAATTATACTCTTAGGTCATAGTGATGGTACCTTGAACACAGGCATACTGACTGTGAGACATAACATAATAAGCTGGACAAAAGGACAAAAACAGAAGTTGCTGGAAAAGCTCAGCAGATCTGGCAGCATCTGTGAATCAAAAATCAGAGTTAACATTTCAGTTCCAGTGACCCTGAGTTCTGAGGAAGGGTCACCTGACCCGAAATGTTAACTCTGATTTTTTCTTCACAGATGCTGTCAAACCTGCTGAGCTTTTCCAGCAACTTCTGTTTTTGTTCCTGATTTGCAGCATCCGCAGTTCTTTCGTTTTTTACCTAATAAGCTGGACTGTTGAACTCTACAATATTACCAATTACCGGTTTTGCCAACTGATTGACGTCATGTTCTGCTAACTGTGTTATTCCAGTGTAAGTTCACTGTGCATATGCTAATAGCATTACCAAGACACCCTCCAGTGAGACCTGACTCACAAGTGTGTGTGCATGCTATAGACTCAGCTTTGGAGATCTAGGGGCAGTTATAGCATCCAAATAATAGCTGCTAATGAGCCAATTTCTCACTCAGAAAGTCTATTGCAATAGTGGCACGTAAGCAAAGCAAGACACAATCACTGGCTTTAAAAATGCAGATGGCATATGTGATTTTGGGCCAAATTTCTTGTCAGGATAACAGTGAAGCACATAGTACTAGTTGTTATTTACATGCAGTGATCCAACAACTTCAGCCAAGGAGCAGATGGACAATTAAACGTCAGTGTCCAAGAGTCACTACCTTAGTTGCTTTGCTCCACCGTTACTTAACAGAAAACACTATTTTGATGTCTGTCTCACCATTGGTCATGAAGTTGCTGCAGTTATTTTTGATCAGCCTGTTGTGCTACATCTCTGGATCGGATGGGACTTGAACCCTGACCTTCTTGTGCAGAGATAATGATATCACCACTGCACCAGAAGGCCCTTAAACAATGGTGTCCAACATGGGGCTTGACTGGTGTTGCTGTATTTGCATAGTAAATACAAACTAAACCAGCCACAGATATTTAGACCTAGTAAGTTGACAAGCACCTTTTTAACTGCGTTCTAAGTATTAATTGCAACCAATTAATTACTTATTACCAGAGCTACCATTTCTAGCACTGAAAATTAACTATTCTAAGTGGAGCCTGTTGTGTTGCAATACTGGTGTCCCTACCTTTGAGCTACAAGGTCTGTGTTTAAATCGGGCAACTGTCTGTGTGGAGTTTGCGCATTCTTCCCATGTCTCTGTGGGTTTCTTCCGGGTGCTTCGGTTTCCTCCCACAGTCCAAAGATATGCAGATTGGGTGCTAAATTGCCCACAGTGTCCAGGGATGCACAGGTTAGGTGGATTAGCCATGGTGAATGCAGGGTCACAGGTATAGGGTAGGGAGGTGGGTCTAGGTAGGATGCTCTTTGGAGGGTTAGTGAAGACTTGATGGGCCAAATGGCCTGCTTCCACATTGTAAGGATTCTATGAACTTAAAAATACAGAATCTCACTCCTTCACAATTTGTATTTTAGGGCAATTATAAAAACGTCACATTTTAAATTCTTTATCTCATATTTTCTCAACACAGTTTATTATTACCTACCTTTATCGTTCTGTAACTAATTATTCATTGAATTCACCACTCTTAACTATTCTAAGGCCGTACTGGTTTGTTTCTGAATCCTTCAACTGACTGGTTAAGGAGATAGTTTGTCGCTTAGCCTGCTCACTTAGGTCCCAGATACCCTGTTTGTATGCGTTGCACCCAATGTGGCCTACTCTACATTGGAGAAACCAAACTGGGTGACCGCTTTGCAGAACACCTCTGGGCCATGCGCATAGCCAGTCACTTTATTACAGCATCCCTGCTCGCATGCCCACTTGTCTGTCCTCTGCGTGCAGCAGTGAGTTACAATACAAACTGGAGGAACAATATCTCGTCTTCAGAGTAGGCACTTTACAACCTTCTGCATTTAATATTGAGTTCAACACCTTCAAATTGTGAACCCACTCCCATTCCTTTACTTGTTACATTCTCTGTTACTGTGTCCTCTCTCCCTTCCCCCCACCCCAGTGGGATTCTGTGTTCTTTCCAGTCTGGCAGTTAGACACACTATTGTTCTGCCATTCTCCCAATCCGATTATTTAATCTGAACTATCAACGTCCTTTCTCCCCCGGCACTCTACCATCCCCACCCCACCCACCTCCAACTAATGCATAAATACTGCCCTCTCCACATTTCATATCAGCTCTGATGAAGAGTCATCTAGACACAAAACATTAGCTTGCTTTCTCTCCATGGATGCTGCCTGACCCCCTGTGATCTCCAGCATTTTTTTTTGTTTGCAGTACAGATTCCATCATCTGCAGTAATTTGCTCCTGCCCTGTTTCCTTCGTTGTGCCTTTTATCAGCTTTTATTTTCAGCAACCCATGCTTACGTTGAATGGTCTAGGACAAAGTCGAATTGCTAGCAGATGTTGTCAAATGCCCTGTTTGAGCAAAGTTTGGTCTGGGAATGATAATAATTCCATTAACTTTCTCTAAATCTGTTAAAGTATTATTGTGTAACTTCATACTTCACAAGTTGCCATTTGCCCTTCTCACTAGATTCTTGCCTGATCAAATTTTCTGCCTCATTTTAATCTCACATGTCCTTTTCATTACATTTGTGGTTGATCAGATTGCAGTCATGCAAAAGTTCCTTTAGTTTTGTCCACTTAATATTTTTGCTGGTGTTTTAGGCATGAATGTTTCTTCTCAGTGTAAAGTCAGGCAATGATGGTGAAAGAGGTCTTGGAGGAGGCAAAATGCTAATCCAACTGCCGAGTCGCTCCCGCTAATTTTTCATTCATTTCATTTTTACAAAACAAATCAACTTATATCAAATTGCATTTAAGTCTCCCCAGAAATAAACAGCAAAAAAAGACTTCCATTTCATTGTGAAATGTTGGTTAGTGGTGTAATAGTGCGAGTGGAAATTTTTGGAGCATAAAGCCCATGGATTCTCCTCTTCGGGTTACATGGGGCAGAGTAGGATGATCAGTATGGGGAGGGGGGTTGGTGGTGTGGTGGAGGAGTAGAGAGAGGAGGTAAAAAAGGATAGGAATATGGGAGAGGGCAAGTCAGAAAACAGGCCATGAGAGGAGGATGCCCCAGACAGAACATCCACTCGCTCCCAACCCTAACTTTCATGTGAATTTTGCCAAGGTTAGCTCAAAGTGTGACTTAACAGAAGTGACCCAAGGCCAGTGTTAAATTAATCTCGGTTCTAGTCACCACCCCCTTCCCTGGTGATCATGATTAGGTCTTACTGTTTTATTCTCCCGAGTTCTGCTTCTTATCCAAAGAGGCAAAAATTGGCTTTCTTATTAACCTATGGTGCTTGGCATTTTTAATGGTCATTTCTATTAATCACTCATTCAAATTATCAATTTATTTCTTTTGAATTGTTTATGATGTTCATGTTTAAGTACTGTGGCAGTGCTTATCTTTCCGAAATAAAACAAAGAACTGTGGATTCTGAAAATCTGAAACAAAAACAAAAATTGCTGTAGAAACTCAGTAGGCCTGGCAGCATCTGTTAGGAGAAAGCAGCATTAATGTTTCAACTCTAGTGACGCTTCATCAGAACTGATAGCAGCTGGGAAAAATGGCATATATTGGTGAAGACAGGGTTGGGGGCTGTGCTGTTGGGGGTGGTGGTGGGGAGAGGTCAAGTGAAGAGGTGACCAGACATTTAGAGACGGAGTCCAGTGAGAGGGCGATATGAAAGGGATAGGAATGCAAGGTGACTATTGATAGTAAACTAGGACAGAAAAGAAACTGAGTAAGTGATAATGAGGGATAAAAGGTACTGCAGATGCTGGAGAATCCGAGATAACAAGCATGGAGCTGGATGAACACAGCAGGTCAAGCAGCATCATAGGAGCAGGAAAACTTGACGTTTCGGGCCTAAACCCTTCATCAGAAATGGGGGAGGGGAAGAGGGTTCTGAAATAAATAGGGAGAGAGGGGGAGGCGGATAGAGGATGGATAGAGGAGAGGATAGGTGGCGAGGAGGCAGACAAGTCGAAGAGGCGGGGATGGAGCCAGTAAAGGTGAGTGCAGGTAGGGGGGTAGGGAGGAGATAGGTCAGTCCAGGACAGGTCAAGGGGGCGGGATGATGTTAGTAGATAGGAGATGGGGGTGTGGCTTGGGGGTGAGAGGAAAAACAGGTTAGGGAGGTGGAGATGAGCTGGGCTGGTTTTGGGATGCGGTTGGGGGAGGGGAGATTTTGAAGCTTTTGAAGCTTCTTCAAGGACCGCAACTTCCCCCCCACAGTGGTCGAGAACACCCTCGACTGTGTCTCCCGCATTTCCCGGAACACATCCCTCACGCCCCGTCCCCGCAACAATAATCAAAAAAGAATCCCCCTCGTCCTCACATACCACCCCACCAACCTCCGGATCCAACGCATCATCCTCCGACACTTCCGCCATCTACAGTCAGACCCCACCACCAAAGACATATTTCCCTCCCCACCCTTATCTGCCTTCCAGAGGGACCACTCCCTCCGCGACTCCCTTGTCCGCGCCACACTCCCCTCCAGCCCCACCACACCCGGCACTTTTCCTTGTAACCGCAGGAAGTGCTACACCTGCCCCCACACCTCCTCCCTCACCCCAATCCCAGGCCCCAAGAAGACTTTCCACATCAGGCAGATGTTCACCTGCACATCTGCCAATGTGGTATACTGCATCTGCTGTACCCGTTGTGGCTTCCTCTACATCGGGGAAACCAAGCGGAGGCTTGGGGACCGCTTTGCAGAACACCTGCACTCAGTTCGCAACAAACAACTGCACCTCCCAGTCGTGAACCATTTCAACTCCCCCTCCCACTCCTCAGATGACATGTCCATCCTGGGCCTCCTGCAATGCCACAGTGATGCCACCCGAAGGCTGCAGGAACAGCAAGTCATATTCAGCCTGGGAACCCTGCAGCCCAATGGCATCAATGTGGATTTCACAAGCTTCAAAATCTCCCCTCCCCCAACCGCATCCCAAAACCAGCCCAGTTCATCTCTGCCTCCCTAACCTGTTTTTCCTCTCACCTCAAGCCAAACCCCCATCTCCTATCTACTAACCTCATCCCGCCCCCTTGACCTGTCCGTCCTCCCTGAACTGACCTATTTCCTCCCTACCCCCCTACCTACACTCACCTTTACTGGCTCCATCCCCGCCTCTTCGACTTGTCTGTCTCCTCTCCACCTATCCTCTCCTCTATCCATCCTCTATCCGCCTCCCCCTCTCTCTCTATTTATTTCAGAACCCTCTTCCCCTCCCCCATTTCTGATGAAGGGTTTAGGCCCGAAACGTCAAGTTTTCCTGCTCCTATGATGCTGCTTGACCTGCTGTGTTCATCCAGCCCCATGCTTGTTATCTCTTATAAGTGATAATGAGGGCTAAGAATCGGAGAGAATGGGTAGGCTGCACTAAAAGCAGTCCATTTAATGTGCCTCAGGGTGTCCCAAGTTGCATTACTATGAACAAGCTTCTGTTGAAGTGCATTGTTGCAATGTGTTAACTCCTTTCTTATTGTATCATGGAGCATAAAGTCCTTTATTTTTAATTTTGCTGAATATTTATATTGATTTGATAGATTAGGGTAATAGTTGCTGCAGAAATATCATTTTTTTCAGGATCAAAACATAATCAGGAAGTGAAGATAGATTTTTCCTCATCTAATTACAAAATAATATGTTTTCCAACCCATTTTCGTGGGAATAATGAAATAAGTAGGAAATTAGCAATTAAATTTATTTAGGCTTATTAAGAGCTTGCACAAACTCTCAAGGGTGCATGAATAATGGTGTTACGGAATTATTCTAACTTGTGGTTGGAAATATGAGCTAGTAGTCAATTTAGCAATCATCAACAGACTTGCCGTTGTCCTGAAATACTTGCCATCATCTTCTGCCAGTTTTTACAACTGTCTTCCACTGACAGTCTTCTATTCGTAGTCCCACGTTCTCCATTTTGATCTTGTATGTGATCTTTTCCCCAAATGAAAACATTAGTTAAATCAAAATTCCCTTGAAAAGAGATAGTAAGAACTGCAGGTGCTGGAGAATCTGAGATAACAAGGTGTAGAGCTTGGTGAACACAGCAGGCCAAGCAGCAACAGAGGAGCAGGAAAGCTGACGTTTCGGGCCTAGGCCCTTCTTCAGAAATGGGGGAGAGAAAGGGGATTCTGAAATAAATAGGGAGAGAGGGGGAGGCGGACAGAAGACGGATAAAGGAGAAGATAGGTGGAGAGGAGACAGACAGGTCAAAGAGGCGGGGATGGAGCCAGTAAAGGTGAGTGTAGGTGGGGAGGTAGGGAGGAGATAGGTCAGTCCTGGGAGGACGGACAGGTCAAGGGGGCGGGATGAGGTTAGTAGGTAGGAGATAGGGGTGGGGTTTGGGGTGGGAGGAAGGGGATAGGTGGGAGGAAGGACGGGTTAGGGAGGCGAGGATAAGCTGAGCTGGTTTTGGGATGCGGTTGGGGGAGGGGAGATTTTGAAGCTTGTGGAGTCCACATTGATACCATTGGGCTGCAGGGTTCCCAAGCGAAATATGAGGTGCTGTTCCTGCAACCTTCGGGTAGCATCATTGTGGCACTGCAGGAGGCCAAGGATGGACATGTCGTCTAAGGAGTGGGAGGGGCAGTTGAAATGGTTCGCGACTGGGAGGTGCAGTTGTTTGTTGCGAACCGAGCATGGGTGTTCCGTAAAGCAGTCCCTAGATAGAGTTTTTTTTTAATGAGCACAAATGTTTGGGAGAAGCACATCAAAGAATTTAAAGATCAGCTAAATTTACAGAATAATTCATCAAGTTGCTTTTAAGATATTAAGTGCAAAATGAGTTGCACAAAGGAAACCAATTTTGTTATTTGGTATTATAGAGGTGTATATGTCGTGAGGTAAAAGAGGAACGAGCAATTCATATTTTGGTGTCATTGGCTTGAGAACAATTCCTTTTGCTTTGAGCAGCTTAAATTCTTTTCACTGGTTCTGCAGTTTAGCACACCAGTAAACTGATTTAGTAAAGGAGTTGTAGGACATGGTTTCTGTTCGAAGATTTCTCTCTTAATAAGTTCTTGATGTCAGTTGAAGAAATGAGAATTTCTGAGTAGTTACTTGCGTGAAGGAGACATAAGTATAAGTTAATCTGCCGTTCTATCATTCACAATGATTCCAATTGGCCCAAAGGGATAATATAGATAAATGTAAGGTTTTATAGGTAAGTGCAAGATGTTACACATTGGAAGAAGAAAAATGAGGAACATACCTACTTAGTTGAAGTATTGAATTAGCTGGAGAAAAAGCTGAATCAGGGTAATAGTTGACAGAGCACTTAGTATGAGACCGTGATCCTTAATGACTTCTTAGTCGTATTTATTCTTCTGCACATAGTGGTTGGCAAAATGGTCAGTCAACCAATAAATTGTGTAGTTCCCTTTTGTCAAGAGTTCTAAATCACAATGTTGATTTGCATGGATTTTTACCACTCTTGATGCAGAGGTTAAACCTTCTGGTAAAAATAGAAATTGCAAGTGAAAATAATTATATCTAAACATTATAGAATGAAACCCGGGGGAAACAAAAGCATTCCTCCCAGTGTGCTAAATGTGGTCACTGCTGCTACTTAGTTTTTCTCTGAATAGGCCAGTTTTGAGTTCACGCCTCACTGCAGAGATTTGGGACTAGATTTTCAGCACAGGGTCAGAATCTGACATCCAGATAAATCCAGGTCCCCACACTGTGGCCAAGCTGCATCACTATTGTGATGGGATAGTAGGAGCTGCAGATGCTGGATAATCTGTGATAACAAGGTGTAGAGCTGGATGAACACAGCAGGCCAAGCAGCATCAGAGGAGCAGGAAACCCA
>JAHRHZ010000069.1:24923565-24964972 GCA_024137785.1 Ginglymostoma cirratum | reverse complement strand
TGTTATCTCGGATTCTCCAGCATCTGCAGTACCTTTTATCTCTGCATTCTTAACCACTTTATCTACCCATTCCACTACATTAAGGGACTGGCGGACATGTACATCTAGGTCCCTCTGATTCTTGGTGCTCCCCAGGTTCCTTCCATTCATCATGTATTCCCATGCCTTGTTTGTCCTGCCCAAGCGCATCACCTCGCACTTAACTAGATTGAATTCCATTTGCCACTGATCACCCCATCTGGCCAGCCTATATATACCCTCCTGTAATTTTAGGCTATCCTCCTCATTATTTATCCACCCACCAATTTTTGTCTCATCCTCGAATTTACTAATCAACCCTCATACATTCAAGACTAAACCGTTCATGTATACCACAAACAGCATTGGTCCATGTGGAAACCGACTGGTCACAAACTTCTGGCCACAAAAATACTTTTGACCATCACCGTCTGCTTCTTGCCACTCAATCAATTCTGTATCCACTTTGCCAAAGTTCCTTGATCCCATGGGCTCTAACCTTTACTATCAGTCTCCCATGCAGGACCTGATCAAAAGCCTTGCTGAAATCCAAGTAGACTATGTTGAATGCATTGCCTTCATCTACACACCTACTTACCTCTTCAAAAAATTCAAACAACTTGGTCGGATGTGACCTCCCCATAACAAAACCATGCTGACTGTCCTTGATTAATCACTCCCTCTCAAAATGCAGATTAATTGTGTCTCTTAGAATTGATTCCAGTAGTTTCCCCACTACTGATGTTACACTGACTGGCCTGTAGTTTCCTTTCTATCACTTGCTCTCTTCATGAATGATGGCACCACAATGGCTGTCCTCCAGTCCTCTAGAACCTCTCCTATGGCCAGGGAGGAATTGAAATTTGTTGCTAGCACCCCTGATAGTTCCTCCCTTGCATCATGCAACAGCCTCAATATATTTCATCTCACCCTGGAGATATATCTACTTCAAAGCCTGCCGACCCACTCCTCTCTGTCTGTGCTCATTTCTTTAAGAATTTAACAGCTCTTCTTCTTGATTTCTGTACCTACATCATTCCTCTCACTAGTGAACACCAATGCAAAGTATTCATTTAGTACCCTACGTACATCCTCTCGCTCCACGTACAAATTGCCACTGTTGCCCTTAATGGGTCCTACTGTCTCCCTAGTTATAGAGTCATAGAAGCAAGCTATTTGGTCTAGCTCGTCTGCGCTGATCAGACATCCCAATCTGACCTAATCCTATTAGCCAGCATTTGGCCCACATCCCACTAAAGCCTTCCTAATCATATACCCATCCAGATGCCTTTTAAATTGTACTTACCTCCACCACTTCCTCTGGCAGCTCATTTCCATGCACTCAACACTCTCTGCGTGAAAAAGTTACCCCTCAGGTCCTTTTTAAATCTTTTCCCTCACACCTTAATCTATACCCTCTAGACTCCCCCACTGTAGGAAAAAGACTTGGCTATTTACCCTCTCAATGCCCCTCACGATTTTATAAACCTCTATCAGGTCACCCTTCAGCCTCTGATGCTGCGGGAAAAAAGCCCCAGCCTCTATAACTCGAACCCTCCAGTCCTGGCAATATCCCTGTAAATGTTTTCTACACCCTCTCAAGTTTAACAACATTCTTCCTTTGAAGGGCAACCAGAATTGTGTGCAGTATTCTAAAAGCAGCCTCACCAATGTCCTGCATAGCCACATCCCAACTCCTATACTCAATGTTCTGACCAATAAAGGCAAGCAGACCAATATCTTCTTCACAATCCTGTCTCGCTGAAGTTTGAAATATGTCCGAGTAAACCACTTTTTCATCTGGAAGATACGTTTTGGCCTTGGAGAGTGAGGACGGAGGAGGTAACAGGGCAAGTGTTGCACCTCCTGCGATTGCATGGAAAATTTCCATGTTGGGGAGAGCTGGTGGTGAGGAAGTGTAGAGAATGGTGGAGGAGTGGACCAGGGTGTCACAGAGAGAACCATCCGTATGAAATACTAACAAGAAAGTGGGGGGGGGTGCGATGATGATGATGAGTTTGTTGGTAATATCCTACTGAAGGCGGTGGAAGTAGTTAAGAATGATCCTTTGAATCCAGAAGTTTATGGGGTTAAACATCTTTGTTCTGCGAGTGAGAGTATGAGATAAATACAGAAGCACAGAAAGTAGGTCAAACACGGCTGAGTGCTCTGTGAATCATGGTGAGGGTTGTCTTCAACTGATGAAAAAGGAAGACATATTGGAGGCCCTAATGTGGAAGGTGGCATCATCAGAACAGATGTGATGGAGAATGGAATGGGATCCTTAAAGAAGGCAGGGTGTGAGGAAATGTAGTTGAGGTACATGTGGGAGTCTGTGGGTTATAATGAATATTGGTGGACAGCCTATTCCCAGAAATAGAACATAGAACATAGAACAGTACACACAGTACAGGCCCTTTGGCCCATGATGTTGTGCTGAACTTTTACCCTAAACCTAAGGTCTATCTAACCTCCACCCCTACCTTATACTATCGTCCATATGCCTATCTAATAGCCGCTTAAATGCCCCTAATAAGGCCGACTCCACTACCCTCTCTGGCAATGCATTCCACGTTCCTACCACTCTCTGAGTAAAGAACCTCCCTCTGACGTCTCCCCTATATCTACCTCCACTCACTTTAAAACTATGCCCCCTCGTAATAGCTACCTCCACCCTAGGAAAAAGTCTCTAGCTGTCCACTCTATCTATACCTCTGATCATTTTGTACACCTCTATCAAATCACCTTCATCCTTCGTCGTTCTAAAGAGAAAAGCCCTAGCTCTCTCAACCTTTCCTTGTAAGACCTTCCCTCCATTCCAGGCAACATCCTGGTAAATCTCCTCTGCACCTTTTCCACATCTTTCCTGTAATGAGGCGACCAGAACTGGACACAGTACTCCAGATGTGGCCGAACCAGGCTTTTGTATAGCTGGAGCATAACTTCACGGCTCTTGAACTCAGTCCTTCTATTAATGAAAGCTAACACACCTTCTTAACAACTCTATCCACCTGGATGGCAACTTTCAGGGAACTGTGGACGTGAACCCCAAGATCCCTCTGCGCCTCCACACTGCCAAGAATCTTTCCATTAACCCTGTATTCTGCTTTCATGTTTGTCCTTCCAAAATGAATCACCTCACACACTTTCAGGGTTAAAGTCCATCTGCCACTTCTCAGCCCACCTCTGCATCCTATCAATGTCCCCTTGTAACCTCGAACAGCCCTGTGCACTGTCCACAACTTGACCCACTTTCGTATCATCTGCGAACTTACTAATCCATCCCTCCAGGATAGATTTAGAGACAGAAAAATCACAGAAACGAAGGAAAAAGTCCGAAATGGACCAGGTGAAGGTGAGAGAATGATGGAAATTGGAAGCAAAAGTGATTAATTCTTCAAAACCCAGACAAGAGAAGGAAGCAGAGCTAATATTGTCATCAACAAAGCAGAGAAATGGTTGTAGGTGGAGGTCCAAACAGACTGGAACAAGGCGTGTTCCAAATATCCTACAAAGAGACAGAGAAAACTGGGGCCCACGTGGGTACCTAAAGCCACATCTTTGACTTCAAAAGAGTGAGATTATTGTAGTAGTAAAGAGTTGTTTTTCCAACTGGACAAAAGTATATAGTAGACTACCCCAAGGTTTGGAGTTAAGCCAGTTTTTTTTCATCCATATAGGAATGATCTGTCGCAAGTCTGCACATCACAATTTTTAAAAAATTATAGATGAGATAAAACTTGGAAATATTTCAAACGTGATAGGAGAATAGTTATTAACTTCAAGAAGACTTAACAGGTGAGCGTAATGGGTGGACGATGGCAAATCAAAGTTAATGCAGAAATGTGTGATGTAATTCATTTTGGCTGGAAGAATGAGGAGAGGCAATTAAAGTAAAGAGCACAATTCTAAAGGTCACACAGAAGCAGAGGAGTGAGGAAGCATTTTTGTAAAAATCATTGAGAAGGGCAGGGCCAGTTGTAAAATGTAAAATCATACAGGAAAGCACACACATAAGGACATAGCATACAAATACAAGGAAGTTATGATAAACCTATCTTCAAACATTAGCTCAGTCTTGACTGAAGTATTGTTCTAAGCAACATTAGGCATTAGAGAGAATACAGAAAGTTTAATAAGAATGGTTCCGTGGATGTGGAACTTCACTTAAATGGATAGATTGGAGAAGCTGGGGTTGTGCTTCTTTGAGAAAAAATGATTAAGAGGAGATTTGACAGAAGTGTTCAAAATCATCATAGTTTTGGTCATAGTGGTTAGAGAGGAAACTGTTCTCTTTGGCAGAAGGATTGAGAACGAGAGGGCACTGCTTTAAGATGATTGAAGGAGATGCAATGGCAACATGAGGTAAATGTTTTATGTAGAAGTGTTCAGGATCAGGAACACATTGTCTGTGAGTGTGCTGGAGGCAGGTTGAATCAAAATCTTCAAAGAGAGCCAGATAATTACTAGAACAAAGAAAAATTGCAGGGCTACAGGGATAGTCTGAGTGAGCAGCTCAGGTAAGTTGCTTTTGTAGAGAGCTAGCATGGACATAATTAGCCATATGCCCCCCTTCTGTGCTGCAACCATTCATGAATCTGTGCCCAGCCATACAATGCAAGCTGTGGCATGGGAACGAACCTCAAATTGAAGATCGTTAACAAAGTTCCAACTTCTGGAAGCAAAACTTACCAGTCAAATTTCCAACGAAAACAAAAACAAAGAACTGCGGATGCTGGAAATTTAAAACAAAAAAAAAATTGCTGAAGAAACTCAGCAGGTCTGGCAGCATCTGTGGTGAGAAAGCAGAGCTGACATTTCAAGTCCAATGCCACTGTTCTGAAGAAGGGTCACTGGACTAAAAACATTAACTCTGCTTTCTCTCCACAGATGTTGCCAACCTCCAGAATTCCTCTAGAATTTCTGTTTTTGTTTCAAATTTCCAACAAACACTTGAGCAATTTTGTCAGCAGATTTCCATGTATCTTACAAATTCTCTGTCTTTGTTTATTAGTTTCTTTATCTATTTTTATCTATTGCAAAGACTGGAAATGAAGGTAGTAGTTATCAAGTGACAGATATCACACTAATGGCTTGATAACCTTAAAGCCCAAAGTTACTGGCATGCCCAGTTAAGTTGGTGTTTGAGAATTCAGTACCAATCATTAACATTGGGACTTGCGCAATGTTTAATGTATGTTGTATGTTCAAGAACAAGATTGAATTTGTCAGCTTGCTGCAACAATATTACTGCACTTTTGTGAAGTATTCTTTACGTGATTTTATTGATGTGATAGAACAACTCTGGATCTGATGCTGATATTGTTTGGGCTGTTTCACATGTTTGAGCATATAGTCTCTGCTGCTAACAGCTGAGCAGAGGGGCTGTCATCAGCTGGTTTGCCAAACAGATGCCACAATCCCATTTAGAAGCTGCAGAGATCCTGTGGGGTAATGAGATTAAGAAAGAATGTTTTTTCCAGAATGGGGGGGCACAGGTGGTCCTTGAAAAGAACATGGATTTTTGTTGGAACCTCCCCAGAAGTCAATCAGATACAGCATGTTGAATAAACCCAGACATGCTGGAATACTGTTCATTTGGTAGAGAGCCATAACTGCCTTTAAACAGAAGCCATTGGCCATTGCATGCAACAAATATGGTCTTGTCACTACATTGAGTCAGAATTGCTACTAATACAACAATTCAAAAGGCCTATATATTTTGCCTAAAAGCAGACTTTATTAGCTGTAAAATAAATTACACTCTAATTCTTCTTTTGCGCTTATTTATTTTATTGCAGCTTAATCACACTAATACACAGAAGATATTGATTTATCTGTTCATAAATCTAAATCTAGTCCTCTGTGCCTGAGGGATAATGATTTTGTACCATACAGTATTAATATTGGATCTTTAAATATCTTCTGAACTCTGCAAATTAGAAATAGTTCAAACCTACTGGGGCAAGAATATTCTCTCTCGTTTGAATAAATAGGTGTTTGTTGATTCTTTTAATTATTTTTGTTAGTATGTTAAAACATTGTTTGATTTGAACTCCAGCTAATTAAGTTGGTGTACATAGCTGACCATAGGTCATACTAAAAATAACTAGAAATGTGCGTGTTATTGTATGGAGAATTTAATATTTTTAAGACCATTGAATTCTAACTGCTCCTACAATTTATTAACTGAACATGCAATATGCAATTTGCTTCTTTATATTATTAACACAGGAAGCAATTATCAATCATGTCTCTCTGGATAAACTCTACCTGTTTCGTGTTCAAGCTGTGTGTCAGAATGATCTGCGAAGCGATTTTAGCCAGACAATGCTGTTTCAAGGTGAGTCAACATGAGAAAAATAATTCTAGTTTGAAACATTTATTTATGTTTTAACATGAATAAATGGTCTTATTTCTAATTAAAAACATAATGTAAGTATAACTGCAAGTTCTTTACTGTGCTTCTGCCTCTCCCTTACCACTACTGATCATTGATACCCTGTTGTAAGATTTATTTCCCGTATGTTGGCAAGATGGAACAAATCTGATCAATTTGTAAGTGTATAAACACTTTTAATTCCATGGATAACAGCGTGTGGATTTAAGATTCAAGAACTGTTTGCAAAGCTGTGAAGAAATACTTGAAAAATTAGACATGCATAAACAATTTATTATTGCCTACTGTAAATAACACACCAAACATAATTATATTTTGATAATATAATTGTAAATTCAAATCAAAATGGAAAAACAATCTGCAGTTTACAATAAAAGTATAAAAACCTGACAATTCACACATGTGTGGAAACAATATCAAAGCAATGTTTTTGAAAGGAAATTAAACCAGTGGTAATGCAGTATTAAAACAGGAAGGAGAAACCGGAACCTGAAATAAAATTAGAAATACCTAACAGGGGCATCAGCCTTAAAAATGGGATACTGTTTGGAGGAAAACTAAGTTTCACCTAAATTAATTTTTTGTTTTGAAAAGTATTTGCAATATTTATATTTTTGATTGCCCATGTTGGTAAAGATAACAAGTGTGAATATCTACAGTGATGCAATGTGGTGTTTGAATATTGGCATAAACCAAGAGCAAAGCTCAGGAGATTTACAGTGTGTTCTGAACTCCAAGTATATTATTTTGACCTTCAAGCAGCACCCAGATGTTGTTTGCTTTTTATAATGCATGCTATTTAGCACTGTGTACTTAATCCATTTTAGAACTGTTAGTGTTTGTGTCTTTATGGCTGTTCCGTATGTTGTCACTGAGAATGCTGTAAAGCACTGTGACCCAACGCACCTGGTATCCAAGGTGTCAAAATCTGGGCTTGAGTTGAGAGCAGCATGTCAGGACCATGTGGAAGTCTTGAAGACACACTTGTCCTGAAATTTCCAAGAAAGTTTAAACTCTTGATGGACTGATTTCTGTTACTTGGAATCCTGAGCTCAGTGTCAGAGACATGGACCAGATTTTAAAAAAAAAACGAAATGCACAATATAGTGGACTTTCCTGGATATTTGCCCAAGAAATATCACACTGCTCAATAACCAGGTCTAAATCCAAGATTAGCGTGTATAACTGAACTATGTGCCATGTGACACTCCCAACTTCCACCAAACATCCAGCTAGCAGACCTAACTACAACCTTCTCTGTGTCCCAAGACCCCAACCTGACTAAGTCCCCTCCATCTAACTGTTCCCTACCTCATGATAGACAATCCCTGACCCAACACAAACCTCTTCACCTGACACTCTCCCTCACCTGACCAACCACTCATATACTGAAACACTTGAAAGCTGTAAAAGTTTATCAGAATGCAGTAGCTAATTTTAGATAAAAGAGGCATAGCCTATCTTCACTCATCTCCTCCTTCACTCATTAGAATTCCTTGAGAATGGTTAACTCACCTCTTGCTGCCCGGACCTGTGTCTTTCACTGGACTGTGGTCACAATGGGGCTACCTGATGGGAAAAGATAGTTTTGCTGAAAAATTAGAATTATCTCCTAATATTTTTGAAATAACTGTATTATACAAATTTGAATAGCCATTTTCAAAAATTTTCAGGCAAATCAGTGAAATTATTGGTTGATGAAACAGCAGTGGAAACTCTCATAACCTTAGGTGTGTGGTTAAGTCTCCTTCTATATTCCTCTGCCTTAATTTACTGGAGTATAAGTGGCTCTGCTTCATCATCCATCCACAACCCAACCACATTCCCCACCCAACTGCATTTCTCTCTTGCTTTTCTTGCCCATAACTCATACTGACAGTTTTTATTCTTGTCAAATACAAGTTCAATAATGGAATAGTTGAGTTACGGAGTGACAAAAATATAGTTATCTGTTCCTTGCAGATGTATTCTCCACTATGATAAAGCTGTGCTTTGAAACATTTTGGGCTTTGTAAATAGCATATAAATGACATAGCTTCTACAACTAGATGGATATATGACAAGGTGGCTATCCATACAAAGGATGATGGACAAATGAAGTAAATCGAAATCAGATTCAAATTGATATATAGCAAACTGCTTTTATAAACTGAAACACAAAGCATAGGATTCAAAAGGTGATTTCAGTTAAGTGGAAGTAATTGTTCAGACTGAAATGATGCATGTGTAAAAATGTGTCTTTTTATGAGTATTATGCATTCAGAGATTGTAACATCTGCAAAAAGCATATGCGTTTAGTATTTAGAGTAAACATAGAAAAAGCCTTGAAATGGGTTCAATTTTTCTGCATCTAGTGTTGAGTAGTTCACCAGCATGTTCAATAGCACTCACAAATGTGTGGGGATCTGTAACTCACTGAGGATATATTGGCCTAAAAACACAGTGAAGTATTTTTATGCAGAGGCGATATGAGGATTTTAGAGTTTTTAAAAATTTCAACTTCCAGTTCATAAATGACCAATAGAAAGCAACATTCAACAAACACTGCTTTTATTCCAAGTCTTCCATAAATTGTAGTTAAAAAATGTTTATTTAGGAGCATGGGAGCAGAGTGGGCCATTTTGGCTAGAACCCTTGACTGTCTTCTCTGTCAAAAATGTATCTAATTCAACTTTGAATAAATTTAAGGACTCAGCCTCCCTTACCTTCTGGGGAAGTGAATTCCATACTCAGACAACTCTTTGAGATAATTAAGAGGAGGGGGGTATTTTTTATTCTTAAACTATGTCCCTAGCATTTGTCTCCCACACAAAAGGAAATATCCTCCAAGTATCTGCCCTATTAATGAGGCAAGAGTGTTGGCAGACTTATCTCCTTTAAAAGGAGCTCTGTCCACCATATTTAAGTTGACATTTTGCCATTATTTTCTGTTTTACTGTTAATTTGCTAATTTTAACGAGGGCCCATCCATGCTTCAAGATTATATTCTTTGAGGTGTCTGCCATACTTTCACCCCATACCTAAGAATATTCGTGAAAGTAAGCAATTTGTTAACTTTATTTGTAATATCGACATTGTCTGTTTTTATGAGGCCACTTTGTCTTTAACCACCGTCTTTTTCTTAATTACAGTCGATTCTGAGATAACGTGTGTTTCATCAACGCGAATCAGCTTTAATGCAATTGAAGAATTTAGACCACTATTTGTAGAACGTGAACTTTCCTTACCTGTATTGGCTATAATGTGATTCCGGCCCCATTAATTTAAATAGCACGGCTAGTGCGTGATCTTCTTATAACGAGGATGGAGTTATGGCTTTATATCAGAACTGGCTCTATACATTCTTTTATTGATTTTCATTTCCTTTGTAAGTTTATTTTCTCATTCCCCTTTTGTAGCTGTTACAATCTGTTTTGTCATCTTATGCTGTAATTAAGATTCATTCCATTTATGGATATTCTATTTTATGTTGCCTCTTACCTCTTTAGTTGTTCATGATTATTTTATTAGTAAGCAATGCTCTTGAGTCCTCAACATCCCTTCCCACTTTTGTTGTTATTTTACCAATTTACTAATTTCCCTAGTTTCTAGTTTCACTAATTTCCATGAACAGTGAAATTGGCCTTATCTAAATCTCAGATGTTAAATTTCTACAAAAGAAGAGTTTGTGTATGTACCATTGTGCAGTGAGTTTGAGGTTCATTTGGGTACAATTATAAGTGGTGATTTTTTTGCAAGTCAAAATCAAATGGTTGCAGTTGCTATGCCTTAACAACATAGGCATCATAGACTGTGTCTAGGGCCTCTTGCATTATGGTGGTAGTGTCCCTACCCCTGACCTGAGAGGTCCAGGTTCACGTCCTACCTGTACCAGAGTGTGTAACAATATCTCTGAGCAGGTTGATTAGAAAAATAGGTTAAATTTTTTAAAAAATGTAATAATGCAATTAACTTGACATTAACAAATCGTTTTTTATCAGCTTTAGCTCTTTAGGGAATGCTGTCACTCTTGAGTTGAGAACGTTGTACGTTCAAGACCAATTACAGATGGAATTTTATTATGTTTCCGTAGTGTGGTGGTTATCATGTTTGCCTAGCATGCGAAAGGTCCTCACTTTGAAACTGGACAGAAATATCAGTACTCCCTCATTAGCCGGGCAAAATGTGCTGTTTCCACTTGCCAATAGAAGTGAATGGAGCTTGTTATTTGGGGGTCTTCTTATGGTGCAATAGTAGTGTCTCTAGCCAACGTTCAGGAGGCCTGGGTTCGAGTTCTACCTGCTCCAAAGATGTGTAATAATATCTGTTTTATCAGGTTGATTAGAAAGATAAGTTACTTAAAAAAAAACTTGTAGACTGTGTCTGTCTTGTGACCCAGTAGTAGTGTCCATACCTCTGAGCCAAGAGGCCTTGGTTCAAGTCCCACCTATGTGCATAAATGCCATTAATGCCTCTGGACAGGTTGTTTCTCAATATCAGAGAATGTGTTTGGCATTGCCTCGCTGCAAAATTCTGAATCCTTTGTGTACTCAGCATGTAGTTCTTTTCAGAGCATGCCATACTAAATTCTGGTTGCACATTTTTAGTCAAGCATAACCAAATAGATTATTAGGAATACATGACATATTAATTATACACAGAGCCTTGTAACTTGTCTTTTACAACCTAGATCAAAATATGTGTTCCTAAGTACATTTCCACCTTCAAGTTATGACCAGGACATAGATATTCGTTTTATGTTACATTTCACAGCACCTAATTTATAATGTTTTTATTTATAAATTAACTTGCTTTAAATTAAGGTTTTTGTTCTTTTTCCAGCTAACACAACTAGAATATTTGAAGGAACTAGGATTATAAAAACAAGAATGGTAAGTGTGGAAATTAATCTTTTCTGTTTGAAATACATTACTTTTCTGTGTTACCTTCAAGGGTGCATGCAGGAAAAATGAAGGGAAATTATGACTTTGTCCATCTGTGAACACAACGCATAGAGACATTGAGATAACAAGGTGTAGAGCTGGATGAACACAGGCCAAGCAGCATCAGGGGAGCAGGAAGGCTGACGTTTCGGGCCTAGACCCTTCTTCAGACATTCTCTTTTTGATTCCAAGTAGTAACCTCTGAAGTGGAAACTGTTTTTGTTTTGGTAACAATGCTGCAACATAGATAAGAAAAATATGGCTGTCACTGGAGAAACTCAGTTTGTAGTTTTCCAAAGCTGTGGGAAAAGGGAAAAGGAATAGCGTAATTCTAATTTTTATGAGACCGTGTCAATTGTACAAATTAAGACATTGAGACCAACCTGCAACCTGGAAATATTCAAAATAAAGGTGGCAACTATTCACATTATACGTTAACAATCTAGACGAAGGAACTGAGGGTATTGGTGCTAAGTTTGCAAATGACACAAAGATAGGTAGAGGGACAGGTAGAGTTGAAGAAATGCGGAGGTTGCAGAAGGACTTGGACAGGGTAGGAGAGTGGGCAAAGAAGTGGCAAATGGAATACAATGTGGGAGAGTGTGAGGTTATGCACTTTGGTAGGAAGAATAGAAGCATTGACTATTTTCTAAATGGGGAAAGACTTTGAAAATCTGAAGCACAAAGGGACTTGGGAATTCTAGTTCAAGATTCTCTTAAGGTTAACATGCAGGTTCAATTTGGCAATTAGGAAGGCACATACAGTGTTGACATTCATTTCAAGAGGGCTAGAATACAAGAGCAGAGATGTACGGCTGAGGCTGTCTAAGGCCGCGGTCAGACCAGATTTAGAATATTGTGAGCACTTTTGGGTTCTACGTCTAAGGATAGATGAGCTGGCATTGGAGAAGTCCAGAGAAGGTTAGCAAGAATATCACATGAATGAACGTCTTGTCACATGAGGAGAGGTTGAGGATTCTGGTTCTGGACTTGATGGCATTTCGAAGAATGAGGAGGGATCTGATTGAAACTGACAGAATACTGAGAGGCCTTGATATAGTGGTCATGGAGAAGATGTTTCCACTAGCAGGAGAGACTAGAATCTGAGGGCACTGCCTCAGACTGAAGGGGCACCCTTTAGAACTGGGATGATGAGGAATTTCTTCAGCCAGAGAGTGGTGAATCCATGGAACTCGTTGCCACAGTGGGCTGTGGAGGCCAAGTCATTGAGTGTATTTAAAACATAGATAGTTTCTTGATTAGTAAGGGGATAAAGGGTTACATGGAGCAGGCAGAAGAATTGGGTTGAGAAACATCAGCCATAATTGAATGGCGGAGCATACTCAATAGGCTGAATGGTCTAATTCTGTTCCTATATCTATGATCTTATTATACTAGAATGTTTATGTATACAGAGCTACATCTTCAAACCGTAGTCCTTAGTCCTGGATTCTGCTTAAATTATCATTAAGTCTACACCTTAAATTGTGGCATCCACATTTTAAAAATACTTGGTGATTAGTTTTATTCTTATTGATCCAGAGGTTATCTCTGCTAGGTTGATTTAGGAACAGGTCATGTTGTTGTGGAGTTGTCAAAATATGTAGAGGGAACTGGAGAAAATGCGCCTGAGCAAAGTTAGGATACCTGTGCACCAGCAAAGGTCGGGCTTTTATTGCAATATCTATTTCGTTCTAATTCTAGGCGGTATGAACAATCTGATCACCAATTTAGACTCTTCAGAAAACCCATCATATTTCTTTTTTTGAAAACTCATTTCAATGTATCAATCTTTGTGGTTACAGGGTCTCTCTTTTTAATACACTCATTAATTCTGCAATACTTGTATCCATGCTGTATACCTCTATGACTCGACATGGGACTAGTTCAGTTTAGGAAACCTGGTTGGCATGGACAATTTGGGCTGAAGGCTTTGTTTCCACGGTTTATACCTCTGTGACTTGTACAGGACTAAACAGATAACCAGTAAGGATTTTTATTCAAATGTTTGCATTCTTGACTACTCAACAAATTTTTGGGCATAACATATTTTAGATTTGTTAGTGTTCAATATTTTAATGAAAAGAATCTTGAAATTTATCCAACGAATTAAAAATACACATTATAATTCTCATGGAAACAGAATGTGCATCTTTGAAGAAATCCAGAAAATAATTTTATGAGAGATAAAAGGTACTGCAGATGCTGGAGAATCCGAGATAACAAGTATGGGGCTGGATGAACACAGCAGGTCAAGCAATGTTTCACAATTTACATTTCAGTAGGAAGTTCCGAGATGAATTTGAATGCAATAATGATGTTAAAAATGATACCCTTTTAAGTGAGCCAGAAGCATGTAAAACATGCAGGGCATTAATGACTGTTCAGAGGTTAGCCCTTAACTGATGACACATTTTAGAGTTTTCTGTGTTTTGCTTCCTTCAAGATTCACCAGCAGATGGCAGCAAATTATGTTGAAGAATGTTTATTTGTGAAAGATAGGAAGGCAATCTTTAGAAGTGACTGAACATTTATATGAAGTTGTTAAAGAATAAAAGATTTAATTTATTCAACATTTATCCTTCACATTTAAAATGATTTTTGAATCATTACTGTCTTAAAATAAAGGATGGAAATTGTTTTCGACATATGTTCCAGAAATTTAAAAACAAAATGAACATCATCAATTTTGGTTTGCATGGAGACTCTGTTCCCCTCATGGTGTGCAGTTTAAGTACGAGAAAGATGTACATGAGGGTGACGGGAAATGAGATAGAGGGAGGCAGAAAATAGCAGTGGGCAAGGAAGGGAGAGACTAGGATTCGACGGCACCACCTTAAAGTGAAGGGATGACCCTTTAGATCTGCGATGAGGGAGAATTTCTTCAGCCAGAGGGTGGTGAACCTGTGGAACTCATTGCCACAGATAGCTGTGGCGGCCAAGTCATTAAATGTCTTTAAGGCAGAAATAGAGAGGTTCTTGATTAGTAAGAGGATCAAGGGTTACAGGGAGAAGGCAGGAGAATGGGATTGAGAAACATATTAGCCGTGATCAAAAGGCAGAGCAGACTTGATGGGCCAAATGGCGGAGCAGATTCACCAGGCCAAATTGCTTAATTCTGTTCCTATATCTTATGGTCGAATGGGGAAGCACTAAGGGAGGGAATAGCTTAAGAAAAGTATCTCAGGGGCCACAGAAGAAGGACAAGGAAATAATTTGGTGCGTGGACTTATGTAACAAGGGAGGTAGAATTGCTCATCACTGCCGGGACTTGCAATGTTCACACGACTGGGACTACATTTTAGTCTCAGCTGCACAATAGTTCAGCTGCTGCAAGCCAGGAACTGCCCTTCGCATTGTGGTCCTGCATCATTATCCGATAGGAAATGGTGAGAAAGATGATGCAGAAAGGGGTGCCAACAGCTCAGAATGCCAATGGGGAGCTAAATGTGTTGCTGGATGGTGTGACAGAAAGACAAGCAGTGCTTTTTCCTGCTGACCAGAAAAGGAAACTACACCACCACATTGAGCATGGATCGATGCAGTGTCCTAGGTAAACACAATACAGAGTAGTGTAGAAAGAAGTTTAATGATCTTCTGTGCTCTGTAAGGGTAAGTCCCAGCATCAGCTTTCTAGTATCTCACAATCATGGGGTCACTGCTCACTCTTATTCTGCCACTGCACACACTTTTCCTCAAGGTTCATGGACCATAACCTCACTAATATCTGCATTATGTCCATTCAACAGCCGTCCAGTCACTTCATTCTCCAAAACTACTCGTCTTCCTGACCTCTGCACTTCCTACATAGTCACTGGGGTTACTTCTATTGCCTGTGTATCACAATTGCAGCACTCACTTCCATCTCCATCATACTGAATCCCTTCGTTTGTTTTAATGCAGAAGAAAGATTCTCACAATTGGGGCATGAGGGTGAAGATTGGGTGGATGGGTGGTGGTGGGGTAGGACATAAGGCTCTTCATCATATGATGAAAATATCTTTGATTTGTTTGGAGGAAAGTACAATTGCTCATGTGGGAATGTGGACATCTCCATGACCAACTATCCCAGAGCTGTGATGAGCTGCTGTCCCATTGCCATTTAGGTTAACCGATTCGTAACCGGTGCAAGATTTTACCTAATTCCCTTTTCCCTTAAGCAGATTCCCCATGAACCTCATCCTGAAGAGGTTAGCAGTGGAAACCCTCAGCTCCACCTTCACCTCCAGGCAAGAAGCTACCCACCCCTCGGAGGAATATGCTAGCAAGGCATTCACATGCATCCACCACTAGCTTAGAGTCTTTTAGCTCAGTGGATTCTCTAGCTAGAGTAGACTCAAAAGCACATTGGTGAGCACATTGCTCATACATCTCCATAGCTGAGGAAGAAACACCCCAGGTCTTTGACACTCAGAGGAATGCCAGAGAGCAAGCACTTGCTTGGCAATCTCGTGATCTCAGCTATTCATGACTTCAACAAAAAGCATAGACAGGCACTTGAGCAGCAGGCAGATTTGTCAGAGGCAGATAGTAACTGAATTGAAGGATAGGGGAATCCACCAACATTATCAATACCATGCTGACTGAGACATACATCTTTCAAATTACATCAGTGGACAGATGCCTACTACCATGGAGACCCAGACTCAGCACATTTGATATCTGCTAGGTATGCCCATGGACTTGCACATCATCATTGTAACCACTGGTGATCAGCATCAATGGCAATGAACAGAGGGACACGAGAGACTAAAATCTTATTCCAAGTACTTCTTCCTTGCAGACAGGTGGTACCATTCATAGGGAGTAGTGGCAACACAAGGGGCCCCTCGAAGCTTACTCTTGGGACACATCTATGTTGCTAAAGCCTGAAGCAGTCCAAGCTGAGAACGGTGAGCCTGCAATTGGGCAGGATGCTCTTAACAGGCCTGGACCCTCTAGACCCAAAGAACCCCAAGACAACAAACCATGTCTTTGTGGCCAATAGGCCTAACTATGTGAGAACTCCAAACTTCTTTTCTTTATTCATTCAGGGGAAGAGTGCATCAATGGCTAGACAGCATTTATTGCCTGTCCATAATTGCCCAGAGGGCAATTGTCAACCACATTGTTGTGGGTGTGGAGTCACATGCAGACCAGACCAGGTAAAGGACATTGGTGAACCAGATGGGTTTTTCTGACAATCGACAATGAATTCACAGTCATCGTTAGATTCTTAATTCCAGATATTTATTGGATTCAAATTCCACCATCTGCCATGGTGGGATTCAAACCAGGTCCCCGGAATGTTGTCGGGTCTCTGGATTAACAGTCCAGCAATAATACCACTAGACCATTGCCTCCCCAATCTTTGGAGGGACAGATTTATTCAATCTATCAGCTTTTCAAGGAAATGCACTGCTGAGAGGTGTAAAATGTGCAGTTCACATGTCCACAGTTCCTCTTAATGCAGTGGGGTTCTAAGAGAAGATGCTCAAGCATTTCACAGCCTTTTTGCAGACAACACAAGCTCTGAAATATTGAAGGCAAGGTTGAGAGGATTTGGTGCCACGGTATTCCTCACAACCTGTTACCTATCATAAGTGTCTTCACTGCACACAACTCTGATACTATATCTGACTGAAGCCTTAAAAATGACCGAGTATTCATGGCATGTGATGTGATTCTTCCTCATGGTGATTAGGACCCGTGAGGTATAGGTATTTGAAAGTTGGAACATTCAAGATTTACAACCATACAATAATATGGAGTCAAAAAAAACATTATTTAGCAACAGAAAAAAATCAAGGACTGCAAAAATAGCCAGATCCACATGTACTTTGCACTAACTATGCACTGTTTACCTTAAAAGTAATAGAAGGTTAACAATGGAAGGAAGTCCAAATCCAGTCCAAACTCTTTCTGGCATTTCGCACTCAATGATACATTGCTGTTTGCTGGTCTTTTGGATGTTCCTCTTGGCCAATGTTCTGATCCTCGCCTTTATCCTCAGAAGATTGCATTTGCTCCCTTATTCAGGATTCAGAACAATAGCCCTTTTCCGGTTACATTCATTAGGGGCGCAGCATGCTAGGGTGGTGAGGAATACCATTTCAGGGTTATATTGCAAGGCTCTGCTGCAGCAGTCCAGACATCAAACCTTCAACTCTCAGCAGTGCATTTCCTTGAAAAGCTGATAGATTGAATAAACCTTTCCTTCCAACATGGCTGTTTGGTTGAGGTACATGTGGTGTATTTGTCCTGTAAGCTGCTGGCACATGCTATAGGTGTGACATTAACGTAACTTGGCCGCCCTCTTGCCTATTTAGTGATCCCCACTATGACAAGGTGCCTGCCTCTCCCTTTGGGCTAAAAGGCTGCAGAGGTCTCCAGGTAAGCACAACTTGAGTGAATGCAAAGAAATGAAGCTAAGAGCTATAAGATGCATTTACTTGAAATTTTCCTAACTATCTAACTATTGCCTACACCACACAAGGGAGTGGAAAATTCTTCCACTTGTGTTGAAAACCCTTATTAAAGCACCGCCTAATGATTGATGATATATTGTAAACAAAGGCAGAAACTTGGAAAATGAAAATATCATATGGAGTAGTTGACAGGAATTGAAGTGAATTTTGAAATGGAATTCTGTGCCTAGCCCACTAATTTTAATGTCAAACTGACTTCTTTTCATATGTTGTTATTACATGAAAGTTTCAGCCAAAGCACTTCATGCTTTTTCTCATTTTTTAAATCCCAGCCAAGCTGTAATAATTCAGCAGAATATGATATTTATATAAACAGGGCAGTTTTGTACAATGCATGGATTATTCCATCGACCAGCTATTTCTTTGGATTGCAAATATTTAATGCATGTTTTTCAATTTGTTATTAGATAATGCTATAATTATGGGATGTTGGAAAATGCTGCTGCATACTATTTGGAAAACCAGAGCTGCTAGCTAGAATGTAACTTCGATGGATACTGTGATTCTAAAAATATCATTATTAGCAGATCTCCACTAAGATTGGTATATTGAAATAAGTTTTCAAAAATAAAAGAATATGATGGGAACTGAATGTGAAACATTAATAAAACTACATGTACCATGTTTATTTCTTCATGCATCTTAACAGAGGAATGTTTTAAACTATTTAGTTTTAATTGCTTTAACTGTTTTTTCCAAAGTCTTTGTGATATTTTTGTAGTCTCTTCACATTCTTTGAGCAAATTAAGCCCATTGTTTTATTTTCACCCAACCTCCACAATTTCCCTGTATAATTCTTGTTAGGCTTTGTACCCACTGTCGTCAGTGACCTACTTGTTGCAATCTGTAACTGCCATTTTCAACCCACCACCAGGTGGCTTGAAATAGACAACCAGTGGTTACTGTCTGATTGCCCTCCCACTTATAGGCTTCTCCAGCTGTGAGATGTAAGGAAAGTTGCAAGCAGTAATATATTGCAATTATCACAACCCACTTTTAAAAGTGTACTGATACTGGAGCCTGACTACGGGCTGCATGGTGACACAATGGTTAGCACTGCTGCCTCACAGTGCCAGGTGACCTGGTTCTATTTCAGCCTTGGGTGACTGTATGTTTTCCCTGTGTCTGTGTGGGTTTCCGCTGGGCACACCAATTTCCTCCCACAGTTCAAAGATGTGCAGGTAAGGTGGATTGGCTGTACTAAATTTCCCCATGGTGTCCAGGGATGTCCAGACTGGATGGATTAGCGAAGCGGAATGTTAGTCGATGGGGATTGGTTGGGGGCTGCATCAGGGTGGGATCTTTGGAGGGTTGCTACAGACTTGATGGGCTGAATGGCCTCTTTCCACACTGTAAGGATTCCATACTTCTGGGTTGCCACAAAACCTAACGGTTTAATTGCAATGCTCAAAGAGTTCAGTGAGCTCAGATTAACAGAAAGCACTGACCAGGTTTCTGAACTGAACAGGAACCACTATCTGTTAGAAGTTAATCCGTTCAAAACCACAGGGAAACAAAGATATGAATGATCAACATGTAATTCTACTAGTTGAAATTCCAGCCCCTTCTTAAACCACTGCACACATATACAGACTGACTCAGACAAACAAACAATCATGAATGTTATACGTGGACTCTAGATTCTTTCAATTCTTTGCAGAAGCCTTTCAATTGGTTAGAGGCTGTAGCTTACTGTTAGGTGAAAATATTTAGTTGTTTTCCAGTTTTGGTTACTTCTCCACAAAGAGAGAAAGCGAGACTGAGACACCTTGCCTTTTCTGCAGTCTGGAGGCTTGTTTTCCTTTATTGTAAACACACTTGTTCACTTGCCCAAGAATTAATCATCAGTCATGCTGATGACTTCAAGCATCCATAACTGGTTCCAATTGCACAAACTAATCAGCAGTCTGTCGCTGGGCAAAGCTCACTCTGAACACTCACTCCTGTTGCCTTGGCAGCTTAGATTTCTTCCCTGATGTAGTGTTTGGAACCAGGTTGTTCTCATTGACATGAGGTTCTTGACTGGAGTTGTTAGCCTGGGCCAATCAGGGGCCCTGGGTGACGGATATAAACAGGGGATTCAGAGTCTCTTCACTTCTTGGACTGACTCTTGAGCTGGCTGGCCACAACTAACAAAGGGAAGGGGACTTGGTGATGGGATACTAGCCTCTGTGTTGTTATTTCACCTGACTGCTTGAAATAATCAACAGTGTAAATGTACTTCACAATGAATTCCAGTGACCTTTGTAAAAGGAAAATATAGCAATTACTTCCACAGTCCTTAGTTTAAACAAGTTCTTTTCCTATTTCAGACTACAATTGAAAATAGAGAAAAATATAAAAGATATATATAAAAATGTTGAGATGTGTTCTTGACACCCTCCTTTTTCAAAGTTGCGGAGTTGTTCTTACAACAGTTAATTAATTAATTACAAACAACAAAGAACAATACAGCACAGGAACAGGCCCTTTGGGCCCTTCAAACCTGTGCTGCCACATTTTGTCCTTCCGTGCTACAACTGTCTACACTCACAGGATCCATATCCCTGTATTCCTTTCCTATTCATGTATTTGTCCAGGTGCTTCATGAATGCTGCTACTGTGTCTGCTTCCACCACCTGTTCTGGCAATGCATTCCAGGCACTCACCACCCTTTGTGTGAAAAACTTGCCTTGCACATCTCTTTGAACTTCCTCCCTCGCACCATGTGTATCCTAGTAATTGACCCCTCCACCCAAGGAAAAAGCCTCATACTTTGTACTCTATCCATGCCGTTCACAATCTTATAAACTTCTATCAACTGACCTCTCAACCTCCTGCTTTCCAGTGAAAACAAACCCAGTCTAGCCAACTTTGCTTCATACTTAAATCCCCCATACCAGGCAACATCCTGGTGAACCTATTCTGTACCCTCTCCAAAGCATCCACATCCTTTTGGTAGTGTGGTGACCAGAACTGTATGCAAATTCCAAGTGTGGTCTAACTAAAGTTCTATAAAGCTGCTGCATAACTTGTCTATCCTGAAACTCAACACCTCTTCTAATGAAGGCAAGCATGCCAAATACCTTTTTTTGGAACCTTATCTACCTGCACTGCCACCTTCAGTGATCTGTAGATCTGCACACACAGATCCCTCTGCATAACAATACTCCTAGGGCTTCTGCCATTCACTGTACAATTTTCAGTTGTAGTTGGCCTTCCAAAATGCTTCACCTCACATTTGTATAGATTAAATTCCATCTGCCATTTTTCTGCCCATGCCTCCAACTGACTTATATCTTGCTGTATCCTCTGACAGTATTCCTCACTATTTGCAACTCCACCAATCTTTGTATTGTCCATAAACTTACTAATTAGACTGGCTACGTTTTTCTCCAAATTATTGATGTAGATCACAAACAGCAGAGGTCCCAGCACTGATCTCTGTGGAATACCACTAGTTACAGCCCTCCATTCCAAAAAGCATCCTTCCACCACTACCCTTTGTCTCCTATGACTAACCTAGTTCTTTATCCATCTAGCCAGCTCACCCCTCACACCATGTGATTTCACCTTTTGTACCAGTCTGCCATGAGGGACCTTGTCAAAGGCTAGACTGAAGTCTGTGTAGACAACATCAGCTGCTTTTCCCTCATCAATCGTCTTCGTCACCTCCTCAAAAAAATCAATCAAATTAGTGAGGCACAACCTCCCCCACAAAAAAACATGCTGTCTATCGCTAATGAGTCCATTTGCTTCCAAATGCTTATAGATCTTGTCCTTGAGAATCTTTTCCAATAATTTCTGTACCATGAACATGAGACTCTCAGGTCTGTAATTTCCTGTATTATCCCAGTTATCCTTTTTTTTAGCAATGGGACAACATTGGCTATTCTCCATTCCTCTTGGATCTCACCTGTGGTCAACGTTCCAGCAATTTGTTCTCTTGCTTCCCTCAATATTCTGGGGTAGATCCCATCAGGACCCAGGGACTTATCTACCTTAGTACTTTTTAAAACACACAGCTTCCTTTTTAACAGCAACTTGGCTTAGAAACTTGAACCTCCCTTTCCTGAGATCATCCTCCACCAATTCCTTTTCTTTGGTGAATACTGACACAAAGTATTCATTTAGGACCTCACCTACCTCTTCTGACTGCACCCATAGATTCCCTCTTTTGTCCTTGAGTAGGACAACCCTTTCCCGGCTGCCCTCTTGCTTTTTATATTTGTGTAACAAGCCTTGGGATTCTCCTTAATCCTGTTTGCTAATGACTTTTCATGACCCCTTTTAGCCCTTCTAATTTCTTGTTAAAGGTCTTTCCTATAATCCTCATATACTTCAAGGGCTTCGTCAGTTGCCATCCTCCTAGACCTTACGTAAGTTTCCTTTCTCTTTCTGACCAAGGTCATAACATCCCTGGTCATCCAAGGTTCATGTAACTTGCCATACCTATCCTTCATTCTTGCAGGAATGTGCTTCTCCTGGACGCTTATTAACTGCTGTTTGAAATACTCCCATATGTCCGATGTAGATTTACCCTCAAACAGCCACGTCCAATTGAAATTCTCCAGTTCCTGCCTAATATTGTTGTATTACACCTTCTCCCAATTTAACACCCTCACTTGATGCCTGCTGTTATCCCTCTCCATAAGTATGTTAAAACTCACGGTATTGTGGTCACTACTCCCGAAATGCTTCCACACTGAAACTTCACTCACCTGGCCCAGCTCATTTCTGAAAACCAGGTCCAGTTTAACCCCTTCCCTGGTTGGACTGTTTACATATTATGTCAAGAATCCCTCCTCAATGTTCCTTACAAATTCTGCCCCATCCAAGCCCCTCGCACGTAGTGAGTCCCAGTCAATACAGGAGAAGTTAAAATCACCCACCACAACAACCTCACTGTTTTTACATCTTTCCAAAATCCAACTACATATTCCCTCCTCAATCACTCACTGGCTGTTGGGAGGCCTGTAGCATACGCCTAGCATTGTGATTTCACCTTTCCTCTTCCTGAGTTCTGAATTCCTGACTAACAGGTAAGTTTTGAGAAATTGTTAATGGAGCAGAGAGCATCAGAAGCTTCAATTTAGTATTAAAAGTATTTAACATTATAAGGACTAATTATCTCAAAAGGGTAAGACATGGCAGGAGAGCTCCAAATCGTAGTCTGCTCCTCTTGCTCGATGTTGGAAGCCGGGCACTTTTCCAGTGCCTGGGACCTTCACGTGTGCAAGAAGTGTCTCTAGCTGCAGCTCCTGGAAGCCTGAGTTTTGGAGTTGGAGTAGCATCTGGGGACACTGTAGCATTTGCAAGGTGGAGAGTATCATGGACAGCACATATAGAAAGGTGGTCATGCTGCAGGATCAGACTTCAAAGGCAGGAAGGGAATAGATGGGTGTTTCTGTGGCCACAAATGAGAATCCAGGATGGTGTGCTGCCTTCATGGTGCTAGAGTTCTGGATGTCTCGGAGCAGGTTCAGGACATTCTGGAGGAGAGGGTGAACAGCCAGTGGTCGTGGTACACATTGGTACTAATGACATAGGTTAAAAAAAAGGATAAGGTCCTAAAAGCAGAATATAGAGAACTAGGAAGAAAGTTGAAAAGTAGGATCTGAAAGGTAGTTATCTGAAGATTACTACCACTGCCACGAGCTAGTCAGAGTAGAAACAACAAGATATATAGGATGAACACGTGGCTGAAAAGATGGCGTGTGCGGGAGGGTTTCAGATTTATGGGACACTGGGAACGGTTCTTGGGGAGGTGGGACCTGTACAAAATGGATGGGTTTCTCCTGGGCAGGACCAGGTCTGATGTCCTCGGAGGGATAGTTGGTAGAGTGGTTAGGGAGGGTTTATACCAGATGCAGAAGTTGAGAGAAAGGTAGAAGCCAAGGCAAGCATTACTAAGAACAAGAACAGACAGGGGAACGCTGCTGAAAAGAGGAAGGGAGATGACCTGAAATGTGTGTGTTTCAATACTAGAAGTATAATAGGCAAGGTAGATGAACTTAGAGCTTTGGTTAGTACTTGGATCTATGACATTATTGCGATTACAGAGACTAAACTGGAAGAAGGACAGGACTGGCAGTGGAATGACCCAGGATTTAGATGTTATAGGTGTGATTGAAAGAGATGTAAAAGGGATGGGGGAGTTGCATTACTGGTAAACGAGTATCTCACAGCTGTACTGAGGGAGGATACACCAGACGACTTGTGCAGTGAGGCAATATGGGTAGAACTCAGGAATAATTAATTAACTTATTTAAAAGCAACTCTCAGTTCCATTCCAAACCGATCATTCTGTACATGAGCAATTTGGATTGACTGATTCAGAAATTTCCTTAATTCAGCTCCTGGCCTTCCTATGGGTAACATATTGCCAGAGATAGGGGTTGACAGGCAAGGGATGATTATCTTAAGGGATCCAGTGTCTGCACTGATATTCCACTGCCATTTTTATATTATGAGAAGGTATAAAGATACTTGCAAGCTTACTTTACAAAAAGGAAGGTCACCATGCAATGGTAATGCATTGGCTGTTATCTAAACAAGCAGAGAACAGCACTCCACTCATCATGAAGTGCTGCCTTTAATTTGATTGGTTGGCCAGTCTGTCAGCCCCAATCTTAATAGTGGATGCAAGCAGTCCAGTGAAGAACATTGATGGTGCCCGGGCCCAGGTAAGTTCTGAGCTGTCTGGGCTGGGAGGGATTGGGCATCTTAAAGAAGGAGAAACCCAGGAAGGATGGAGAGAATGGAATTTGGAGGCCAGCTGAGCAGGCATAAAGTGAGATACCACCTCGAGGGAGAAAGGCCATTCTTGACACGCACAGGGGAACCCCCTAAAGGATACACATCTTCCTTCCTATTCTGTCACCTCATATGATGAAAAGCAGATACCCCACTCTTGCAAACCTGCCTATGCCAATTGCATCACGGTGTGGACGACATAATATTGGATCACTTGGCTTGATAACAAGTTCAATTGTCCTTTAATGATTTTTTAAAAAATTTATGAATGGGATTTTGACAATCACCTACCTACTGTAATATGGGAAACCAGCATCTGACATCAGGTTCATGATCCAATGTTGTCATGCTAGATTTAGCATATGTTGGGATGGCAGCAGTCCCAATTTGCATATGTGGAAACCCAGCCACTATCCTGTACACTGCTTAAAGAATAAGAGTACATAATGCTATGTCATTCAGTTTGACTATTCTAAATATGAGGAGAAAGGAACCTATGATAATTGACATAATTCACATCTATTATCTTCTCATTTATAAAAACAGTACTGACTCAGTGTCTGCATCTTGCAAACCAATTAGGATGTTATTTGTTTTCCAAAAAGTAATGCAAATGCCAGTGTTATAGTTTATTATCTTAGTATGCTCTTGATATAGCTGCTGCTTATTTTAATTTTTGAAGTGTTTACTTCCAAAAAGGCAATTTAATGGAAAGAAATTGAAAATTGTTCTATACCTTCTCTGTGACGATTCTGTTGGTTTGAATTTTATGATGAATCAATGGAAGGAAGAGTGTAAAGCATTCACATCAATTAAAACTGCGCTGTTTTTATTATTGTCTTCAATCTCTCTTTATAAAAACAACTTGAATTTCGATCAAATGGATTTATGAAAAAGTCAAGTAAAACATTGGAGAAACTGCTTTGATATTAATATAGAGTTCAAAAAGTAAATGAACTCAAAAATGTTGGATCTGAAAGGAAGGATAGATGTAATAGGATGCTTGATTAATTAAGCCTGCCTTGTTTAAACAGAATATTAAGAGAGGTAGAGTTCGTGATAGATAAGGGATAAAATATTAAAGTGTGCGTAAAAAATAAAGGTTTTAGAGATGGTGAAAGAACTACAGAAGTTAAACCTTCTTTTAGAAGCTCCTGCAATGATGAAAATCAAAGTGGTATGTTCTGTATTTCTATCTAAACTGTCTTTATTTTTTATCCCCTTCATGTTCTTCTGTTACTTCACTGAAGCCGACAGCCTCTCCTGCTTCTTCAGCTGATATGGCACCAATCAGTTCTGGGTCGTCTACTTGGACTTCTTCTGGTCTTAGTTTGCCCTTTGTTTCCATAGCAACTGGCATTGGTCCTTCATCCAGTGGAAGCCAGACTACTGTGGCATCTGTAGTAACAAGCACTTTGCTTGCTAGCCTTGGATTTGGTGGTGGTGGAGTTCCTTCCTTTCCAAGTACTGTGTGGCCTACACGCCTTCCCTCTTTGGTTTCAACCACTAAACATCGACTCAAACCTGTTATTTCAACAACTGAAGCATTGTCATCCCCAGGCTCAGATGGTGGTTCTGCTGTTAATAAAACCGGTGAGGCAGAAGGTGAAGATGAAAAGAAGGAAAATGAAGATGAAAAAGGAGAAGGAGAAGAAGGAGATGAAGAGGAAAATGAAGAGGGAAGCAGTTTAAGGAAAGATGTAGCAGAGAAGCAGGAGAATGCTGTGACCACAACAACTACTAAGACACAAAATAAAACTGAATCAGAGATATCATCGAGAGATCCAAGTAGTCCAAGTGAAGAAGCTATAAACTCAACCAGTGGACAAGACCATCCAAACACAACTGTGAGTCAAACAAATGTGACTTTTCGACAGACAACAGTTGAATTCTTACAAACATCCTCTGACATTGCAACCACAGAGAACTTTCTACTTAAAATTCCATTCAAGCCAACACTTCCTCCAAAGAGATGGAATGATGTAGCAGACGCATCTGCTGAGAACACATTTGTTATGGTAGATCCAGGTTAGTTTATATCAAGTTGTTTTGGTCATGGTATTGCATCTTTATGTCCTATTGTTTTTAAAACTAATTATGTCTTTGGAATGTCATTTTTTTTTAGTTCTGCTGAGCTCCTGAATGCTACTTTGATTGTGGTGACCAATTAACTTGTGCATGTGACTTTTTGTCAAGTCCGATGACAAAGTAGGTAGAGTTTTGGGTCCAAAGTCAGGATCCTATGTTGGGTCCTATGAAAGATGTGTGTCAGGTCTCAGAAGCCAGGGGAGGGGAAGGTGTGTAGTTTAGGTGGGGGAGGGATGGCGCATAGTTTAGGCAGGGGAAGAAGACTGGTTCAGGTGAGGAGGGACAGTCAGGTCCCACACAGATAATGGAGCTGTCCATTTTAGAGGAAGGGAGGTCTCAGCTGCAGTGGCAGAGGGTGGGCGGATCACAGGAGGAGAGGAGAATGTCATTGGAGAAGGGACGGATATCAGATTCAGTGTGATGGATCTGGGAGATGTATACATGGTGGTATGTAGTACGTTGAGGGATCAGTTTAATAGACACCCAGGAGTCAGACTACGTATTTAATTTTCTGTCTTTTTCTGCTTGTCTTAGCTTAACTGCGGTGGAATTATTTGATTTATATAGATATTTTTGGGGGTTCCAGGCATTGGGGAATTGCCTTTTTGAATCTTCAATTTCCCAGGCAATTCCCTTGCTAAATTGGTATTTCTGTGGGGTCTCAAAGCACAGTATCTATGCTGCAGAAACAACTATCTGTCCAATGGAAAATCCAGGCCATTATGTCTGATGCTTAGCATGCACCAAATTTAAACACAGAAAACTGCGTCAGAAACAAATCCTTTTCCATATAATCTCTACAGTGTGGAAGCAGGCCATTCAGCCCATGGAACCCATACTGACTCTCTGAAGAGAATCCTACCCGGACCCACCCTTTCTCCCTGCCCACCCATAACCCTGCATTTCCCATGACTAATCCACCTAGCCTGCACATCCCTGGACATGGGTAATTTAACATGGCCAATGCACATAACCTGCATATTTTTGGTCTGTGGGGCAAACTGGACCACCTTGCAGAAACCCACTCAGACGTGGGTAGAATGTGCAAACTCCATGCAATCAAAATCGGGTCCCTGGGGCTGTGAGGCAGCAGTGCTAACCATTCAGCCACCCTGCTGTCCCATGTTTCTAGTAATTTGTTTACAACGTGAGGCATCTTGCTCCTTCTGAATGGAGGCCAATAACTTTTCATTGCTGTCAGTGCCACTGGGAGTTGTACATCTTCCAGTAGTATGCCCAAAGGTCCAGAATCTATGTAGGACCTTAGACTAAATATGACAGTGAGTGGAATGAGGGTCATAGGAGAGAATCTCCCTCAATTCAAAATGTCAGATTCTTTGGTGGCGGGCATCAAATGTCTGAAATTGAGTGTACACCCAACCCGAACCCATCAAACAATACCTTATCAAACAATTTTTGGAAATCCAAAAATAATAGTTCTGATAAAGGTGTCAGTCATTGTTTATTCTTCATGAAGTTTTTGTACACTGTATCTTTTAAATCATAAATAGGGTTGCTATTGCTAAGCCAAAATTTCACCCATCAGCATTGAATGAATTTATGACCTTATGTCACTCACTTGTTACTTTCTCACTAAGTCGCCAATGTCATCTGGGACCAGCACAATAGCTAGCTGCCTTTGGGAAGTAGAAATAATATACAATTGAAGTTTGGAGAATTCCTCTAAAGGTTTTCAGCATATAGTTTGGGTTATTCTGGAAGAAGTTTTATATTTCTTCAAAATATATTAATATGCCTGACATTGGGTGCTCAAAAGTGGAAAAATGTTTCAGTGTTGACTTCCAACACAGCAGACTTCACTTAAAAATAACTTGAATAGGGCAAAGCTAGCACTTTTTGTTGGTTGTATTTGTATAGAATATACTTGACACATTTTTTTTCAACGGGTGGCATTTGAAATTGAAATAAAATATAATTGAACCCATTCAAACATAGGTGAAATGTACGTAGAGATTCTGTCAGCTTTATTCAAGCTTTCCTGGATGCCAGTACTTTAAATATGTAATGCAGAATGAATGAGACTTAACAAAGATTTCACCATCTACTCTCATCCTACTGCAGACACAAAAATTTAACACAATACTACACAAGGAGGTAATACAACAGGGAACAAAACCTTTGTCAAAGAAATGAGTATTAAGGAGTCAAGGGAAGAAAGTGAGTTCAAGAGGCATGTAAAATTGGGGAGGCAGTTCTAGAGGTTAGGTCCAAGGCAGCTGAAGGCACACCTGCTTACAGTAGAATGATTAAATTTGAGGTTGCTCAAGAAGCAAAGTTGGAACACTTGGAAGATGTTGGGCTGGAGAAGAATACAGGGACGTAGACAGTTCTGATTACAGGAATGTGAATATTAAAATTGAGGTGTTGCTTTATCTGAAGCCAGTGCCGGTCAGTTGGCACAGGGGTGATGGGTGATTTGGCATTGTTGTGAGTTAGCACATGGGCAGTAGAGTTTTAGAGGAGGGTAGAATGTGGGAAGATGGCCAGGAAATCCATTGAAATAAATAAGTCCAGAGATAACAAAGGCATAATGTAGATTTCAAGGGCAATTGAGCTGAGGTAGGTAGACTCGGGCAAAGTTATAGAGGTGGTAGTAGGTAGTCTTGTTAAAGTAAATGATTCTCATTGTTCAGCAAAAAATGTAGACACTTTGGAAAATATGAATCAACCTAAAGTTGTGGTTATCTCTGTTCAGCTGATTCCAACAGGAATTATCTGGTTTCTAAGTTGTATGAAGAAGTAACTTGCCATGGGGACTGAGCATGCCACTGTTGAAATATTATGAATGAACAGATGTAAACTTCCATTTGTCTATTCTTCTATTAATTAAATAAATTCAAATTGTGCATCTTCTATAAATCTGTCAGCTGACTCACATGTTGGCCTTCAGCCTTTCAAGATACAACAGACTTATTTTAGAAACGTGTCCTTCATACTTAGAATGCGTGCCTTTATGAAACATTTTTTAATTGTTAAAAAAATCTGGACTTAGAAACTGAAGATAAATAACAATGATAGCAAAGTCGTAATTACGGTACCTTAGTTGAATTATATTATACATTATATATATTATATATTGAATTATACATGCTTTCAAGTTATCACCCAAAACAAAATGTTTTTATCCGTCTCCAAGCAGATAGAATTGGTTTTAGTCGTTTCACATGTGGCTTTAACTTAGGACCATTTTGTGTTGGATCCTAAATTTTGGAATATGTAGCTAGTGTGTTTGTATGCTTCCTGTTGTTTCAATTTCTGATCATACTTTCGCATCAATGTTGGAAACTGGCTGTATTAACATTTATATTTGAATGTAAGCAATGACCCAGAACCAAGAGCAGTTTACTAGTTTACTTTACGTTATGGGAATACTTTTAATCTAAAGCCACCTACCGGGAAACTACAGGAGCAGTTTGGTTGTATGTTTTACTGTCCACCTGATTCTTCTTTCCATTCAAATGCACAAAAGTAAAATCAAGCTGAATGTAAAACAGTTGGCTGATTTAATCCTGTCATCCTACTGAATAAGTTTGGTTGAAATTATCCTTGATGTTGAACAGATGCTTAGCAACCATTTTGTTATTTACTCCTATGAAAATTGAAGTAGACAGGGATGAGCATGCATTGGTGAGTACTTTTCAAGCAAGTCTAATTTTTTACATGTTTCATGTTGCTGTCAGTGAGCCTTCATCAAACTCCTTCCATGTGTGCTTTCCATTGGGGAATGAAACATTCCTAACCAAATGCGAATGCAGTATTAGCAAGCATATTAATAAAAATGCATTTTGTAACCCAAAAATTAGGGAGCACTATAATTGTGGGACATTTGGCACTATTAACAATCACATCATACATGTAATATTTTGAATAGTACATAATGACTGCAATTTATTTGAAATTTCTTTAATTAATCGCTTTAGAAAATGCAGTTTACAAGAAAAAATCAACACTCAAACTCTATAAATGCAAAAATAAAGTAGCATTCTTTTTTTCACAACAAATCAAAACAGAAGCCCAGCCTATGAGAAAAGAGTAAAAGAGCAAATGGCTTAGAAAGCACAACATGAAGGTACAAAAGCCTTAAAACTGGATGACCTGTGTTCTCTGCCAAGTTGAATAGTCCACATAGATCATCACCAAAGTAATACAACTTTTTAAAATGTTATACTCATCTGTCTCGTTATTTCTCAATGTTACCTACTTAATAAAAAGTGTATTGTTATGATCCCTGCCCGTGCCACCAAATTTATGTTTTGGTCTGGCTAAAGACCGGTTTTGTTTTGCATGAAGTAGATAAAGCTTGGGATCTGAGGTGCTTAGGATGAGATTAAAGCTCAAAATTCCATGCTTTTGAACAAGCGAAAAGCACATTACAATGTGAAGTTAGAACAGTAAAACAATCTATGATATACATACAAATTGTAGTTTAATAGTAGGGAATTTGAGTATTACTTAAAAAGACTTTTTGTCAAAGCTTTTCATCTCGCATTCATTAGATCAATTTGCAAGAAATACTATTTATAAGGAAAACAACATAGTATAGGAGAAACGTGTGTTGATCGGTTAGCAAGTGGACATCAGTTGGTAGAGGTGTTGCTGTGGAGAATGCACATGTTAGATGATGACTGACAGTTAGCTGCCACATTTTGTTTAAATTTAAACCAGACAGATGGATTGTGACTGGTCAAGGACTTACTTCATTTATCAGGGTGATTAAGTATAATTAATGTGCAGTTAACATATATTTCCTTCTTTTTCTTTAAATAAAATATAGAGTTAATTTGCAAAACCAAAATTTCAAAACAAGCAAATCAAAAACCTTTATATTCTTTACAAGGTATTAGATTGCAAGATGCTCCTCCTCTTGGACCTGTAATATTTCTTTACAATTCCTTGACAAATATTTTATTTTTGTAAAATTATCAAACAGTTGATGACTTCTTTTCACTCCAGATCTATTTCAAGCCAGCAAGTTACAGTTTCTTTCCCTTACACATTTTCGTAAAATGAATATTACCTTACAATTAATCAATTACAATCTAACCCCAGTTGAAATATTTGACAAATAGAATCCAGTATCCACTTCCTCAATAACAGCCAGTGTTTCAGCAGATAAAGTGACTTAAACAAGCCCTTTTATTTTCTTAGTTTCCCAAGATGTGGAGGTTCCAGTGCAAGACTGGAATGGATCATGTCAGAAGTCAAATGACACCGGGTTATGGTCTAACAGATTAATTTGAAATCACAAGCTTTAGGAGTGCTGCTCCTTCATCAAGTGATTTCAAATAAACCTGTTAGACTATAACCTGGCATCATGTGACTTCTGACTTTTTTTTCCAAGCTAAAGGATGGCTCCCATTTTCACTCATACAAATATTATGAAACCAGCTGCACATAGAAGATTCATCAGGAAGGTTAGCATTTTAATCATTGCTAAAAATGACAAATTTATGTTCTTCAGGGTAACTAAAATGGAAACTTAAGGAAGCATTTATCCATCTTATGACCTATTAGATCTTAACACATTTTCTCTTTGAAGGTGCTGCATTGAAATAGTGAACACCAATAAAGCTAGCATCTTGTGTAAGTTGAGTGACTAGCTCACTTGGCCAATAGAATTCCTCAACTGTTTGGTCTGTTGTAACAGTATGACTTCATCTTTGTGTGATTACCCAGTGCACCTCACTGGGATAAGCTTAACACTCCCTTAACAAGATTATTGATTTACAGGTTTTCCTGACCTACTGTATTTAGTGTCTAAACAACATATTTAGCATCCCCACAAGCCAGATTCCCAATTTCAAATGCTGCTGTAACCTTATTAATGACATATTTCTCAAATCCTGCAGCAGCATCCTGTATAAAATGATCAACATTCATCATGAAGATACCTGAAATATTTCCTCTATGGTCCTTATATAACATTGTGGGATTTGCTTTCAGTTTTAACAATTTCCATACATTTCAATTATTCAGGCTATGGATGCACTTGTTTGGATTCCAACGCTTTTCTTCTATGTGCTGCCTCATCCTGTAGAAATGAAATTAGTGCCAACGATCGACATCTTTCACACATACGTGGTCGAAAGATCTAGAAAGATTTTCATGATTCCTTTGCCAGCTTTGGGTGACATTGTCTTATCAGGAGAGGTTGTATTTGTTGGGTCTGTATTCATTGGGAGTTTAGAAGAATGAGAGGTGCCCTTACTGAAACATATAAGATTCTTAGGTGACTTGACAGGGTAAATGTAGAGAAGTTGTTTCTCCTTGTGGGTCACTCATGTAAAACAGAGATGAGGCAGAATTTCTTCTCTCAAAGAGTAGTGAATCAATGGAATTCTTATGGAGGGGCGTAGAGGCTGGATCATTAAGTATATTCAAGGCTGAGACAGATTTTTCAATTAGTAAGGGAATCAAGGTAATGGAGAAAAGGCAGGAAAATAACTTTGAAGATTATCAGATCAGCATTAACCACATTGATTAATTCGGTGGGTTTAATGGCCCACTTCTGCTCCAACGTCTTATGGTATTATCTGTATTACCTAAGTATTGTTCAAAGGTCCAAACAACTGTCCTCACTTTGACTTCATAAGACCCACTCATCGGGATTTTTTTGTATAAACCTGCCTTTTGACAAAATCTGGTTGCCCCTTATCTAATTCCTTGGAATAAACTCCAAACTATCTTTGACTATATATTTGACATCATCTTGCTTATTAATTAGTTTATTCTTAAGCTTATCAGAGCTGTCATAATCATGAAAACTTCCTTCTAGTTCTGGTCAGAGAATGTTCTGTGGCCATTATTTCATTGTGTAATCCCTTTCAAGTTATGGCTTCAATAATATGTTAATGTTTTTCATGATTATTATTGTGAGATAGCCCTTTTCCATTGGTCTTTCTCTCCAGTAAATGATTTCTGTCTTGTGCAAGGGTTAATTCTGGATCCATTATCGGTAGTTTCATTGCACTTTCAATCCATTCCAACATCGACTTGCTTTTAGGTTGTGATCCTGAACATTCCACCAATATTTAACATGCCTGTAACTTTCCCTGAATATTTCTCACTTGTTGCATTCCTTTCTCTCACTTGACTATCTGGAATAAAAATTACCTGAATGCCCATCTGGGGAAAAGATCTTTGGATGAAATAGCTCTGTCTTAACATCATGATCACTCATATTACTCTGATCCAGCCTTGATTTACTGTACTGTGATCCTCAGGACATTTATCATAAAAACACATGGATCCAGACCTTCTCAGGAGCAGCAGTCATCATCAGATTGTGGCTTTGCTTGAACATTCATCCGACTCAGCACTGTTCCTCATTTCCTGCGGGATCCTCTGAGCACAGCTGTCCCAGAAATTCAAGATGCAACGTTCATGAGGAAGTTCAGTTGTAGTGGAATCAGGGATTAGGAAACGACAGGACACCCCACTCTTGTAGGTTGCCAGCAGTCATATGATAATTTCAAATGTCTGTTATGTTGTCAGTGAATGGGTAAATGGATGAATGCTCAAGAATTAATAAATAGGATACTACAGTGACCAGGTGGGTGAGGGAAGCAGGTAGGGAGGTAATGTGGCTGTTTGTGAGGTAGTGGGTGGGTACGATAAGAGCACTGGCAGGTAGATAGGGGACTTAGGGGTGAGGAGGGAGGTGGCAGGAGCATAGTGTGATGGGGGGATGAGTGGGTTGTGAGTCGGGGTAAGTTGGTTTGGAGATTGCCAGGTCAGGAGCTAGTCAGGTCAAATCAATGACTCATCAGGTGGTCAGTTCTAGTGGAAGAGATGGTTGTTCTAATAGCCTGGTAGGGAGGAATGGTTGGGTTGGGGGTTGTTGGGTAGCTGGAATCAAGAGGCTGGTCAGAGGGGTATGTGCTTGGAATGTCCATTCTGTAATTACCCAGTCTAACTCTGGGTAACTATTCAAACAAGTACTGAGGAGCTGTCTACAATCTCTGACTCTAGCTCACAGTTGAAGGTCCTGGGGAGCACTGGAATTGATCATTGAAAGTTGAAGCTTCCTGAGCAAGTCCCACAAAAGTCAGTGCATTAGGACCACTGCATGATCCCAATGGCATCTCTGGTTGTATGTATCTCTGGTCTCCAATGATTCCATAGTCAAGATGATTTGGGCCATGAGCATCTGGCAAAAAAAAGTGCCTCATTTTCAACTTCTTCCAACTGTTCAGCTTTGTAATTAATCTCTCCATGTTGAGAGAAGTGAACCGTAATGGCTTGATTGATATATTTGGTTAATGCTGTCTGAGGAACCTAATTTATTGCTTTGCCTTTCTGTTCTCTACGATCCTCTATTTTAAAGGAAACTAAATCTCCCAAATTGATATCTGTCTGAACTGGCCTTATACAATATCTTGGAGCTCTCTGAATTTTCTCTAGGACTCAGATGTAATGAAAGCCTAACTCCCTGCTGTTAGTGCTTTCAAATGTACAGAAAAAATACAAACTAATTGTTGTATCTTCTAAAGCAGGAGATCTGTTACACAGCACAGAGGAACAATGGGATTCGATCAGTAAATAAATTGATAGGGACTATACACTCCGATTATGAAGCAAATTTTTTTTGTATGATCTTCTCATACCAGTGTATTTGTTGACTTGTGGTCGAGTCGACAGCTGAAGATTTATGCAACGTTTTGTTAAACACCACAAAATTCTTTCGGAGAATTCCCTATCAAAGAGACTTTAAGTTCTTGTATTCATGACTGTAATGCAATATTTTCACACTTTTCTGAACTTGGCTTTGACAAACTTCTCCCTGTAATTTAAAGCTCCAGTCTCCAGTCTCTGTGCATTTCTCCATGATTACATCTACAAAAATCTCTTTGTGCCCATTGTGTATTATTGTAGAAAGACTAAGTCTTGATGCCAGGTCTGAAATGTAGAATGAAAGTACTTTATCTTCATATTTTTAAATCCATGACAACTATTTTGCTGAAGCCATTTGCCAATGGAATGTTTGCAGTAAGGCATAGCAGTGACCTCTAATGTTGTTTACAATTCCCAATTCTCACTGAGTTCTTCCGATATGATCCCAGCTAATGGCATGACTGGACAATTCAGATGCCAGAATGAAATCAGTGCTGATAGATCATGGTTTGTTTTAATGTGGTGACAGATGAGGTGATGGCCTAGTGCTATTACCTCCTGACTATTAATCCAGAGACTGCAGATGGTAGAATTTGAATTCACTAAAAATCTGGAATTAAGAATCTACTGATGACCATGAAACCGTTGTTGATTATCAGGAAAGACCCATCTGGTTCACTTATGTACTTTCGGGAAGAAAACTGCCATTCTTACCTCGTCTGGCCTACATGTGACTCCAGACCCATAGCAATGCGGTTGACTCTTAACGGCTTTCTGTGTAATTAGTGAAGGGCAATAACCGCGGGTCTAGCCTGTGACACACGCATCCCGTGAATGAATTTAAAAAAGCATTCATTGAAACATAGTTGCACAAGGCTGCAGCACACCTTTAACAACAAAACAGAAGTTAAGGTTGTACAGGATGTTGGTGAGGCCTGTTCTGGAGTACTGTGTCCAGTTCTGGTCTCCCTGTTACAGGAGCAATATTATTACGCTGGAGAGGGTTCAAAAGAGATTTACCAGGATGTTCCCTAGAATGCAAGGTTTGATTTATAAGGAGAGGCTGGATAGGCTGGGACTTTTTTTCACTGGAGCATAGGAAGTTGGGAGGTGACCTTATCGAGGTTTATAAAATAATGAGCGGTATAAATAAGATGAATGACAGGTATCTGTTCCCTAGGGTGGAGATTTCAAGATTGGGGGCAATTTTAAAGGTGAGAGGAGAAAGACTTACAAAAGACATGACGGACAATTTTTTTACACAGAGTGTGGTTCATTTATGGATTGAACTTCCAAAGGAAATGGTGTATGCGACTACAGTTACAACGTTTAAAGTACATGAATAAGAAATGTTTGGAAGGATATGGGCCAAGCACATGCAGGTGGGACTGGTTTAGTTTGGGATTATGGTCAGCATGGACTGTTTGGACCAAAGAGTCTGTTTCCGTGCTGTATGATTCCATGACTCTAAGTTTATTGCACAAAAGATGAAACGAAAATAAGTTATCTAGATATAGAAGACAATTTTAAAGATCTTAAAATACACAGCAAAACAAAATCTCATTCTGTTCCCAACACTATCACTTTGCAGCATTTCAAATTTGAAACTTACCCTTCTTTATGAAGTGTTCAAATTTGATGTAATAGAGCAAACAACTGCGGATGCTGGAGATCTGAAACAAGCAATCTGAAGAAGGGTAACTGAACTCAAAGCGTTAACATGCTTTTTACTTCACAGATGCTGCCAGACCGGCAAAGTTTCTCTAACAATTTCTGTTTTTGTTTGTTTTAAGTTTCATGTCACTGATAGCCCCCAGCTTTTTTCCTGTAATCTGTGGTCTTCTATGCAAATGTTCGCTGAGAACTTAGCCTTCCTCACCTTTTTTAATAACCTGCAGATTTCTAAACAGCCACTCATAGTCTGGAAGTTGCACAAAATGAAACTAGCTTGAACTTTCAGCAACTTTGGTGGGTTAACTGATCAAGTTGAATTGATTAATTTTGTGATCAATATTGTCCATGGAGGTCTGATATTGTATCAGTGTCATGACTTAAAAAAAGCCTAGTACCCAATTGCCCTTAATTTACTCACTAGAGTGTTGTATAAGAAAAGAATCACTTGTTACATCTGCAAACCTTTCAGCTTTCCAGCCCTCAATACCAGATTGATTACCTTTGGACTATATGCACACACAAAATAAAATACTTAAAGAATTCAGTGCTTGTCAAAACAAATCCATCATTTCGCCTCCACGTCCCTCATCTCTCAATGAGATAGACGTGTAGCCCTATGAGATAGAAACGGCAAGTTACTCTGGTTCCAAAAGGGATACCCCAGATTGTTTAGCTCCTGAGTGATGAGTTTCTTTATTCCTCTTCTTTGTTCACTCACACTCACAATTTGAAAAGGATTCCTTCCTTGTGAATGCCATTCTCTCAGATCAAATGAATTTATTTTTTAAAAGGAGCCAATTTAAGCATGCTGTTTTGAGTTAGCAAAAAAGTGAGTTTAATATTTACTAAACATTAAAAGAATTCATAAGACAACACCACATATATACGCAGGAATACAGAGGAATAAAAAGTGAGTCCAAGATAAGGTTCAGCGATAGACACATCGGTCTCTTTTCTGAAGAAGGGTCCAGACCCGAAACATCAGCTTTCCTGCTCCTCCGATGCTGCCTGGCCTGCTGTGTTCATCCAGCTCCACACCTTGTAGTCTCTTTGAGTGGTTTGTTAAGGTGAGATGGTAGTAATTTGATAGTTGAATGGTCGATTTTTGGATATTTGGCTTTGCAATTAGTTGAAATCCTTTGTTCTGTTTTGTTTTTTAATGTTTGTTAGCTAGCAGCTCTCAGAGCAAGAGAGTCTATCATGTCCTATATCCTCTGACAGGCTTGCTTGTTTTTGCATTTGCTTCTTGCATTCAGAGTGAAAGGTTCCTTGTACCTGCAAGACATGGTTTTTTTCTATGTCTTTCACAGCACAATAGCACGTGAGTTCAGACTAGTACACCTGGACCTCAGTTCACTAGCACACCTTCTTCCACTAGCACACAAAGTTACAGTTGATTTTAACCTTTAAGGACAGAACAAAAAAATGTCTGCAAGAAGTGGCTTTCAGCTCGGATGGGGAGAAATATTCAGTCCTATTGTTATCTCTTCCTGTTAGGTATCTCTCTCTCTGTTTAAAGTTTCCTTGACATTCTACCAGCAACATTCAATGGGTTCATCACAGGAATTTGCCAGGCAGTAATTAACTTACATCTACAGTCTCTTTTTATCTGCAGCAGTCCTCTTTTGAAAAAAACACATCTGGAATTAAAAGTTAAAAAATATCCTTAGAACTTCAGGTTTCTGACCCATTATCATGACAGCAGTAAAAGTTGTGGATTTCAAAGATGCTGTTGGATGTCATTGCTTAGTTACTGAAGTGCATCTTGTAAGAGTTACACAGTACTGTCACTCTGCATTTATGGTGATGGGAGTGAATGTTGCAGATGGTGGTTGGGATATCAGTCAAGTTGGCAATCATTGGACTACACTGTTGTGAATTGTGTCATGCTTGTACACATTGATGGAGTCGTACCCAACCAAGCAAATGGAGAGTATATCATCATATACCTGATTCGTGCCTTGTAGTTGGTGGACAGAACAAAGGAGAAGAGCAATCTACTGCAGATTTCCTAGCTTTTGACCACGTTTTGTAACCACAGTATTTAAAAGGCCCTTAGTTCAGTTTCTGGATAATGGTAATTCTCAGGGTGTAAATAGCCAGCGATTCAGCAGCAATTAGCCAGGTTGGAATTATCTAGCTTTTTGTGCTCAAGACCTACTTGGGCAATTTTCCTCACTTTAGATGTAGATACTGGTGTTGCAGTTGAACTGGAATTGCTTGAGTAGGGTGTGGCTTGTTCAAGAGCAGATATCTTTAGTACTATTACTGAAATGTTGGCGGGGTCTGTATCTTTCGAAGTATTCAGCCGTTTCTTGATATCAGGTGGAGTAAATCAAATTGGTTAAAGTCTACCAGCAATGGTGCTTTAGCGTTGTGTCTTGTACTGATGTGCTGGCCTCTTCCATCATTGACAATGGGGATATTTGATATCCTGTTAATTGCTTAATTATCTAGCACTGTTTACAAAAGGATATAATGAGACTGCAGAACTTGGGTCGAATCCATTGATTATGAGATCGCTTCGCTCTGTCCATTGCATGTGTTTGGAATGCAATTTGTCCTGTATTGTAATTTTACCAGGTGACGCCCAATTTAGAGGTTGGCGACTAATTTTTAAGTATGCCTGATGCCGTTCCTTGCTGTATCTAGTTCTGTTTCTTTGTTTAGTCGTTGTAGCAGTTTTTGTTTAAAATTGAGTGGTTTGCTGGACCATTTCAGAGGGCATTTTAAGAGTCAACCACACTACTGTGGATCTGGAGTCCAAATAAGGGAAGAATGGCAAATTTACTTCCCTAAAGGACATTAGTGAGCCAGACAAGTTCACCGATGAAAGTGAATACCATACTTCTGCTCATATGATGCTGCTTGACCTGCTGTGTTCATCCAGCCCCATGCTTGTTATCTCGGATTCTCCAGCATCTGCAGTACCTTTTATCTCTACCATACAGATGCAAAATAGTGGAAGTCGAAGCCACTTACAGTATTACCTTGCCACTGTATTAACCAAAATTGGAAAAAAAAACTCATAGTTCTTTCTCAACAATATATCTTTGAATTAAAAATAGGTCAGCTTGAAATTCTTTCAGAGATAGTAAGAACAGCCAATGCTGGAGTCAGATATAACACAGGGTGGAGCTGGAGGAGCACAGCAGGCCAGACAGCATCAGAGGAGCAGGAAAGCTGACGTTTCGGGTCAGGACCCTTCTTCTGAAATGGGGTCAGCTTTCCTGCTCCTCTGATGCTGCCTGGCCTGCTGTGTTCCTCCAGCTCCACACTGTGTTATCTCAGCTTGAAATTCTTGTACTTGACTGAGCAATTACAGTATCTAAATAAGTATTGACTAACAGATATTGTGTTTCCAGTTTTGTTGCAGAGTTCTGATAAAAGAACAAAGGGGCAAACATGAGAAACTTAAAATTTTAGAAGTTAAGCCTTTGTGAATTTTATTATAAAATTAAAGGGAATATTTAAGAGAAAATGTTTTACTGCTCATGTTCATTTATATCATGTTTTACATCAGTCCTATAGTTGGATGCCAGGCACCAACTATCAGTGCATTTGTACGTTGTGGATACTTATCACCAACCTTGCTTCATTAGCAGGTTCATAATGACGTTTGCTATAGGGCATTAATTGTATCAATGTGATGAAGGGCTTTAATTTAGAGCAAAGGTATGTAAACTTTATTTACATAGAAAATAGCATTCAAGATTGTGTCGCATTTGGTTATTATTGAAGCTTAGAGTATTGTTTATAAATAACTATGAATATCATCTGAATGGCATTTTTATTGCACTTAAATCTGTCTGATCACCGGAATGATGTTGCACAACTCGACAGGTAAGAACAAGAGATAAGGTAGTTTCTGCTGTTTGCCATGAGCAAGACCATGTTGTTCTACATTATATTATCACACTGTATGTGTGCAGTAAGATTTTATTCTAATATTTCATTTTTATGTTTCTATTTTTTTTTCTGTTCCTGGATTTATGCAGAGGACAGATCATCTTCAAGTATGGCCACACAATCATACTCTCCCTCCAGCAAGATGGAATGGATTATTCCTTTGGTGGTTGTCTCAGCTTTGACTTTTGTCTGTTTGATTCTTCTCATAGGCGTGCTTGTTTACTGGAGGTAAGACTATGAGCTTTTTGTTTGCAGTTGCCAAGACCTAACTGACCTGATGTTTAAGCTACATAAGCTTTTAACTTCTGCAATCCTATTTCAGTAAAACCTAGTGGAAGGAGTAGCTACTTGTTTGTCTCTTCTGGAGTTCATGAGTTTGTTTTGCTAGGCAGAACCATCTGTAACCACTGAGAATTTATGCTTCATAATTAAGAATAGTAATGTTCAACAGAAAAAGCAAGTTCATTTGAAATCAGGTGTGGAGCTAGATGAACACAGCAGGCCAAGCAGCATCATAGGAGCAGGAAAGCTTGACGTTTCGGGCCTAGACCCTTCATCAC
>JAHRHZ010000069.1:24812822-24923165 GCA_024137785.1 Ginglymostoma cirratum | reverse complement strand
ACCCTTCATCAGAAAATTTTCTGATGAAGGGTCTAGGCCCGAAACGTCAAGCTTTCCTGCTCCTATGATGCTGCTTGGCCTGCTGTGTTCATCCAGCTCCACACCTTGTTATCTCGGATTCTCCAGCATCTGCAGTTTCTATTATCTCTTTTGAAATCATGTGGGTTGTTTCAGGAGGAAACTTAATCTTTAAACATCTCAGAATTACATTGGCATGGGTATTATTTTGTACTGAGAATTCAGCAGTTTTTTGACAACATTATTTTTTAAATTTCTAGGTTATTCCATACAATTAATACCAACTGTCTGAGAATTTATGTTTACTAAGTGGATTAAATAATAGTAATTATGGCTGTGAGTCATAAGGTTGTGAGTTCAAGCTCAAGCAGGACTTGAGACATAATGTCGGCTGGCATTTCAGCCCAATGCTTAAGGAGGTATTCTGTTTCCAATGGGAAATTAAACTGAACCAGTATCTGATATTTCAGATAGATGTAAAAAATCTTCTCATACTATACATGAAGTCGAACGGCATGTTTTGTGCAATGACCAATATTCAGTCAGTTGTTGAAGCAAGATGTTCATCATGCAGTTCTCGATGATGAGAAAACTCTATTACCTGCAGGTTAGATTCAGTGCACACCTTGATTATTTATCTTCAATCCAATTGTAAGTATATATATCAAACCTTTGGACCTACTGTTCAGTTGGGTGTGGTGCTACGGTAACAAGTCATGGCCATCATTTGCTATTACAAAGTGATAAGAAAAATGATTGTAAATTACCAGTCTGTCTAGAGGGAATTCTTTGTGTATGTTGGAGTATTTACCTGGAGATCTAGTAGAAGACTGTGGCAATATTATTTCTGAGCTGAAGTGTTTGCAATTTTTCAGATGTTTTCCCTTCATAAATGGATGAAGCAAATAGTTTAGTTTACTGTGGGATTGATTAAAACTGAATCCTTAACAATGTATATACAATATTGACAACCTTATTTAAGGAAAGATGTAATGCATTGGAAACTGTGAAAAGAAGGCTTCCTGATTAATACCTGAAGTGGGGTGTGTTGTATAATGAAGAAAGTTTGAGCAGACTAGGCTTGTATCCACTGGAATTTAGAATGTAAGAGGCAACTTGATAGAAACATATAAAATCCTGAGGGATCTTGATAAGGTTGATTTGGAAAGGACATCTTCTTTTATAAGAGAATTTAGAACTAGGGGTAACTGTTTAAAAATAAGGGATTACTATTTCAAAAAGAAATGAGGTGAAATATTTTCTCAGACGGTCATGTATCTTCAGAACTTTTTTCATCCAAAGATGGTGGAAGTAGAGTCTTTGAATATTTTAAGGCAAAGCTGGATGGAATCTTGGTGAGAAGGGGTGAAGTGTTATCAGGGAAATGTGTACCTAAGGTAGCAATCACATAGCCATGATCTTATTAAATGGTGAAGCATGCTTGAGGAGCTGAATTACCTGGTCCTGCTCCTTGTTTGTATGTTCACATATGTCAGAAATGGTGTATCAGAAATGCCAATATGCAACAGATATTAGAGATCTTCAGATTAATTTTCCCACTTCTATGGTACATAACAGAAAATTTGATTCAGATGTGTAGTTCATGTCAGGGATTCAAAAAATGCTTAAATTAATTTGCTTTTTGAATTTTCTGGCATTTCCCAAACCAAATTATTAAAAAAAGCAAGGCAAAAATTAACCTCTACTTGTTAGAACTATTAAAGATGAAGTTGGACACAAAGATGCTGTAATTAATACCATATTTAACATTCAATATTGAAAACCCACTTAACATTACACAAATTGGATTTTTAACATCAATCAACAGCATGTGGGTAGTCATAGTACAATATCAATTTAAATGTATCTCTATTTCAGCATAACCTGGATCTTGCTTCATATAAAGCAATCGCTTGCAATGTTGGATTGGGCTTACATAGAACATAGAACATAGAACAGTACAACACAGGACAGGCCCTTCGGCCCACAGTGTTGTGCCGAACTTTTACCCTAAACCTAAGGTCTTTCTAACCTCCACTGCTACGTTATACGATCATCCATATGCCTATCTAATAGCCGCTTAAATGCCCCTAATGAGGCCGGCTCCACTATCCTCTCTGGCAATACATTCCACGCCCCGACCACTCTCTGAGTAAAGAACCTACCTCTGACGTCTCCCCGATATCTACCTCCTTTCACTTTAAAACTATGTCCCCTCGTAAAAATTATCTCCACCCTAGGAAAAAGTCTCTGGCTGTCTACTCTATCTATACCTCTGATCATTTTGTACACCTCTATCAAGTCAAAATGTACAGCCCATGTTAAAATATAACTATGGATTTCCAATACCTGTACTGCGACATGAGCATAATTTAACTAAACCTCTTTTTGTAGTAACTTGGCAGGTACTTCCTTTTGGGCGTTAAGGCTTCACCATTGACAATATCTGAGGCAAATTGTCGTCCATAGTAATTTTTGATTTGGACATAAATTTCTATTCTTGGCTTGAGCTAATCTTGCTATTTGTGCTGTGTGATGTATTTAATATAATGTTGTTTGCCTGAAACTTAACCATTAATCAAATAATTGAGTTAAATTTTAATTTTTCTGAACCTTCACACAAACTCTCTATCAACATTTGAAGATATCAGTCAGAAATTCTGTACAACCTCCTTTAATTTGCTGAGAACCTCACTCCATACTTGATTTAGGTGGGCAAAATATGAGCTTAATTACCTCTAATTTCACCAAGGAAACCTCCCTTGGGGGAATGGCCACGAGTTAAGACGATTAACACAATTACAGGGTTATTTTCCAAAATGTCATTCAATCACACGAATGTGCCAGAAGAATTATTGTTCAGTTTGGATTAGTTTGATTAACAAAAGACTTTAAAATCAAAGTTTCACTCCTTTCTAGTTCCCAGAGTTTAAATTGTGTTCTTAATATTACGAATCTCCAAAAATTACCAGTCAATGATAATAATTCATTAATTATTCCATTGATTTGACTCTAGCTCATCCTAGAAAGAGGATTCTCAAGAAATCTGTTTAAAGAAACTAGGGCGTAACATTCCTTTCTTTGTGCTTGATGGTTGAATGCAAAGATTGGCTCCTTTTTAATTAAGGTAATAAAATGTTTTTAGTGGGTTCATATGGTGCAGTGGCGGTGTCCTCTTGACAGTTGGACCCAGGAGTCCTGGATTCAACTCCACCTGCTCCAAAGGTAATAACATCCATGAAGAGGTTGATTAGAAAATTTCTTTTTAGTGTGTGCAGATCAAAACTGCCTATACTTTTCCTGTATTACTTAAACTAAACAGGAGCTTGAATGAGTATTCTATTGAGCATGGCATGTTCAAGTATCAGCATATGTTAAGTGGATTGTTAGGTGCATTGGTTTGTGACTTCACTCCTCATTTGCAAAATTTTCTATCCCTAACCAGAGGTGTTCCACTTACTTGAAGAAATAGAAGAAAAATCAGTAAATAAGTTTCAACAGGATGACTTCACAAATACTTTTCCAGCCAGATTTAGCAACTAGATCTGGTGATGTAATTCCTCACCACCACAGTAACTTTTGTGTTACTGTGAACACTTGGGCTCTTCTGTAGTACTTAGGAATACTGTTTACAGCAAAGATTCCAAAAAAGATGTACAAAAATAACATACACTTGTCAATGGCCTTTTCCTTTCCCAAGTAACACAGCCTTTTCCATGCATCATCATCTTCTAATTATTATTGTATATACATTTTTATGCTAAACTGGTAAACATATAAATAATTTCCATAATACTAAGATTTTTAACCCTTTTTATAAACTCCATCTAAAGTGGGCCTTTTTCAAGTGTCTTCTGAAAGTGTAAATGTATGAAACATTGGTTTCCATCGTGTGTAGAAAAGACTCATCTAAATAACAGAGACTTGCATCCATGAGGTACCCCTATCATAGAAAAAAATTGCTGAGGCATTAAATGTGTAATTACTGGATTATATGTTTTCAGATGTTGTGAGGGCAAGTTGAAATATTAGGAAAAAAGTTATGAATAAGTTTTTGATCTAGTTTGGTATCTTCGTAGTAATAAGCAAAAGCATACACAATGCTTTGGGAGCATTGTCACAGATATATTTGCTTAGGAAATGATTTATGTAAATTTAACTTCAGCTATTTTATGCTTTTGTGGGCTATTGAGTTACTTCTTGTGCTGTTGACATTCCAGCATGCATGAAAAACATCATGATGAAGGAATTGTGATGTTTACAGCAAATACTTCCTCATAGGGAATGACATCCAGCTGTTTGTTTTTTTTAAGTAGCTGCCTGTTCCAATTAGTTCTAGTCAATTTCATATGCCACTTTTTTTTCAAAATCTACATTGAAACTACATAAGTGATAAGTAAATACAACAGAATGTAGATCTTAATGTATGTAAAATGTTAACTTTGCAAAACTTAGAATATTGTGATTTTAAACGTAGTTATAATTTGGAGATTAAAGAGAAGCAATCCTGCTTCTACTGATTTCTCATTCAGAAACGTGAAAACTCTTTACTTAGCTGTTTGATTTCGGATCCTTGTGGTTTATTTGAAGATTGCTAATTAGGCTGCTTCAAGACCATGAAACCATGCTATCTGCTGTGATCAGACTGTCCATTTTATCAAGGAGGTTGAATAGGCCATGGGCCATCTTAAATCTGAATTTATAAAATAATTTCTTCTATCTATTTGAAACCAGTTTTTTAAAATACTTTTCTTGACATTTAGACATTTAGTCTAAAGCAATTTAATGTCACAGAGATATAAAAGTACTAATTTACAGTTGGAGATGTATTGACCTTGACCTTGTCCTGAATATGGAATTACTTCTTAGGTACATACAATTCAGATTGAGATCTTTTCATTCAGTCTGAATATACTGTAAACCCAAAATGCAATTTCCAAATTATGAAATATGTATGCAAATGAAGAAAACTACTGAGAAGTTGCTGATACGCATTCAGGGAGCACGTTTGAAGGAACTCATAGAATGATGTGCGGTGCTTTTCAAGACAACAGACAAAAAGGGTGTTCTCTGAACTAGGGACCTGGTGGAGCTATTTAAAGCGCATTGAAGAAATTAGTCTTTTAGATGACATTTGGAAGCAGACTGGAGAGAAGGTGAGGATGCTGCGTAAAATAATTCCATAGAGTGAGGACATACATTAGGGGAAAGAGCTGCTAGCAATAATAAAAACAGAGTAGGTGGAAAATTAGTATATGCTGCTATGCACAGATGAATGGAATTCAATGAAGAATTGACTTGAAGGAACTTGAAGAATGATAATTTTAACATTGCTTCCCTGTGGTACAGAAAGTCAGTGCAATTTGCCCATGATGGGGTGCAGGTATTGAAACAGTTGAGAAAGCAGAATACAATATTTTGGAAGAGATGTACTTTGGATCATGGAAATAGCAGGGTTGTAAAGGAGCATATAGAGAAATTGAATCTGGAGGTGATAAAGAGCTAATCAAAATTTAAGGTAGAAAAGTAAAAGCATGTCATGGCAGAGATGGACAATGTTTGACAATGGAAAAAGGCAGTGATTTGAACTGATTAGCTGTGGAGGATGAGTAGAGGTTATGGAACCAAGACGAATAAATGTTGTTGAGATGTATATCATTCTGTTGAATGAAGAAATAGGCTTCTGTGCAGGATGGCCTATTACTGTTCCTGTGTTCAGAATGCCAACAGCCTTCATCTTAAGGGGAGGCAATGGCTTAGTGGTATTATCACTGGACTGTTAATCCTGAGACCCAGATAATGTTCTGGGGACAGGGGTTCTAATCCCGTGATGGTAGGATGGTGGAATTTGAATTCAATAAATATCTGGACTTAACAATCTAGTGATGACCGTGAATCCACTGCCAATTGTCAGGAAAAACCCATCTGGTTCACTAATGTCCTTTAGGGAAGGAAACTGCCATCCTTACCTGGTCTGGCCTACATGTGACTCCACACCCACAGCAATGTGGTGGATTCTTAACTGCCCTCTGGGCAATTAGAGATGGGCAATAAATGCTGCCTAGCTAGCAACGCCCTCATCCTGTGAATGAATAAAGAAAAAAAACCATAGGAACAAATGAACAAGGAACAGGAATAGGCCACTCTGCTCTTTGAGCCTGCTCTGCCTTTCAATAAAATCATGGCTGATCTGATTTTAACCTCAACCCTACATTCTTGCACACTGATAATCTTTCATCCTCTTGGTAATCAAGGATCTACCTGCCTTTGCCTTCAAATATTTAAATGGAGGATACAGCCTGACTTTATCTGATTTTCTTTTCTACAATTAAAGTGGTTTTGCCAAGATTCCATGATTGCACATGTCATTAAGTAATAAATCCATTCAGTAGACACTGAGCTTATGTTGCCTGCTAATTATTTTCTCTTCTCTTTTTGGCTAAAGGTTTAGTGTAGCTGAAAGGGGCCAGTTGCTGTTTTTATGGCTTATATTCTCTCAAGTGTCAAAGAAACTTCTAGTTCATGTAGTTTGAATTGGATTCAAACATTTCATTCTGAGCTATACAGCGATACTATTAAAGGCATTAATGAGCAGTTCAGAGAGTGGTGAAAGCATAGCCCAAGCGCATAAAAGGAGTACATTCACTTTGATTTTTTACACAGAGCTGTGATACCTATTTCTGACAAAATGAATGCACGTGAAACAATTATTTGTCCTTTTTCTTTCAAATGTTACATAGTTTTACATAAAATATAAAACAAAGAAACAAGTCAACCTAATCAGTCCAATCCAGCATTTATGGTTCACACAAGCGTCCTCCCAACTTCACTCATCTAAATTTATCATCATAACCCCCTATTCCTTTAGAGTCATAAGGCTGCAACTTACATGTTTTAGGCCAATTGTCAGTTTCGTCGAGGAGGCGTTTGCCTCCCAAGTCCAGCAAGATCTCTCAACATGTCTTATCAAATTTGCCTCACTAACTACCACCCTCCCAGTGGCACCCCTCTCACCCAGTTCCAGCCCCATTCTACCACTGCTGCACCCGGAAACGTGCTACTTTTGGAATTTCAAGGAATGGACTGGCATCATTGGCACCCGGGCCATATTTAAAATGTACAAATCAAGCACTTTTAGTCTGAAGTTCCCCTGCATGGTTCCTGATATTTGCCATGAACATAGCACAGAAGGGAAAATTGGCACCTCACTTTGTGAGCAGGGACATGGAGATCCTGGTGGATCGAATGGTGCAGAGGCTAGATATCTACCACACCCAGGGTCAGATGTGAAGGCCACAACACGAGACCATGCCACCTTGACCCAATGTTCCCACCTAAGCCTGCGCAATTGTAATTATCTCAAGGAATGCACAGCATTGGGGGACGAAGGAATAAATTGGGATCAGATGTTCTCAGGGAATGCACGACAGAAATGTGGAGGTTGTTTAGGGAGCAGTTGCTACAAGTACCTGATAGGTTTGTCCCACTGAGGCAAGGAAGGCATGGTAAGGTGAAGGAACCTTGGATGACAAGACATATGTAACATCTAGCCAAGAGGAAGAAGGAAGTTTACTTAAGGTTGAGGAAGCAAGAATCAGACAAGGCTCTAGAGGACTACAAGGTAGCCAGGCAGGAACTGAAGAATGGACTTAGGATAGCTAGAAAGGGGTATGAAAAAGCCTCGGTGGGTAGGATTAAGGAAAACCCTAAGGCAATCTATACTTATGTGAGGAACACGAGGATAGCCAGAGTGAGGGTAGGGCCAATCAGGGATAGTGGAGGGAACTTGTGCACGGAGTTGGAGGAAGTAGGGGAGGTCCTGAATGAATAATTTGCTTCAGTATTCACCAGTGAGAGGGACCTTGACGCTTGTGAGGACAGCATGAAACAGGCTGATATGCTCGAAAAGGTTGATGTTAGGAAGGAGGATGTGCTAGAAATTTTGAAAAACATGAGGGTAGGTCCCCTGGGCCAGAAGGGCCCGAAGGTTACTACAGGAAACGAGGGAAGAGATTGCTGCCCCTTTGGCGATGATCTTTGTGTCCTCACTGTCCACTGGAGTAGTACCAGATGATTGGAGGGTTGTAAATGTAATTCAAGAAAGGGAATGGGGTAATCCTGGGAATTACAGACCAGTCAGTCTTATTTCTGTGGTGGGCAAATTATTGGAGAGGATTCTGAGCGACAGTATTTATGATTATTTGGAAAAGCCCAGTTTGATTAGAAATAGCCAGCATGGCTTTGTGAGGGGCAGGTCATGCCTCACAAGCCTTATTGAACTATTTGAAGATGTGACAAAACACATTGATGAAGGCAGAGCAGCGAATGTAGTGTTTATGGATTTTAGTAAGTCATTTGATAAGGTTCCCCCTGGCAGGCTCATTCAAAAAATAAGGAGGCATGGGATTCAGGGAAATTTGGCTGTCTGGATGCAGAATTGGCTGTCCAATAGAAGACAGAGGGTGGTAGTAGATGGGAAGTATTCAGCCTGGAGCTCGGTGGCCAGTGATGTCCCGCAGGGATCTGTTCTGGGACCTCTGCTCTTTGTGATCTTTATAAATGACTTGGATGAGGAAGTGAAAAGGTGGGTTAGTAAGTTTGCCGATGACATGAAGGTTGATGAAGTTATGGATAGTGTGGAGGGCTGTTGTAGGTTACAACGGGACATTGACAGGATGCAGAGCTGAGCAAAGAAGTGGCAGATGAAATTCAACCCAGAAAGAGTGTGTATTGATTCATTTTGGATGGTCGAATTTGAATGCAGAATACAGCATTAATGGCAGGATTCTTGGCAATGTGGAGGAACAGAGGGATCTTGGGGTTCACATCCATAGATCCCTCAAAGTTGCCAGCCAAGTTGATAGGGTTGTTAAGAAGGCGTATGGTGTGTTGGCTTCCATTGGCAGGGGGATTGAGCTTAAGAGCCGTGAGGTTATGCTGCAGCTCTATAAAACCCTGAATAGACCATACTTGGAATATTGTGTTCAGTTTTGGTCACCTCATTATGGGAAGGATGTGGAAGCTTTAGAGAGGGCGCAGAGGAGATTTACCAGGATGCTGTCTGGACTGGAGGACAGGCCTTACGAGGAAAAGTTGAGGGAGCTATAGCTTTTCTCATTGGAGCGAAGAAGAATGAGGGGTGACTTGATAAAGGTTTACAAGACGATGAGAGGCATAGATAGAGTGGATTGCCAGAGACTTTTTCCCAGGGCAGAAATGACTATTATGAGGGGGCATAATTTTAAGGTGATTGGAGGAAGGTTTCGGGGAGTTGTTAGAGTCAGGTTCTTTACACAGAGAGCGATGGGTGCGTGGAATGCACTGGCGGTGGTGGTAGTGGAGTCAGATACATTAGGATCTTTAAGTGACTCTTGGACAGGCGCATGGATGATAGTAAAATGTAAGGTGTGCAGGGTAGTTTGATCTTAGAGTAGGAGAATAGGTCGGCACAACATTGTGGGACAAAGGGCCTGTATTGTGCTGTACTGTTCTATGTTCTTTTTGTATCAGTGCTAAATACGGTGGTACTATGAACCTGGCATTTCTAGCTGAATGACAATGTGCACAAAGGAAAGGCACAAAAAGGAAAGGTGCTGTGAGTGGGAACTAATAAGACAAGCAAATTCCCCAGCCCAGTCCATGAATTGGGTGTGTGACCCTGAGCACAGAGTGTTGATTTTGTAGCTTTATGATAGTAGTTGCTGGTGCAGCCCAAGGTGCATCATTGAAGTGCAGAAGCATGCTGTAACCAGGTCAGAGATTTACCATGAGCGTGCTTAGAGGCTGGCACATGTTGGATGCCAATATCCGTGCACTTGGAGTGCATACAGCCAATGCCATGTAGCATGTCCTGGGATGTTGGGTCTGGTGTCCAACACGGAGATTCTTTTGGAGCAGAAAGCAAGCTGAAGTCACCAGGTACCTGCACTGATTTCCCATGTCAATAGTTCTTGGTATCTAGCTTGTGCAGCATATTTGGAAAGAGGCATCTAAACATTATTGAGATCAGAAAAGCAGTTAATAAAGTCACTAACAAGCAACAATCTCCCCATCAGCTAGCTTGTCACTGCCTCGCGGGAATTTCACGTGAATACCCAGAATTAAGTTAAAACATGTAGTGGGCTGCTCCCGACATTGAGATAGGCCTCACTCGACATCTTGTGCAATCTGCTATTTTTTTGCCTTAGCCGACGTCATTCAGGCTTTGATAAGATTCTACCCATAAAATTATGTGCATTGGGGAGGCCGTTTGGCCTTTCAAGTCTATGCTGACTCGTCATGGAGCAATCCAGTCAGTTCCATACCCCTGATCAGTTCCTGTAGCCCTTAGCAAATTCATTCCCTTCAACTGCCCATCCAATTTCCTTTTGAAATCTTTCATTCTTTCTGATTTCACACTCTCAGGGAAGGAAGCTTTAGGTTATTGCCACTCATTCATAAAATGTTCTTCCTTACACTCCCTGTGCACCTCTTGCCCAAAATCTTAGATGTGTCTCTCATAATCCTTGTGAAATTGGCTAATGGGGAGAACTTTTCTTGACTGTTTTGTTTAAGTCTGCTGCAATCCCGTTCTATTTCTCCCTTATATGCTTGACTGGCCTCCCCTTAAATACATCTAGACTGTTCACTTCAACAGCTCCCTGTTGTAGCAAATTCTAGATTATTACTGCCCTTTTTGCAGCTTGTCAGCTTAGATTCACTCCCTGCACAATGACAACTCCTGCTCCAGCCATAGCATACCACCCCTTTAAGAGTTGCAGGCTAGTTTTGAGACGTACAGGCTAACGTTGAGAAGTGCGAGAAAGTTCTGATTTTGAATCCCCCTAATGAACAGAATGCTTAGCACTGGTTGCACACAGCAATCATTCAGATGTGCAGGCAGTGTAAAGTTGGCATACTGCCTGCATTTGAATCACGAGCATTGTTTAAATGCACATCGTGATAGCAGCGTCTGTTTAGGAGCAGCCAGTTTAGCCACCAACATTTTCCTCTGCCTCAGCTTCATAAGTTCCATCAGGCTTGTGATGTGTTTTTTTTCACTTTGCTTGTATGATTGGTATAACAGCAGACAAATGTAAGCACTGGAAACGTCAATTCCAGCAATGACATTATTCCTCTACAACTTTTAAAGCAACTATTTCCCAAATGGCAGTTTGAGCATTTCAGGATTCATTGAAGTTGCCATAGTGACAGGCTCCCTGCTGCTGAATTTGCCTTGCGGAGTCTGGTTGGTCTTCAGAACGAGGGGACTGATGCTCATTAAAAAGACACAAAAAACCTTTTTACCAACTTGAGTTCTTCCACACAGTTTTACTAATACTTTATATTGAAGATTTCATTGCCATGAGCAAAGGCTGATTAGGGGAATCCTGAGAGGCGTTATTTATTTTTCTGCAGAAACATGTCCTGACTGTATCTAAGAATGGATTTTAAAAGCTTTCAACAGCTCATTTGAAATCAAACAATAGGTGTACTTCATGATCCTTAAGTGTTTGTTGAAAATTAGCTTGCATTACCAAAATATGCTAAAGATGTTTGAACAGTTTTATTTAAACAAAAAGGCCAGTTTATTACTGAGTCCATAAATTTCAAAACTGGCATCATTTCAGTGGTTGTGTATAACCGCAAATTTAAGTTACACATTTCCTGTCTATCTTCCAAATCATATCAGAATGCTCAAAAAATTTTAGCCTGACTTTTCAAAAACTAGCAGTTCTCAAATAAGCTACCCCTTTGTCTAGCCATTGTGTGAATTGGTTTAAGTGGTTCAAAATTTTCCTCGATATTTTGAAGTTTTTGGTTGTAACGCACTAATTCTGTTTCAAACCACTTGTTATCATGCCAAATTGATTCCTGTGTAATTATCCATAGTAAAAGTATGAATAGTATCATAGTTATCCCTGTGACAAGTTATGTGTAGCAAACATATGTTCTTCAAATTGATTGGAAGTACAAAAGTATAAACTTTTACTATCCATCACAAAGGTCACATAATGAATAATCACTCTCCAGATACTCTTGGGTATTGTAGTTTGACAGAAATGTTTCAACATTTACATTTTTATCTGGAGAGCAGTTTTAGAAGGGAATGAAGGGAACATAGACATTTTTAATTTGGTTACATTAGATTTGTTCTACAATCATTTCACTGGAGTGAAAGAACACTTGCTACTCCCATTCATTGTTTGCATATGGCCTCCAGTATTTTCATACAACTACATAAATTGTTTAGCTTCTGATTCAGGCTACACACAAGTTGTTTAAAAGACATTACTACACTGGTTTTCATTGCTTCTAGTTTTACTTTTGCTTAGTGCTGTATCTTTAAGAAATTGGTTTTGCTATTTAAAGCTTCCAGAATGTAACAGGAGGGTTTGAGAAAAAAAAAGTTTTCATCTATAGCAACTTTCACAACCTCAGGCACCCCAAAATACATTAAACTATAAACATCAACTATATCATAAGGACACTTCAGACAATTACAAAAATCAGTCATTACTGTTCCTATCACAATAACTGTACTCAGAATCAGGTGCATGCTGAGATATTGTAGTGAAATGCACTCTTTTTTCAATTTGTTTGCAAGTCACATTTAACATAATGCAACCATACAATTTTTTTTAATGGCTCACTTAAAATAGATAACAAACATATATTATAACGCTGAGCAAACTTCAATGGTTTACATAATAGGAGCATTCAAATGGAGTTACTAAATAAATATACATATATACTGCTGAGCAAATTTCCGTTGGTTTACAACATAGGAGCATTCAAGTTGAGTTACTAAATCAGTTAGCTTCTGGCCATTTCAGGACCTGCCTGAAATCTCCCAGTACGAAGACAAAAATGTTTTGGCAAATTCCTGAAAAGTGTGTCCGAAATCAAGCCCAATAATGTGCTGTTCAGCTCAGCTGGAATGTTCACTTTCCTCAAGGTCTTTTAACACACAAAATAAAGAAACAAAATACGTCAATTTCCAAAAACGTATAACAAAGTGTGCCAGAAGGAAAGCAGTTGCATATTATTGCTGCTGTCTATCTATGTCATAAAAACTGAAAGATTAATACTGTTGACTAATATTTTATTGCCTTTTCATATCAAAATTCTCATCTAATTTTTGAGGAATTTTCTTTTGCTTGCTTCATTGTTGCATTTCCCATTTCACACACACAGCACTCAAGGGATTAGCAGATGTTTTGGAATTTACTTTCTCTAGTTGAAATATCTAGATGTATCTTTCTTTATTGGCGATTTGCATCAGTAATTTCCTTTACCCCATATGTGGCAGTTGCAATGTCTATTTTGTGATGAGACCCAAGACAATATTAGTCCCATCTGGATAAATACTCTGGTTAAAGGCTTGTTGAACTAGGCATTCTGCTTTAGGAAAGCTGCAGGGCTACTCTCTGTGGGTTTTCTGTATTCTGTTAATTTTATTTATGCATTATTTTGTATAATATTGGTAACTTACGAATATTGAACTTAATTTCTTACGTATTTCTGGTAAATTTGAAGTAAGGGTGAATAATTCAGAAAATATATTTGTGTGATGGAAGGAGTTAGATGGCTTGCCATTTTGTGGCACCAAAAGACCATTGAATTAAAATAGCAAATATCTGTTTGCTGACATGTATTTATTTTAGTAACTGCAATATTTGCTCCTTGGATAAACTGTGGTTAGACTGCTAGGACATAAATAATCCCCTGCAATTCCCCTTTTCTTGGTCTCAGCTAAATTCCACTTCACCTAAAACTTTGGTACAGCCTGTATTATTATGGAAACCTCTCTTGTTTATTTAATTTTCTGAGCGAAAACTTTTCTAAATTACTTAGGGTGATCAAGCAAAACTACTATGCGTCAGTATTTTCGCTATTCAGCCAAGTCTCTTCTTTTCACAAAAGAATTCTTGATTACAATAGTTCAGTAACGGTCGTAGAACACAGGGGCTGCATCAAGTAGTCAAATGAACCAATTTTTTTAACATTGAAAGAGATAACAAATAATTTGTTAAGATAATAAATAGTCAGCTTACAATTTAAACATAGGTTATTATGGCACTCATTAAGTTTCTCTACAAATTGTCAGTGTTGCAGTGCACTGGTATGCTTTTCAGGTTAAGCTTTATTTGTCCATTGTTACTTGTCTCCCTTGTGATTGATAGCACTGCCACTGGGAGCTTTTTTTACAAAACATCCTAGTCAAAAGTCCATGAACTCTGCAGTCCTTGCTGATATTCAAAGGTTTCATGTAAATTTTGGGTCCTCCTACTAGAAATCCCTAAAGTTCTTGAAAAGCATGGCATCTTACACATTGGCAAATCTGAATTGTTAGTTTGTTTGTGTGTCTTCATGGTTAAATGGATAGATAGTAAATATGCTCCACATTTGCTCAAAATTGACCATGCAGCTCAGAGGGAATATCGGTGGTGTACCCTTGTATGTGCTGCCCTCGTCCTTTTAAATAACGGAGGATGTGGGCCTGGAAAATACTAATAAAGGAGCCTTGGTGAGTTACTGCAGTGTATCTGTACATGGTGCACACTGCTGCCACTCTGTGCATCAATCTCAAAATATTTTACAGTCCATGTATGATTTTTGGGACCTAGTATCTCCAGTAATGAGAAGGCCTAACAGCCAATTTTCACAGAATAAGGTCCCACAAAAAGCCTAATGATGGCAAAAAATTATCTGCTTTACTAATGTTAAACGAGGATAAACATTGACCAGGACACTAAGGGCATTGAAGTTCTGTTGTTTTAAAGTAACACATGTATGTGATAAACAGAAAAGGTTGAAAGATTTTTCTCTTCAAATTAGTGGCAGATAGCCATTCAAGTGAACTTAGGTGGAATTCTAGAATTTTTTGGAGTTGCACATATCCTGGCAAGTGCAAATATTCCATTACATTCCCAACATGCGGATGAGGCTTGGAGAGTCATGAGTTGAGCTACTCATCACCAAATATGACTTCAAGGTTAATTATAAACTTATATTTCAGTTTCCCATTTAATTTGCTGACACAACAGGATTGCTAACCACTTTGTTAGCACCATCTCCTCGAGTTCACCTGGAGGCCTATTAAAAATGACAAAAAACCTCATAATGAAAAATGCATTGCCATCTGGGTTCTGGGTTAAATTGGAAGAGGAGAGAAAGGGAACATAAAAAAAAGTTGAGAAAATGAGCATCCAGGTGATTTGAGGCTTTCCTGGGGTGCTAGGGAGAGAAGCAAAGTCTATTCGGCTAGTGTTGGAATAGGGACCTAAACATAAGGTACTCCAGGTTTGGAAAAAGATGGTCAGATCTAGGTGAATCAGACTTAGGATCTGGATTTGATATTGGAAGAGGTTCAATGAGTTCACAAGAGTAACAAGGGTGAATAGAAATCTGCGTTCTCTATTTCTCTCAGTTACATCTGCAAACAGTCCCAAGCCCCTCTGTGCTCCAGTCTATTCCATGCATTCCATCATGTTGCTCCAACCCATCTCAGGGTGCTCTGTACAATCTCCAATTGTCATTCCAAACACACACTGACCTTTGTCTTGTTCTCTTCATAATAGCAACCAATTTGCTGTTGGGCTTCTTTGTCTAGACCTTATTATAAGATGCCCTCAGATTAATTTAAGCAGCCTAACCTTTGTTTCAGTAAGCCAATTGTATATTCTGTCAGTGTTCCCAATAAAGTATGCATGCATGTGTAGCAACTTATAAGATACTATGCAGGCTGCTCAGAGGTTGTCTTCTTTTAAAGTAACACATGGACATAGTAAACAAGAAGATTGAAAGGTATTGAATATTAAAATAAACAGGCCTCACACGACAAAATAATTAGAGAGATCAATTGATCTATGATTTTTCTGTTGATCAGATTACTCTCACTGCTGTGTCATGCTGTTGTTGTGAAGGTGTGAAGGGATGTCTTGTCTCAAGCTGCTGTTCTTTGAAATAAGGCTGCAAGGGATTATTAAGCAATGTAGGATGAAGCAGTGGTGACAGCAAACTCAGAAACGGACAGCCGCATGTATTATCCTTCTCTGGTGATTAGTTGTGCATGGTGCTGACAAAAAATACTCAAAGCTCTGGTATCCTGGTAGCTATGTGAGTGCAGCATATTGTACCTTAGGCATGAGGGAAGTCAGCCACTGTTGCAAATCCTAGAACTCTTGCTTTCTAGCAGTTGATGTCTTGAGAAGATAATATGATTTACCACATCAGGCAGACCTTTGATGAATTGCTTGATGTGGCTGAATGGTGTCCCGTAAGCTGTCCTAGTAGGAGCCTGAAGCAAAACAGTTAGGGGTCATGGGTAACTTTGGCACCCTCTGGTAAAACATGATGTCGTGGTCTTTCAAGTAGCAGGCCCTTCGCAGGAAGCAATATAATTGATCAATGGCTTGGCTGGTGAAATGTAGCCTTATATTGTAGGAAACGTCTTATCTCATTGGCTCAGTGAGGCCTCCAATGAGTATTTCATTCATCTGCACTTTTCTTTTAAGTCCCAGTTATTGGTAATCTTGGTTGTTAAGGCTGCTGTTTCTGATGCTAATCATCCTCCACCCAACAAAATACAGAAATTACATTATACATATGAAACAGTGTGCATTTTTTATTCATTCATGGGGTATGGGCCTCAGTATCTCTGCCAGCATTTATTGCACATCCTTACTGCCTTTGGTATGATGGTGGTGAGTGACCAATTTTAATTGTTGCAGTCTTTGAGGTGTAGGTGCACACACTGCGTTCTTAAGGGAATACCAAGATTTTTAACAAGCAACAGTGAAGGAAAAGCTAAATTGTTCCAAGTCAGGATGGTGTGTGGCTTGTTGGGGGACTTGATGGTGTTCCCATGCATCTGCTATCCTTGTCCTTCTAAGAGGCACAATTTGCAGGTTTCAACACTTCCAGGAGCTCTGATGAGCCTCGTTGACGTGCTAAAGTGCCTCTTTTATATGTTACATACTGCTGCCACTATGCATTTGTGGTAAAGGGAGTTATAGTGATGGTGATAAACAAGGTACCAATCAAGTAGATTACATTATTCTGGACGGTGTCGAGAGTGTTGAGTGTTGTTGGAACTGCATTGATCCAGATATGTGTCCAACACACCCCTGACTTGTACATTGTGTATGGTAGATAGATATTTGGAGGACAGCAGGTGGTTACTCGCTGTGGAATTCCTTGACTCTGACCTGCTCATGTAGCCACAGTATTTATATGATTGAGCCAGTTTGGGTAATAAACATACAAACATGGAATGGGAGTAGGCCACTCAGCCGTTATGCCTTTTCCATTATTCATTAAGATCATGGCTGATCTGCTTTTAACCTCAACTCTACATTCCTGCATATCCCCAGTAATCTTTCATTCCCTTGGTACTTACCTCTGCCTTAGAAATGTTTAAAGATTCTACATCCATTGCCTTTTGAGTAAGGGAATTTCAAAAAGTGTCAACCCTCTCATTTCTCCCTTACATGGGAGCCCCCTTATTTTTAAACTATGACCTCTAGTCCTAGATTCTTCCACAAGATGAAACATCCTTTTCACATCCACCTAGTTAAGTCCCCTCAGGATCTGATATGTTTCACTTAATTCACTTCTGACTCTTCTGTAGTCCAGAGGATACAGGCCTAGCCTACCTAACCTCTCCTCATAAGGCAGTCCACTCATTCCAGATAGTAGTCTAGTAAACCTTCTCTGAATTGCTTCCAATGTATTAACTAACCCTTCTATTAGTATCATGGCTCAGTGGTTAGCAATGCTGCTTCACAGCACCAGGAACCAGGTTCCACCCTCGGGTGACTGTCTGTACGGAGTTCGCACATTCTCTCTGTGCCTGCTTGGGTTTCCTCTGGGTGCTCTGGTTTCTTCCCACAGTCCAAAGATGTGCAGGTTAGGTGGATTGGTCATGCTAAATTGCCCATAGTGATCAGGGATGTGTAGATTAGGGGTGTTACAAGGGAATGGGTCTGGGTGGGAAGCTCTGAGGGTTGGTGTGGACTTGTTGGGCTGAAGGGTCTGTTTCCACACTGTAAAGATTCTATATCAATGAAGCATCACCTCCCTAATTTTGTGTTCAATTCCACTCACAATAAATTATAATATTCAATTAGCTTTCCTGATTCCTACTTCCAAGCTTCCTACTAATCTTCTGTGATTAATGCACTAGAACACCCAGATCTCTCTGCATCTCAGTGTTCTGCAACCTCTCACCATTTAGATAATGTACTTTTTTAAATTTTCTGTTAAAATAGACAATTACATATCATTTCACACGGTATTCCATTTGCCAAATTTTTGCCCACTCACTTAACCTGTATCCCTTTGCAGGCTCCTCATGCCCTCTTCAATACTCACTCTCCTCCTATCCTTGTGACATCAGCAAATTAAGATACCATACCTTTGAGCCCTTCATTCAAATCATTGGTATAAATTGTAAGGAGTCAAGGGCCCAGCACAGACCCCTGTGACACCCCACTCATGACATCCTGTCAGCCTGAGGAAGACCACAATTATTCCCACTCTCTGTGTCCTGTTAGGAAGCCAATCTTCTATCCATGCCAATACATTACCCCCTACACTGAATTTTTATTTTCCACAGTTACCTTTTATGTGGCACCTTATCAAATGCCTTCTAGAAATCTATGTACAATGCATCTACTGGTTCCCCTTTATCCATGTCACAAGTTACTTCTTCAAAGAACTCCATTAAATTAGTTAAACATGATTTCACTTGACAAAACCAGATTGGCTTTGCCTGATTACCTTAAACCTATCCAGATGCCCTGTTAAACATCTTTACTAATAGCTCCAGTGCCCTGTTTTTTTAAATAGCTTCTCATCAGTAATAATCCCCAGGATAGTGGGGTACTCAGTGTTATTGAATGTGGTACTCAAAATGCACAGTAGATTTGGGTAAATTCACCCCAAGTCCCCCAGTTGCCTGGGAAATCACTTCCATAAATAGAATGGAAGGAAATGATGAAGGTCTGCTCCACCAGTCACAGGCTGGTTCTCTCTGTGCTGTCCAATTCATGCTACGCATGTTGAGTTAAAATTGAAACCTTACATTCTGAGGACTTTCTTTTGCTGATTATTTTTAATAGACCCTGCTGTGAACCTCCAAACTGTTTGGGATCACTTTACTGGATGAAAACTAAGATGAACCAATTCCAGCTGTTTCTGTGTTTGGAATTTAACTGATTTCTTCAATAAATCTAATTTGAATGTACTCTTACTAATACTGGCTAACTTAGTTTTATTATTGATATTTTTTACATTAATGGCCAAGACCAGTTCCTAATAGTCTTACAAGCTCATATCTGCAAATACTGTAATTAGATATTTCCCCATAAAAATTGATCATTCAAAAACTTTCTTTAAATCAAATAAAATATGATTTTGCTCTTTTCCAACTCTGAGAATCAGAATAAAATTAAATGTTGCAAGAAAAATCAAATATGGCCAAATACTGTGCCATCAGCCTATGCTGAATGACCAGCAATTATTGCTGCAGGAGTTCCTCAGGGTAGTATCTTAGATGCAGCCATTATCAGCTGCTTAGACAATGCCCTTCCAATCAAGATTTGTTAAGATGTGGAGATTCTAGGAGCTGATTAAATATGGTTCAACACCATCCATGGTTCTGCAGATAAATAGAGCAGCCGTTTCACTTCAGGGAGGCAAAATTTGGACAAGTTCAGATATTGGCTCATAATTGGCAAATACTGTACACCCTCACAGTTGCCAGGCACCCAGATAGATTTTAACCATGTCCCTTTGACATTCAACAGCATTATTTTCAGTGAATCATCTGCTATCTCAGCTGACCAGAAATATTGGGCTGCTTTAGCAAGTCCGTGGGTGGGAATTCTGTAGCGTGTAACACACCTCTGAACTACTTTAAACCTTTCCAGCATCTACAAGGCATCATAAAAGACATGAATACTTTGCACTTGTCTAAGTAAATGCAGTTCCAACAACACTCAAGATGTTCAACGACATGCAGGATAAAGTCGCCCACTTGATTGGCATACCATCCACCAAACACGTATTTATTCACCCACACGTGCAGCATTGCTGCAATATGTACCATCTAAGACTAACTGCAGCAATTCACCAAGACTGCTTCAATAGCAGCTCTCATACTGGTGACCTCTGAGCCTGATCACCTAAGTGTTTGTTTGTAAGACTTGTAAAACTTATAAATCTTAATTTTCTTTTGTAAATCTACAATAGTGAGGAGGGTGAGAGGTTTTTTTCTAGATATATGTTTTACTGAGATCTGTCTCTTGATTGAATTTTTTGAAAGTATATCATAAGTGTTAACTTATCCTGGAACAATTTTTAGAACAATCAGACTGTGCTGTTTTCTGAGTCTGAAGATTGTTTAACGTGCAGAAATGGCCTTTAGTAGAGTGATATGCTCTTTCTGTCCATTGTGGGAGTTTAGGGAGAATTTCAAAGTTCCTGATGATTCTGCCTGCAGGAAGTGTGTTTTGTTGTGAACCCAGTCAGACTGCTTGGATCGGTTGGAGTGGCAATTAGAGGCAATGAGGAATTTACAGAAACCTGGGTGTGATAGATGGCAGTTTCAGGAAAGTAGAAAACTGCAGATACAGTCAGGTAGATGGGTTACCTCTTGAAAAGGAAGGAGGGGTATGGAGGAGTCTCCTGTGGCTATCCCCATGAGAATAGAGGTAAGTCTGAGGCAGATACGGTTAGGAAGAAGAGCAAGTCAAGTCGTAAGGGCAGGCAACAGCAAGGCAGACAATGAGGTAAGACTGATAACTTAAGCAACATTTATTTCAATGTAAGTGGCCTGACAGTTAAGGCAGATGAACTTAGGGAATGGTTGGAAACATGGTACTGGGATATCTTAGCTATTATAGATACGTGGCTCAGGGAAGGGCAGGACTTCAGCTTAATGTTCCAGGGTACAGATGCTACAAGAAGGATAGAAAAGGGGGCAAGAGAGGAGGGGAATGGCGTTTTTGGTTAAGGATAACATTACGGCTGTACTTAGGGAGAATATTCCCAGGAGTATGTCCAGTGAAGTTATGTTAGTGGAACTGAGAAATAAAAAAGGGATGATCACTTACCGGGACTGTACTATAGACCTCCCAGTATACTGCCGTAGTGTTAAGTGGATGGAGAGGAATTTGTGTACAAGAAGATTTTCTTATTCAGTACGTGAAAGCACCAACTAAAGAAGGAGCAAAACTTGACCTTCTCTTGGGAAATAAGGCAGGTCAAGTGACTAAGGAGTCAGTGAGGAGCTCTTGGGGCCAGTAATCATAATTCTATTAATTTTAAAATAGTGATGGAAAAGGGTAGACCTGATCGAAAAGTTAAAGTTCTAATTTAAAGAAAGTCAAAAGTTGATTGGGAGAGGCTTTTTGCAAGTAAAGGAACGGTTGGAAAGTAGGAGGCCTTTAAACATGAGATAACAAGAGCCCAGAGACGGTATGTTCCTGTTAGCGGTGTGCTGCAAGGATCGGTGCTGGGACCGATGCTTTTTATCATTTATGCAAATGATTTGGATGTGAATATAGGAGGTATGGTGAGAAAGTTTGCAGGCGACTCCAAAATTGGTGGTGTAGTGTAAAGGGCAAGGCTGCTAGGTGTGGGGTGGATGACTAGAAAATTTGAAGGTCTGGTCAAGAAAAAGAAGGAGGCATATGTCAGGGAAAGACAGCTGAGATTGAGTGAATCCCTAAGAGTATAAGGGCAATTGGTGTGTACTCAAAAGGGAAATCAGGAGGGCAACAAGGGGACATGAGATAGCTTTGGCAAATAGGGTTAAGGAGAATCCAAGGAAAGTCTACAAATACATTAAGGACAAAAGAGTAACTAGGGAGAGTGCCAGGGACCCGGGTTCGATTCCAACCTTGGGCGACTGTCTGTGTGGAGTTTGCACATTCTCCCCGTGTCTGCATGGGTTTTCTCCGGGGGCTCTGGTTTCCCCCCACAGTCCAAACATGTGCAGCTTAGGTAGATTAGCCGTGCTAAATTGCCTGTATTGCTCAGGGATGTGTGGATTATGTGGGTTACAAGGGGATGGGTCTGGGTCGGATGCTCTGAGGTTCGTTGTGGCCTTGTTGGGCTAAAGGGCCTGTTTCCACACTGTAGGGATTCTATGATCTATGATCTATGATCAGCAAGCCACCTGTGTGTGGAACTGCAGCAGATGGGCTAGATATTAAACGAATATTTCACATCACTGTTTACTGTGGAGAAGGATATTGAAGCCAGAGAACTTGGAGAAATAAATAGTGGTATCTTGAAAAGTGTCCATATTACTGAGGAGGAGATGCTGGACATCTTAAAATGTATCGAGGTTGATAAAATCCCATGACTTGGTTCGTTGTATCCCAGAACTTTGTGGGAAGCTAGGGGAGTGATTGCTAGGCTCCTTGCTGAGATATTTGTCTCATTGATAGCCACAGGGTGAGGTGCCGGAAGACTGGAGGTTGGCTAGTGTGGTGCCATTATTTAAGAAAAGTGGTAAGGAAAAGCCAGGGAACTGTATATTGGTGAGCCTAAAGTCAGTGGCGTATAAGTTGTTGGAGTGGATTCTAAGAGATAGGATTTACACGTATTTGGAAAGGCAAGGACTAGTTAGAGATGGTTAACATGGCTTTGTGAGTGGGAAATGTCTCACTAATTTGATTGAGTTTTTTGAAGAAGTGACAAGATTGATGAAGGCAGAGCTGTGGACATTGTCTATATGGACTTCAGCAAGGTCTTCGACAAGGTCTGGCAGGGTAGACCAGTTAGCAAGACAGATCACATGGAATCCATGGAGAGCTAGCTTTTTGGATACAAAATTGGCTTGAAGGTAGGAGACCGAGGGTGGTGGCCGGAGCGTTGCTTTTCGGACTGGAGGCCTGTGACCGGCGGTGTGCCACAAGGATTGGTGCTGGGGTCACTGCTTTTTGTCATTTATGTATATGATGTGTATATATGAGGTATGGTTAGAAAGTTTGCAGATGACATCAAAATTGGTAGTGTAGTGGACAGTGAAGAAGGTTAACTCTGAGTACAACGGGACCTTTATCAAATGGGCCGATTGGCCAAGGGGTTTAATTAGATAAATGTGAGGTATTGCATTTTGGTAAGGTGAATCAATGCACTATACACTTAATAGTAGGGCTCTGGGGACTTGCCAAACAAAGAGACTTTAGGGTACATGTTCATAGTTCCTTGAAGGTAGAGTTGCAAGTAAACAGGGTAGTGAAGAAGGCTTTTGATATGCTTGCCATTATTGGTCAGTGCATTGTGTATAGGAATTGGGAGGTCATGTTATGGCTCTACAGGACATTGGTTAGGCCACTTTTGGAGTACTGCGTTCAAAGGGTTCAGAAAAGATTTATAAGGATGTTGCAAGGTGTGGAGGGTTTGAGCTATAGGGAGAGGCTGAAAGGGCTGGGGCTTTTTTCCCTGGAGTGTCAGAGGTTGAGAGGTGACCTTATCGAGGTTTATAAAATCATGAGGGGCATGGATAGGGTGAATACTCAGGGTCTTTTTCCCATGGTAGGGGAGTCCAAAACTTGATGACATGGATTTAAGGTGAGAGAGGAAAGATTTAAAAGGGACCTAAGGGGCAACTTTATCATGCAGGGTAGACCAGTTAGCAAGACAGATCACATGGAATCCATGGAGAGCTCGCTTTTTGGATACAAAATTGGCTTGAAGGTAAGAGACTGAGGGTGGTGGCCGGAGCGTTGCTTTTCGGACTGGAGGCCTGTGACTGGCCTGTGGTGCGTATGTGGAATGAGCTCCAGAGGAGGTAGTTGAGGGTGGCGCAATTGCAACATTTGAAAGGCATCTGGATGGGGGCATGAACAGGAAAGATTTAGAGGGATATGGATTCAAATGCTGGCAAATGCGACTAGATTGATTTAGGATATCCGGTTGGCATGGACGAGTTGGACCGAAGAATCTGTTTCCATACTGTACATCTCTGTGACTTTATAACTAAATTGGGGGCTCTTGTTGGGATCAAAATCTCTAATTCTAGATTGTGTTTAGGATTATTGGACTCAAAGACAGTGAGTGGTGAGTGTTGTTGCTCTATTTTCAGGTGTTGAATTTGGTTGGTTTAAATACAGTGTACCTTCTTAGTAATGGCTCTTGCAGTCACTAAGAGTTTCCTGGATTGGAAGAAGTCACTTTGGGAATTTTACGGAAAGTGAGCAAGGCAAATCTTTTGGAAGTGGCAGACAAGCTGGAGTTGTGGTTGCTTTTGTCCACACGAAAAGGGGAAGTAATTGCAGCACTTGTACATGGAAATATCACCATTTCTTTTTCATTGCTGGTTGTAAATCATGGAACTCTCTACTGAACGGAACTGCAGCATAGTTTCACCATGCAGACTACAAGGGATCAAGATAGTGGCTCACCACTCCTGTCTGAAGAGCATTTAAGGATGGACAATAAATGCTGACATTACCAGTAAGGGAGAAGATTAAGCAATTGAATCTGTTATAGAGATAGTAGGAACTGCCGATGCTGGAGAATCTGAGATAACAAGGTGTAGAGCTGGATGAACACAGCAGGCCAGGCAGCATCAGAGGAACAGGAAAGCTGACATTTCGGGTCTGGACCCTTCTTCAGATTTTCTGAAGAAGGGTCTAGGCCCGAAACGTCAGCTTTCCTGCTCCTCTGATGCTGCCTGGCCTGCTGTGTTCATCCAGCTCTACACCTTGTTATCTCTGAATCTGTTATAAGAGTTTTGTGCTATCATTCAAAATACTGCAGCCTCATTAATTATCTTTGGAATTGCTATCATTTATTCCTGTATAAGTAGAGAATCAAGTATTTTAATATTTTGTGTGATAAGATACCAACAAATAATCAAAGCTTTTAGCTGTAGTTGTGTTATGGTGAGTGCCTTAATTAGCAGACAGTAATTACTGCTCAGTAATTATACTGTGTGAGATCACCATGTATATAGCAGAACATTGCTTTGGAAATAACATTAAAGACATTTCTTGTTTTCTGGGTTATACAAATAAATTTACATAAAGCAAGAATTGACAACATTAGGGGTACATGCTGGAGCTCCCAAAACGGTTTATTAAGGGCATCATTGCAACAGAATAATCCTTTTGTTAAAAGCCCCTGATGAACATAGTAGTCCCTCCTCCTGTCACAAGAGCACTAGGAGGCTCATTTGATATTCAGTTCCAGCCCAAGGAAAGTCATTAAATCAGATGAGCAATGACGCTGGAGTTTTAGAGTCCAGCTTCAGTCAACATCACCATGCAAAGACTGTTCACAGCTCTGTGTGATTTTCTTGTCCGTGCCTTCTCAATGATGACCAATTTGTGCTCGTTACTTTGCATCAAGTACAGGTAAAATATTGAGAGGTTGTGATTCCACATATCTTTTACTAAGGGAAACTGTTTTGCTTGAATCCCCCTTTGTGATGTGATGTTTCCATCCTTGTTGGGCCCCAGGCTGCTCCTCAGGCCATTTAGGAGCATATCTATTGCCTTCTCTTTCTCAGCAGCTGTAATTCAGTTTTGTATTATTCTTTCATATTGCCTCAAAATGATAGACATAGAAATATCATGCTATTTTTAAACTTTAACTAAAAAAGATACAAGTGTAACTTTGTTTGGTTTAAAAACTGATGTATGTTGCCTTTGATGTATTTCCAGGGGAAGAGGAAGGATTTAGGTTAACAGTTATTTTAATTGTTCGTGCACATTTTTCAAAGACCCATCACAAATTCTTAAATGATTAACAATAAAGAACAAATTTAAATGATGGCAGTATGCCAGTGGTTTATTTACAAGCACCCACAATTTCAAAGACTTTTGGTCCATGCATACAGTTTTCCAAAGAATAAGCACATTGTTTATTTTCTCTTCAGAAAATGTTTTCAGACAGCACACTTCTATGTGGAGGACAGCAGTTCACCACGAGTGGTTCCTAATGAAAGCATTCCTATTATCCCAATTCCAGGTAAGTCAGTTATTCTTTATTACTTGGATTACTTTTTGCGTATGTTGAAACACAATCTGCAAATACCATTTAGTTCGGGTTCAAACCGACACAACTTAGGCAATCTATGTAAAACAAATATCCTACAAAGTTAGTCTCTAATTTAGCTATGATTATACAAAGAACTCTGTTGAATAGGTCTGTGGCACATTTATATTTTCAAGGTAATCATGAACTGATGAATTTATTACTCAAAACATTGATTAGATAGAATGTCTTTATTACCTTATACTAAAAATATCATTTTGATAAAACGTTTAACTGCAACGCTGGTCTTGTAGATGTGTATGAATTGAGAGATTACAAAAAACATAAGACCATTGATTTCATTCAAAGTTGCAATCTGAAATCCCAATGAAGGTTAACAGTGATTTATAATAGCGTAATTTAACCTGGTTGGCGCAGAGAGCTGGAAAGGAGGGGGAAGGGTAGCTGATTCCGGAGATAGATGACAGATTTGCCTATGTTTGACTCAGAAAGTGTTTATTTGTGAGTATAATATAGACAAGAGGATTGTTTCAGAAACCTCTAGGTAGATTGTTGGTGTTTTCTATTGAGCAATTTGAAATGCTGCTGTTTTTAGTCTAAAGTATCACTGGTGCATAATATTCAAAGTTCTCATTAAATTTCTCATTTAAAGTTCTCATCAAAGGTCTCTAAATTATATTTCATGCATTTGAGTTTCCTCGTGGTTCTTATTGGCCGACTTTTGAATGCTGAGAACTTGTGTGATGCTGGTTTTCTTGTCCATTAAAAATCTGTCAATAGAATGATAAGAGCATGTCACAAAACATTGATTTGATTGTTGACTGTAAGAATGCAACTATATATTTTTCGCAGTACACTTTACTTTCATCAGTGCCTTCTCACCATGATGGCAGAAGCATCAAGGTTAAAGATGCATAAATATTAATCCTTAGATAAGGGATCAGATATTTCCCCAATTGGTAGTTGCACACACTTAAGGTCTGCTAGAATAACATTGGGTAGCTCAGTGTAAACAATTTGCTTTTCATGGTTTTACTTGCAGTGCCACTATGAAGCAAAGGTGAATGCTTAATGTTTTATTCCTCTATGCAGTAGTTAAACTGGTCTGCCTGGATAAATTATCTTCATCGACTGCCTGTCACGGGTTTTCACTGGGTGCTGTTGATCACTGTCTTCTGTTCATTCACTTTGAATAATTGTCCCTGTCTGTCTATTGACAAGTGTACACATCAGGCCTAGAGAAGCAGATTGCAGATGAACACACAGTTCACTCTGACAGCAGAACCCCGCTGGACTATTAATGCCGTGATTTTTTTAGAGTTTTGGTTTTAGTTTCTACACAGTGTACTGTTATCCTGATCATGAGAGAGCTCCAGAATTTTGCTTTAACTTCATGCATATATGTCACAAGGCAGTAAAATTTGTGAGCTTTCTGATCATTTATTCTCAAGAATTTAATTAGAATAAACCAAAGGCTTATAAATATAAAAGCATACAAAGATAATAGCAGGAAAAGATCAGCTGGTTGACTAAGCCTGCGCCACACTGTCATGATGCCTTAAGCATCATGATTCACAATGTTGCTTCACTTCATAGTAAACATACAGCTATTAAAAAGCTGACAGTTAAAATACCTCAGTGTTACTGAGGCAACTATTCCCTACTTTGAAGTCATCTGGCCAAGCAGTTTATGTACATGGGCAAGTTCTCATCTTGACCATGTGCTGTAATAAAGCACTAAACAAAGATCAAATAGTTTCCACTTGGACAAAGAGAAGCAGTTAGTTTCTCCCAGTGCATCTGTATGACAGCATTAGCAGTGACCTGAGAATCTGATCTTGTTGTTGGCAATATACAGAATGGGAACATGTGAATTTCAATAGAAATTTTAATTCGTGGTATTGTGTTTTAATACTCAGTCTAGCAGTTGTGTGATGTTCTGTGCGCAAAAAATCAAATATGCAGAAATGATTCTTGCATCTGAAGTATAGGTGCAAGGCATATCTAATATTTGACCTCGACCTCATTATCTTAGCAGAGCCAGTACCTTCAGATTTCAGTTAGTTTTGAACTATTTCACCAACTCGAATGACATGTTTCTGTTACAATAAATGGTTGAAGAAATTGGACATTCTTCACAACAGTTGAGTAGGTTAAGAGTGATTAACAGATGGGTTTTTGAGTCCGTAAAAATTTTAAACAGGTAAAGAGTTATAGTTTTTTTTAACCACTTGACAAGTCAGTACAAAGTGGACATAAACGTAAAACAATTGCAAAAAATAATCAAACAGGAGATGCTTCTTTACTCAGTTGGTGATTCGATGTGGAGATCTTTGCCGTAAACAATCATTGAGACAGAACCCTTTTTTTAAAAAAGTAAATTAGTAGCTTGAGCTAGCGGATACAAAGAGCATGTGGGAGGATTAGACTCAATCACTTTTAAAGAAAACAAGGACAGTGACTTGAGTACCAAACAACCTTTTTGTACTGTATTTCACCCTGATTCTAATTTTCTGTGTCTTATTGTTTGAAAAAATATCAATCATTATATTCAGTCCGATTCACCTTTGAAAATCTTTTTTTCATGTTAGGTAAGACAGTCAAGGTTCCTGCATTGATTACTATTTTCATTTTGACCTTTTGACATTCTATAAACCCTTGAAATCCAGCTATGCTTACCAAAACAGGCAACCTTTGGACTTCTTTCTTCTTAAGTAGCTTTTCTTGCAACATGGTCAGAAGTGTTTGCTGGTCTGTTCAGAATTCAAGCAAATTTTATGTCTAAAGTTTAGACATACTCTGCTCCAGTTTGTTTTATTCTTTCATGGGAGGCACATGTCACTGGCTAGACCAGCATCCATTACCCATCCCTAATTGACTGGAGAAGGTGGTGATAAGCCGCCATCTTGAACTGCTGCAGTCCATGTAGTTCACACATCCCACAGTGCTGTTAGCAAGTTCTAGGATTTTAACAGTGTAGGAATGTTGACATTGCTCCAGACCAGAATGATGTGTGGTTTAGAGAGGGTATTACCAGTGGTGGTGTCTCCATGTGTCTGTTACACTTGTCTTTCTAGATATTAGACATCAGAGGCTTAGAAGGTGCTGTCAAAGAAGTCTTGGTGACTTGCTACAGCAAATGTGTAGATGATCAATACTGATTCATTTTGTGTTGTTGGTGAAAGGAGTGGATATTGGTGAATGTGATGCCATTCAAGTAGGCTGTTTTGCCCTAGCTAGTGTTAAGCTCCTTTAGTGTTATCAAGGCTGCATTCACAGACAGGCAAGTATGGGATATTCCATCACACTCCTGATTTGTGTCATCTAGATGATAGACAGGTGCTGGGGATGCAGGAGGTGAGTTAGATCACTAGATTCTGACCTGCTCTTTTTGCCACAATATTAATATGGTTGATCCATTTGAGTTTCTGGTCAAAATCTTGCTAACTATATGGATGGAATGTTTCAGTACCTCAGAAACAGTGAATGGTGTTGAAAACTCTAATCATCAGTGAAAATCCCCACTTCTGGCTTTCGGGAAAGAATGTATTTGTTGAAGCAGCTGAAGTTTGTTGGCCATATGACACTATATGAGAAACTCCTGCAGCAATGTCCTGGCAGAGCTGGTAAATCTCCAACAGCCACAACTATCTTCCTTTGTGCTAAGTATAACTCCAACCAGTGGAGAGTTTTTCCTTTGATTCCCATTGACTCCTGTTTTGCTAGGACTCCATGATACCATATTCTGTCAAATGCTGTGTTGATATCAAGGGGAGTAACTTTTACCTCACCTCTTGACTTCAGCTGTTCAGTCCATGATTGAAACAAAGCTGAACTGAGGTCAGCACCTGAGTGTTGTAGCAGTTCTGTAACAGTTTGACTAGGACGTGGCTAGTTCTGGAACACAAATATTCAGGACAATTGCTTTCATAGCCTTTCCAGCACCTAGAGTTTTCACATTTCTTGATATCACAGGTAGTGAATCAAATTGGCTGAAAACTAGCACCTCTGTTGTTGGGCCCTGCAGAAGGTGGCTGAATTAGATCATCCGCTTGGCACTTCTAGTTGAAAATGGTTAAAAAAACTATAGCTTTGTCTTTTGCAGTGATGAGCTGACCTCCCTTGTTGAGGATCAGGATATTTGTGGATCCTCATCCTCCTGCTGGTGGTTTAAGTGTCCACCATCATTCACATCTAGATGTGGCAGGATTGCAGAGCTTAGACCTGATCAGTTACTTATGAGATCACGTAATACTATCGATTTACCAAGCCTTGTTTACAAATCATTACGTTTTCCTGATTATTTGAGCATTAAACTAGCAGTAATAAAGTTGTGGAACATTGAGGACTGTGACCAAACTGCATTTTAGAACGTAAGACTGAACCTTGAACAGCTCAGGTTGCATGTTCCAACTAATAGACTTTACTGCTAATCCTTTTTTTAAAAAAATGATTGTTTCAGTAAAGAATTTTCTTGATTTTTTTTGTTTAAGGAGATTGTCCAGTTGCTGTTGGTTTGGTAGGTACATAAGTTGTAGATTGCTCCTAGGCTTCATGAAAGAAACACAAAGAGGTCGCCTGTCTAACTTTGCAGTTATTTTCTGCACAACAGTCCCTGGATTCTGATGATTCTTCTACGCAACTATTTCTTTGAGATTGGAAAGATGGTGAGCATTAATTAGGGGAGGCAACAGAAGACTATCGAGCCAGCTGGAGAGCCAATGAAAATCCTGCATCTCCTCTTTGAGGGAAGATTCAGTTCCACTCAAGACCCCAGGGTTGGAGGTCCTGCTAACCAATAGCTGCTGGCCAATCAAGGATCAGCAGATCTCTTGATTAGCAATGTTGCTGAGGAGTATGATATCAGGAGTGATACCAGGACAATATCTTTTTGAGCTGTGCTATTGTCACTCGATTCCAGACCAAAGGTGAGTAATGGTGGGATGGAGTTTTCAGGGTGCGGGTTGTAGACAAGGAGGGTCAGCGGCAATTTAGGGAATGGCTTACAGCAGGCCTGTCTCCCTTTCTGATGCTTGGTTTCTCGATCAAGGGCTGAGTGTCTTTGAACTGGGATTCCCCCAGGGCTTGCGAGCATCCCTTAAAAAGTATACTTTTCAGGCTTCCAGCATGATATGTCCCTCACTTAGTGTTGGGTGGAAATTAGTGGCTGCTGAATAAAATTGCTGTATTAAAGGCCTTAATTAGTGGTGATATGGGAAAGCTAACCATAGCCTTCATGGTATAGATTTAATCAGAGTTAAGGCAGGAAGTCAATGAAGCTCCCCATCTGTCTCATTAAATTCCCCACTATCACCAAACTGGCAATGGGACAGCATTAAAATCAGTCATGTGGTGAATTGTAGAAGCAATTCTATTTCCTTGCCAGTCTATTGGCAAGGAAAAGGTCTAGTATTGTCCTGATTTCTTCATTTAAACAGTTTGTCAAAATGAGCCAATGTACAATGAAATTGTGTTCAGCGTTCCTAACAATGAAACAACCTGTCTCAACCCACTGGGAGAATTAAGGCCTCTGGCAGCAATACAGACATTTTTATAAAGCTGCAGCATGTTTAGTTACCTGGCAACCAGAGACAACAGCACCTATTCAGAAAAGAGCATTCAGTATTCGTTAACCAATAAATAGTTGTGTTTGAAATATTACCTACATCTTTTATAATTAGTAAATTATTTTATTATCTACCACCTATGATGATATGCAGTGCTATCTCACCAGCTCAGCTCCAGGACTGTTTAGAAACATAGAAAATAGGTGCAGGAATAGGTCATACGGCCCTTCAGTCCTGCACCACCATTCAATATGATCATGGCTAATCATGCAATCTCGGTATCCCATTCCTGCCCCCTCCCAATATCCCTTGATTCCTTAAGCCACAAGGGTCATGTCCAGCTCTCTCTTGAATAAATCGAACAAACTGGCCCCAACAGCTTTCTGTGGTAGAGAATTCCACAGGTTCACAACTCTGAGTGAAGAAATTCTTCCTCATCTCAGTCCTGAATGGCTTACCCTCTATTCTTAGACTGTGACCCCTAGTTCTGGACTTCCCCAACATCGGGAACATTCATCCCATATCTAGCCTGTCTAGTCCCATCAAGATTTTATATGTTTCTATGAGAAACCCCCTCATTCTTCTAAATTCCAGCGAGTACAAGCCCAGTCGATCTATTCTTTCTTCATATGTCAGTCCTGCCATCCTGGAAACAGTACAATAGTGAACCTTTGCTGGGCTCCGTCAATAGCAAGAATGTCCTTCCTCAGACAAGGAGACCAAAACTGCACAAAATACTGAAGGTGTAGCCTCACCTTCTATGATTCCAGCAAGACACCCCTACTCCTATACTCAGATTCTCTCACCATGAAGGTCAGCATGCCTTTAGCTTTCGTCACTGCCTGCTGCACCTGCATGCTGCCCTTCAGCGACTGTTCCACCATGACACCCCAGTCTCATTGCACCTCTCCTTTTCCTAAACTGGCACTGTTCAGATAATAATTTGCCTTCCTGTTTTTGGAACCAAAGTGGATAACCTCACATTTATCTACATTACGTTGCATTTGCCAAGTATTTGTTCACTCAGCCAGTCTGTCCAAGTCACCCTTCAACCTCTTAGCATCCTCCTCACAGCAGACACTGCCGCCCAGCTTAGTATCATTTGCAGATTTTAGATATGGCATTCAATTCCTTCGTCCAAGTCATTAACATATATTGTGAGCAGCGTGGTTCAAGCACTGAATCCTGCAGCACCCCACTCGTCACTGACTGCCACTCCGAAAAGGACCCATTTATTCCAAATCTTTGCTTCCTGTCTGCCAACCAGTTCTCTATCCATATCAATATGTTACTTTCAATACTATAAGCTTTAATTTTCCTTACTAATCTTTTGTGTGGGACCTTGTCAGAAGTCTCTTGAAAGTCCAGATACACAAGATCTACTGATTCACCCTTGTCCACACTACTGGTCACCTTCTCAAAATCTTCCAGAAGATTTGTCAAGCATGATTTCCCTTTAGTGAATCCATGCTGACTTGGACTAATTCTGTTGCTACTTTCCAAATGCTCAATTATTACATCCTTAATAATTGACTCCAGCATTTTCTCTACCACCGATGTCAAGCGAACCAGCTGGTAATTCCCTGTTTTCTCTCTCCTGCTTTTTCCAAAAAGTGGGGTTACGTTAGCTACTATCCAATCCATTGGAACTCTTTCAGAGTCTATAGAATGCTGGAAAATGATCACCAATGCATCTGCTATTTCTTGAGCCACTTCCTTGAGCACTCTGGGATGAGGAGCACCAGGCCCTGCGGACTTATCAGGTTTTAATCCCATCAATTTCCCCAATATCATTTCCTCACTAAGAAGGGAATCTCTCTCCCACTGCAACTCTCTCATAACCTCTTCGGCCTTGAAACTGCTCAACCACGTCCTGAAGCAAACCAGGATCCTCTCCTCTATCCATCCTCTATCCGCCTCCCCCTCTCTCCCTATTTATTTCAGAACCCTCTTCCCCTCCCCCATTTCTGATGAAGGGTTTAGGCCCGAAACGTCAAGTTTTCCTGCTCCTATGATGCTGCTTGACCTGCTGTGTTCATCCAGCCCCATGCTTGTTATCTCAGATTTCCTTCAGTTAATCCTTTTATGCTTGACCCTCTGTCCTCCTGCATTTCTGGAAGGTTTTATGTTATCTCCTTAGTGAAGACAAATCCAAAGTATTTGTTCAACTGGTCTGCCGTTTCTTTTTTTGTCCATTATGAATTCACCTGATTCTAACTGCAACGGACCTACATTTGCCTTCACTCATTTTTTTTCTATTCAGGTATCAATAGAAGTTTTTGCAGTCAGTTCTTATGTTTTCCAAAAGCTTACTTTCATATTCCAGTTCTCCCAGTCCTCAGGTTTTCTGCTTTTTCTAGACAATTTACGTACCTCCTCTTTGGCTTTAACACTGTCCCTGATTTCCCTTGTGAGGTTGAACCACCTTCCCTGTTTTACTCTTACCTGTTAGGGATGTACAATTGTTAAAGTTCATCTATGTGTTCTTTAAATGTCTGCCATTGCCTATCCACTGTCAGCCCCCTAAGTATGCTTGGCCAGCTTATCCAAGCCAATGCATGCCTCCTACCATCAAAGTTAGCTTTCTTTAAGTTCAGGACCCCAGTCTCAGATTTAACGGTGTCACTTTCCACCTCAATGATTAATTCTACCAAATTATGGTCACTTTTCTCTAAAGGATCTCTCATTACAATGTTGCTAATTAGCCCCCTCTCATTACACAATACCCAAAAGACAGTAAGTCAGAAGTCAAACAAAATCAGGTTATAGTCCGAGACGACAAGGGGCAGAGCTGGATGAACACAGCAAGCCAAGCAGCATCAGAGGAGCAGGAAAGCTGATGTTTCGGGCCTAGACCCTTCTTCGGAAATGGGGGAGGGGAAGGGGGTTCTGAAATAAATAGGGAGAGAGGGGGAGGCGGAGAGAAGATGGATAAAGGAGAAGATAGGTGGAGAGGAGACAGACAGGTCAAAGAGGCGGGGATGGAGCCAGTGAAGGTGAGTGTAGGTGCGGAGATAGGGAGGGGATAGGTCAGTCCAGTGAAGATGGACAGGTCAAGGGGGCGGGATGAGGCTGGTAGGTAGGAGATGGGGGTGGGGCTTGAGGTGGGAGGAGGGGATTGGTGGGAGGAAGGACAGGTTAGGGAGGCGGGGACAAGCTGGGCTGGTTTTGGGATGCGGTTGGGGGAGGAGAGATTTTGAAGCTTGTGAAGTCCACATTGATAGCATTGGGCTGCAGGGTTCCCAAGCGAAATATGAGGTGCTGTTCCTGCAACCTACAGGTGGCATCGTTGTGGCACTGCAGGAGGTCCAGGATGGACATGTTGTGTAAGGAATGGGAGGGGGAGTTGAAATGGTTTGCGACTGGGAGGTGCAGTTGTTTAGTGCGAACCGAGTGTAGATGTTCCGCAAAGCGGTCCCCAAGCCTCCTCTTGGTTTCCCGGTGTAAAGGAGGCCATAACGGGAACAGCAGATACAGTATACCACATTAGCAGATGTGCAGGTGAACATCTGCTTGATGTGGAAGATCTTCTTGGGGCCTAGGATGGGTGTGAGGGGGGGAGGTGTAGGGGCAGGTGTAGCACTTCCTGTGGTTGCAGGGAAAAGTGCCGGGTGTGGTGGAGCTGGACAGGAGTGTGGAGCAGACCAGGGAGTAATGGAGAGAGTGGTCCCTCCGGAAGGCAGATAAGGGTGGGCAGGGAAAATTGTCTTTGGTGGTGGGGTCAGATTGCAGATGGCGGACGTGTCGGAGGATGGTGCGTTGGATCCGGAGGTTGGTGGGGTGGTACATGAGGACGAGGGGGATTCTGTTTTGATTGTTATTGCGGGGAGGGGGTGTGAGGGATTAGTTGCAGGAAATGCGGGAGACACGGTTGAGGGCGTCCTTGACCACTGACGGGGGGGAAGTTGCGGTCCTTGAAAAATGAGGACATCTGAGACGTTCGGGAGTGGAATGCCTCATCCTGGGAGCAGATGCGGTGGAGGCAAAGGTATTGGGAATAGGGGATGGCATTTTTGCAGGAAGGTGGGTGGGAGGAGGTGTATTCGAGGTAGCTGTGGGAGTCGGTGGGATTGAAATGGATATCCTACTATCTCAGGTTATAGTCCAACAGGTTTATTTGAAATCACAAGCTTTCGGAGTGTAGCCCCTTTGTCATCTGATTGTGCTTTCAAATAAAGCTGTTGGACTATAACCTGGTGTCGTGTGACTTCTGACTTTGTCCACCTCAGTCCAACACTGGCACCTCCACATCATGGTTACCAAAAGAACGTAATTCAACCAGTGGACACTAGCATCAATTTGTATATGGAAAAATATTTGTGAGCTTTTCACTGTACTTAGGTACATGTGACTACAATAAATCAAATCTAATCAAAGGGATCTTGAACATTCATGAACCAAAATTCATAAACTTAGCAGAATTTCTGATCATGTTGTTTTATTAGCCCCATATTATTCAATTTCTTTGGGTCAGTTTTGGGGTTGTATGCTGGCTCATTGCTGCCCCTGAGCACTTCTGAGTTCTTCTGAAATTTAGTACTCTTAATAATGCAAAAACTTAACAACTTGTTGTTGGAAGGAATTGTAACAAATTTCAACATTACACATTAGTCAAAGATACTTTCCTATTACCAATGTACCCTTTGGTGTGACTAATAAGGCTATGAGGAGCCAGCCAGTAAATTTGTTGCAAGTGAGTAATTTAAACTCCTGTTTGCAGAGAAAGCAGCAAACTCCTAACAGCCAAAGGCCCTTACAACAGGGAATCGTCCTGTTTTGACTAGTCTCCAGCCTGTATTAGCTTCGTGATCTTTATCATCTGATGTGTTAACACAATAGAGTAATGCTTTGTTTGTCTATAACAGCAGACACTGGACTTCAAAGTAATTTGATACTTGTAAAGTATTTTGAGAAGTTTCTGAGAGATGTGCATGTGACAAAGATGAGGTCTTTTTAAAAAAAGTTTGATTTAGCAGCTGGATTCTTTCAAAATAGTTAGAATACAGGAGAAAATGAAAAGAAACTGCATCTCAGTCTTGGTCAGTAGTGAGAAGTCACATGACAGCAGGTTATAGTCCAACAAATTTATTTGAAATCACAAGCTTTCAGGGCGTAGTCCCTTCAAATAAACCTGTTGGACTATAACCTGCTGTCATGTGACTTATGACTTTGTCCACTTCAGTCCAACACTGGCACCTCCACATCTTGGTTGGTGGTATACCCTCAATCGAAGAGTGTGTATTTGACGAGGAGTCGAAATAGCCCACTATCTGATTTTCTATAGCCTTACGTGTAGGAGATTTTAACACCCTGGCCTCACTTGCATAGTCGTTATCAGTCTCCTGCCCAAAATTGATGAACAAGGTCAGAAATCATGCGACCCACCAGGTTATAGTCCAACAGGTTTATTTGAAAACAAAAGCTTTCGGAGTCTTATTCCTTCTTTAGGTATCAATGAGAGAGGTAGTATCAGACACAGAGTTTGTAAGTAAGAGATCAAAGGTTTGTTTAGTACATCCTCATCAGTGGTGTGACCCTTTGATCGCTTGTGAGATCTATGACCTTGTCCACTCCGGTCCAACACCAGCACCTCCACTTAAAAATTGATGGAAGGAATTAACTGGTTGAAGCACTATTTTGGCCAAAACTGGAAAATGCTGCTGGGGTCCTGAAGGAACTGTCCCAAGCACTTGGGTAAGTGGGTGGGCAAGTTTTTGGAAATATAGGGGATTAGGATGGAATATATTTCTGCATCAAGATATGTTTATTCAGAAGATAAAACACAATGGTGCAGGAACTTTGGAACTTATACCATGACACTTAATATAAAACAAAATTAAGGATGGGTTGGCACAGTGGCTCAGTGGTTAGCGCTACTGCCTCCTGCTGCCAGGGACCTGGGTTCAATTGCAGCTTTTGTTTGGAGTTTGCATGTTGTCTGCTTGGCTGCATGGGTTTCCACCAGCTGCTCCAGTTTCCTCCCACAGTGTTAGGTGGATTGGACCTGGTAAATTTGGGGTTACAGAGATAGGGTGAGGGCTGGGTCTGGATGGAGTGTTCTTTAGAGAGTTGGTGTGTACTTGATGGCCTCTTCTATATTGTAGGGGTTCTGTGTGATTTTACAGGTGCCTATTCAACTACTACAGTGAATTCATGTGAAACTCAGCAACTAGCAATTTCTGAAAGTAGAAAATATATGTACACACATTCTTCAATCTTAAATTATGCTTAAATAATGACTTTAGAAATTTATTAAAACAATTATTTCAACAAATAATGTTGTTGACAGTTAGAAGCTGGGTATGATAAAGTTGACAAGTAGGAGCAGAAATAAAAGAAAATTAGGGAATGATGGGAGTGGTCAGGGGAGCTTTTATGTTCAGATGATCATTAAAAAAATCACCCTGCCAGAAACAGGCATGATGGCTTTTATTACGATGAATATTTGGAATAAGAAAAAATTTAAAAGTGCACAGGGAAAGGGACTAAATAGCAACTGTTTCAAAGAATTGGCACAGAAAACATGGGCTAAATAGCCTACATCTGTGCTGTAAAATTTTATGATACCCATCAAATTTTTGACTCCAGTTGGAATGCTTCCGTATGTGTATTATAAATCCATTCTCAGTGTATTCCGTGGGTAATTCTAACATTGTGTCGTTAATTGATTCACTGTGCAACCATAATTATTTCCCCTATCTGAGAGGTGTATAATTCAAATGAGTCTTCAATAGAATTCTGAGCTCCAGGTGCCAGATGCAGCAACATTGATTAGTTTATAGAGAATTCATAATAGGGATGCTGGATGCATTTAACAATACATTGCATCAACTATCATCAGGAGCGGAGTTGTCCAGAAAAGAATTTAAATACACGCACTGGGGAGGAAGAATTCAGTGTGAGATTCTCTATTTTTCGACACAAAATGGACATTAGTTTTCGAAGCTTCATATTGTGATCTGCCATGCCCAATGTGGACCAAAAGTGTGCCTGATACCTGGTTAGTTTTGCTGATTTATAGTGATCTTCCTTAAAGCAGAAGATGTCTTATATATTATTTATAAATTCAATGCTATTGTGCTCAGTATGTTGAGAAGGAAACTCTTTCGTTCCTCTCCAGTAGGTTAGGTTTTATGATTTTGTTCCCCTTCCATCATGAATTCAAAATTCAAGTTGTAGTTCACATGATATAACTGACATGAAATTCTACAGCAGCTGAGTTCTTATTGTATTGGGTTTAATGGGTGAAAGTTATTTGCCAATAAGCTTAATATTTCATCTGCTTATTTATTTATGTATTAGTGAATTTCAGCACTTAAATTTGAATTGGTTGTGTAGATTCTCATCAGCTTTATACAGGGTAGATAAGTACAAGTATGAACTTACTATAGGAATCAACTTTTAATGGATCTTATTGTGTTTATTTGTTCTCTGCTTTGCACATTCTTACACCGTGCATAAAAAATAAAAATGCTGGGATTTTTGATCATATTTCCCCATTATACAAATAATTTCAACACCATATTTAAGACAAAGCAACCCACATGATTGGCGTCCCATCCACCACCTGAAACACTCACTATTTCCACCGCTGGTATAATGTAGCTGCAGTGTGTACTGTCTACAAAATGCGCTGCAGCAGCCAGCCATCACTTCCTTGACAGCATCACCTAATCCTGCAACCTCTGCTTCTGAGAAAAACAAGTTGTAAAGGGATAGTAGGAACTGCCGATGCTGGAGAATCTGAGATAAAACGTTGTGGAGCTGGATGAACACAGCAGGCCGAGCAGCATCAGAGGAGCAGGAAAGTTGATGTTTCGGGTCAAGACCCTTCTTCAGGAAAACGTTGTAAAGGGACTTGGGAACACCACAAGCTCCCCGCTCAAATCACATACTATTTGACTTGGGACTACATTGCTGTTCCTGTACTGAAAACTAAAAATGCTGGAGATCACAGCAGGTCAGGCAGCATCCACGGAGAAAAAGCAACCTAACATTTTGAGTCTAGATGAAAAGTCATCTGGACTCAAAACGTTAGGTTGCTTTTTCTCCAATGTTAGCTTGCATTCTCTCCATGGATGCTGCCTGATCTCCCGCATATTTGCTTTCAGTACAGAATTACTGTACAGTACAGAATCCAGCATCTGCAGCAATTTGCTCCTACATTGCTATTCCTGTATTGTTGCTGGGTCAAAATTTTGCAAATTTCTACCTAAAGAACGGTGGAGAAGCACCTTTGCCAGATGGATTACAGCGGTGCAAGAAGGTGGCTCACCACCATCTTTTGAAGCGCAATGAGCACTGTTCTATTGCAGAAAGCTAGTTGATGAAGGACAGAATCCAATCTTTATTTCGTCTTCTATTTATTTAGAGTGAAACATTATAAGCAACACCTCCCAATTTAACCATATAAAAGTTTGAGTTTTTTTTATTTGTGCTGTGCGAAATTCCATTTCTTGCATTTTTCTTGCATATAGTTAAATGAAACTGACATAAGATTTACAAGGAGTGGGTATGAAATGCTGACCTTGCCAGCGATGCCCACATCAAATGAATGAATTGACAGAAGATAAGCTACAGTGGAGATGACTACAATTCCATCTTTTTTGCCGTAAAAGTGCTACATTTAGAATTAAAATTATCTATTCTATCCTCCTTGTATTTCAAATGAATTGCTCCCAAGAAATCCAATTTCTTCAAGTAAGACTAGTTTAATATTGGATAAATTTTAACGTTTTTTTATTTTGCCTTTTGTACAAGCTTGTAATCTCTCACAGAGAGTCTAATATTGAGGGTAATCAAATTAAGCCAGCCTGGTATAAAAGGAGAAATGGTGATACTCCAAAGTAGAACAATCAACAACTCAGAAGATGTCAAGCTAGGATTTGCTTGGTGACATCTTGAACAAAAAGATCCTACCTAAAACTTTAACAAAAAGAGAAAGTGCTGGACTGATTTTCTCCAGCACTTCCTGTTTTTGTTTCAGATTTCCAGCATTCTCAGTTCTTTGTTTTATCACCTAAACTTTATTCTCTATCTTAAATTGGTGCGTGCTTTCCAGCAATTTTTATTTTAATTTTCAATTCCAGAATCTTTTAAGTGAAGTCTGTGTAATAATACTAATCAGTCAGAGAAAATACATAATAATCTATTTTTTCACATGCATTTAACTGCTCAAATAAAAATAATTTGATGCAGTAATTTGAGGTAATTAACATTGAGAGAGACTCGAGTACAAAACAGTATATTCAAATCGTCAATGATAGCTGCTTCTCAGTTTAATTTGTATAGTTAGTTTTTCCTGTTTCTAATTGTCTGAGCTCATTCTACCACACAAATACTCACAAGACTTTGATGTTTCAGATATCAGCTGGGAAAATTACTTTAACCCTCGCAGAATGTCAAATTGCAAATTTTATCTCAAATTCCACTTTACAGTATTTCAGCATGCATTTTCTACAAACACGCAATTGATTTTTTAAAAACGTTCAATGAGGCATTGCTTTATTTTTCCTCTTGTAACCTTTCCTTGGCTTGCATTTATAGTTGAAACAATAGAACAGATGCATTTTTTTGCATGGAAGAGAATTGAAGCAGAAGATTGTATTAAACTGCTCAATTTTTAAAAATTATTTGTGCAGTATCCTTCCAGATCCAGTGACTTAGAGTCATGATTTGTACTTTTTCACGTTGATTCGTATTGATATAAATTTAATTTCCTGCTTTTAAAATCAGACCATCTTGCTGAATTATTTGGAATATGCAAGAAAAAAAGTTTGTTTTGATGCCAAGGACACAAAGATAATATTGGGTCTTTTACCTCCTATTGAGCTCAGGTGTGTTTTTCGTCTCAAAATATTAAATAAATAATTAAAACTCTCTATTCCCACCCAAATGCATTCATTGAAATGTAATCCCAAAGCAGTTCTAGTTCGCCAAATGTGTTGCATTTTGATTAGTTTTCATCAAAGCTGATTTATGTATATTAGTTAAGTCTGAAGCATTTTTGAGATTTACAGACAAGTAACACCAGTTCAGCATTTTGCACAAAAAGAAATTAATTGGACCAAACTCATGAACCTCTTCTGTAACTGTGTTAGTAACCTAGCAACATCTTTATTTGTTCTTCTTTGCAGATGATATGGAGGCCATTCCAGTCAAGCAGTTTGTGAAGCACATAAATGAATTGTATACCAATAACCAACATGGATTCTCTGAGGAATTTGAGGTAAGTTGGTTTTGCATTAGTTCCTAAAATTTTTAAGAATAGGTGCCCTCTTTGCTTTTGTGGTGATTTTTATTTTGGGTAAATTAGAGATTGGTTACTACAGAGTACTATTTTATGGTGTAATATAATTTAAACAAAATTGTATAATGGAAGCAAATGGCTGAAACAACAAAAAGAGTTCCATTCCTTCTTTTTTTATCTACTTCACAGTTGTAATAATTTATAACTTTCTATTTCACCTCTTAACTTATAATATGTTACTTTCCCACAGTAATTTATGGGAATAATAAGTGTTTATTCCTTTGAAGTTCCATAGTTTCATTTTGAACACTTAAAAATATGTGGAGATTACTGGAAACAATCCTGGATCATTCCATGTATGAAGACAAAGTATACTGGATGGAGTACAATACTAGGAAGTTTTAGATTTTTTTAAAAATGGGGAACTATATTTCAGATTGGTTCAAAAGGCACTTTAGTGTTCCTTGCTGTCAACTGTCTATGACTGCACAGTTTTTGCATTTCCTGCTTTAGGGCTGGAAAATACTACACTGGTTTAAGCACAGCATATGTCTGCATCTTGGAGCACTCTCATGAAGAACTGTTGCTGAAATTCGGATTGGAGTGCTGCTTGTTCTCCTGCATGTCATCCCTTTCAAGATTCAGAGAGCCTCATGATATCCACTTCCTGCATTCTTCGATGTGATCTCTTCCAGCTGCTGTGCTTCATTGACTGTTTGTGTATCTTGTTGAAAAAAACCCATATTTTAATCTTTTTTAACCTTCTTCAGTCTTGATTTTAAACTCCCAAGATGGTACAAATCTTGCCTTCAGAAAAGCAGGACAATTTCGAACCCGGGTTGGCCCATGAGCTCCCAACAGTGACTGCTCTTGTTTAAGTAACAAGAAAGCATACTTCAAAAAATTGATCCCTTCCCATAGGTTAGATTATTTTATCTTCCTTCCGTCACTACAGCTGAATTAGCTGAGCCAGGCCAAGCTCCCGTTGGTTGCCATCACTTTTAAACAGTGATCAGACACTTTCTGATTTTTCTTTCTGCATTTACTTAGCATATGCCCATTTTCTGGTACACAGTACTGACAGTGCTGTCAGGAATTTCTCCATCCCTGCTGAGTGCCATTAATGTTGACGTACAATTCAAATACGTTTTTTATGCTTTGTCATTTAGCTTATACCATTAAGTGCATTTAAGTAAGTATGAAATTGCAACATCAATTCTCCTTTGCTAATAGTATTACAAGGTTGGAATTCAGAATTTAGAAGGTCCTGTAAATGGGCACTTTTTGAGAAGTACTAATTAATTATTGGTTTTGTTGTGTTCTGTAACGGCAATTAAAATTGAAAAATCTCATTTCAGAAAAAGATCTGTCAATGTGAAATACAATCATAAACACAGTCCTTAATGAGAACTTAAAATGTATTTCAAACTCTATAACAATTCACACAGTTATAAAATTGAATATGGCTGAATTAGAGAGCAAAAGATTAAAAGGTGATGGAGCACAACAGTCATTTGAATTAATGAATTCATTTTTCATCACACATCTTGATTTGTTTATTAGATGAAATTATTCCACAGTATGTTTAATGGTGTAACAAACAGATGTGATTAATGGCAGTGGCCTGCCAGATCATGAATAATAGATTTTGGCTGATTTGAATTAGATTGTCTTGATCAAAAGCAATTCTCTTGGGGCAAATGTTTGTCCTGCATAGTGTCAACATTGTTAAAGGCTTTTATCTCTGCTCAATCATTTAGCTGATGGTTAGTCAATGCCAATAACTTTCTAACTGCACACTTCTGCTTTTCATGCAAATAGCCAAATAATTGTCAAAGAGGTGCACTTACTGCAGAATAATGTACTGTTTGTGTACCATGGAATCGTATTTACAACGAGATTTGTAGCCCAGCCAATTAAGTCAGTTGAATCAAAAGTACTTAAGGCTTTATTTATTTGAAAATATATTTCTTTTTCTTAAACCTACCCACCTTTGCATATCATGCCCATTTTAGATCCACCACAAACATTTATTGAGCTGGTAGGTAGCTGGGTCATTGTCTCCCATTAACAGTGACCCAAGGGGAAACACTTACTAATTTTTTTGCTTCCCCTTTGCCTGGCTACCACTCTCAAGGAATCATTTGAGATTGGGAACTTGTCATGCTGGAGAATTATGATTGCAAAAATCCCTTATTTTCCCTGAGTGTGTTGAATGTTTGCACAAAAACAGTGTGTCACTGGGCTGTTAACTGCTTCTCTTGATCTAATTCTTCAGAAAGCTATTTTCTTCAGGCTGCTTTACAAAAAGGTATTTAATAATTGGTGCAGTCTAAAGGTCAGCTCTGTTGTTAACAAACAAGTGCTTTATTCTGAGTTTTTAATCTATCTTTGTAGTGAGAAAATAGACCATCCTAAAATAGACAAACTAAAGTAAAAATGAAATCTAAAGATCCTCAGAACCCAAGATTTGGAGTCAATTGTTTTATCAAATATTTGTACAAGTAGTTAGAGTTTTTAGGAAGGGTCACTGATCCAATTAGTGCATTAAGTTATGTCTGACGCTTAAAACATTCTTTTTGCAAACTATTTTAACATTAATATGGGAATACAATGTTATTAATCTTCTTGTTCACTGAAGTCTGGGCTGTTTTATGGGTTCCTGACTGCAGTTCTAATCTCTGGTGAAACTGTGATTTTCTATGCAGTATCCGCGTAAACTGCAGAATAATTTGAAGTATATATAGATATATATATGTTTACAACAGTCATGTACCATGTTATTCAACATCTGAAATTTGTGTTAGAAAAATAAAGATTAATATACTGTTCTCAAAGTAACCTGTCTTTTTATATAATTTGATGAGAACAGTCTATATAATTGACTGAGTGAACTGCTGGATATGGGGAGCGGGGAACCAATTGAGCAGTTCCAATTGACATATCCAAGGAAAGCAGTACAGGCCATATTATTACTATGTTACCCTTTGGTGTACCCCATGATTAATTTAAAATAACGCATTTTCACCTGCAAGTAATTTAGTTGCTGCTACTCAGGATTATATTTTTCGTAATAGCGTACAATATTTTTTTTACTTCCAAAAACAGAATCAGCTCAGGAGGGTGTTTTGTATGAGATAATTAATCTCAATTATCATCTCATTAAATCATCAACTCAAAATGCAATTAAGTTTCTTATTGATCAGTTCATCAGTTTATAACATGCATCCTCTACATTATGTTTTCCCATTAATATACGGTGGGGTCAGCACTAAATTACTTATTGTAAGGTGCTTCTGCAGATTTTTCCCACAAAATAACTTTGAAGGTTACATCTTGTAGAATGTGTTTCCTCCCCTGAAATAAGGTGTATGAAGTAGAAAAATAGACAAGCTAAGGTCAGAATCGAATTATTTCCATGTTTTTTGGTTTTTTAAATGTCCAACAATAATGGAGGCTTCTTACTTGAAGATGTTCATTTTCAGTGTCTCAATAATTAAGATTTGTTGCACTATTAAAAGTTTATCTATACTGAATGGACAAGCCCTAACTTTCCTTGGTATGTCTAGTGGGCATATATCATGTAAGTACACCAACTTTATGCTGCTCCATGTGTTTCATTGCTGGATCTCTTGACAAAATACTAGTATAGCGGAGCTTATGGAGGAAGAGGAAAACTTGGACAGCAACTTCTTAATTTCCAAATACAAGTGCACATGTGCAATCGTCGAAAGTTGCTGTATGATTTACTCTTTAATAATTGTGGGCGGCACTTATTTTTACAACAGAATTGGGCCATTGAAATTGGGGCATGTTTAAAGGTAACCTTTTCAGCATGGTATTAACTGAGTGTAGATTTGCATGCAATTGAACTGTTGTTGGATTATCTAACTATCTGTTAAATTGCTTCTTTCTATGCTTGTCATATTATGTTTGTTTATGTCAATATAGTAACACACAGTCACTAAGCAACTCCACAGAAGAAATTTGAATGCCAAATGTAATGAAATGCTCCATTCCAGGAAAGGATCACTAATCAGTTAGTTATGTTTAACGTGATGCGTGACTTTTACAGATTGCATAAAACATGAGAGTTAAGTGGATTGCTTTTACAATACTAATGACACAAGTAATAACTTATAACCAGAAGCATTCTCTTGATTTGTCCTTTTAAGCCGTTTAAAAATACTGCATCCTACCATGCCTACTTCGTCCCTTAAACAATGCACTGTGATGGTCCTTAACTGAGAAAGGAAGCAATTCATGTAGGGATCCACTTCTGAAGCACACAGTGGCATTTCCTGTACAACTAGGGTTGACAGAACATCAATCAGCATATTATGATCATATTATAGAGGTCTTGCTTTTCCTGAGACCATGAAGAACAAGACTTTACTGCCTGGTCTATGCTTGAATTCTTATGCAGCTCTTGTAATGGTAGTGATGGGAACATAACATATCAAGCATAACAAATTTATTAAGACTCTTAGCAACACTTAGTATTCTGTCATTTGACACATCCACCTCTAACCCTATTTACATTTGATTCTGCAATGTCTGGTTTTGTCTGAGGAGCCATTTTCAAATTCCTCATCATTATCTGAAATATGAGGATGAAAATTTGATGGTTTATTGAAACATGCAATCATATCAAGATAATCCCTGGAACAAAAACAAAAGTCGCTGGAAAAGCTCAGCAGGTCTGGCAGCATCTGTGAAGAAAAAATCAGAGCTAACATTTCGGGTCTGGTGACCCCTGGCTTTTCTTCTTCACTATGAACCATCCTCTTGAATCCTTCTCCTCTGTTCAACCACTCTTGTTGCAATAAGAAATGTGAGGAATTAATAGACTTCTTTAATATGTCAAGATGCTGGCCACCCATTCAGGTATCTCTGCTCCTCTTATCTCTTCCACCAAACCTCCACCAGTCCAATATTCCTCCATGCCAATAACCATTAATTTTTCCTTTCTCCTCTAAGTTTTGTCCCTATCACACGAATGGTCCCTGCAAGCTCATTGTGTCCTGAGATTCTCTTTCTACCCTCTTAAGTCAGTCTTGAAAATTTAAATTGACCAATTATCCACATTCTTTTGGAGGAGAGACTTGCAGATTTCACTGAGTAAAAGTGCTTTCAGTGTTTTTTTTTGATAAGATGGCCTACTGTAATTCTTAAGATAATGTCCTGTTCTTGATTTTCATACCAAGACTAAATAGTTTCTTTTTATCTATCCAATCAAATTCTTCTATCACATTAAACACCTCTTCCAAACTCAATGAAATTAAAACCATTTACGCAACTTGACTTTTTTTACAGTCTAGTATCACTCTTGGCGACTGTGTGGAGTTTGCACATTCTCCCCATGTTTGCAAGGGTTTCATCCAGGTGCTCTGGTTTCCTCCCGTAGTCCAAGGATGTGCAGGCTAGGTGGATTGGCCATGCTAAATTGCCCATAGTGTTCAGGGATGGGTCTGGGTGGGATGCTCTGAGAGTCGGTGTGGACTTGTTGGGCCAAGGGGCCTGTTTCCACGCTGTAGGGAATCTATAATTCTAAATAATCTTGTTGTGAGGACCCCAGGCCAATAAATCTTTCCTGAAGTTTAGTGCCCAAGTACTCCAATGTGAATCCATCAAGGCTCAATACAGTGGAAACATATTATCCTCAATTCAGAGTTCCAAACAACTTGAGATAATTACTAATATTTCATTGACCTTTTTGATAACTTGTTGTGGTTGTGCACTAGCTTTTGGTGATCGATATACATAGACATTCAAATTCCTTTGCTCCATTACACCTCCTTCAGCAATAAGAAATTTCTCTGATTTGATCCTATGTGGATAATCTCAAACTCCACAAAATTAATTTTTACCCACCATATTTCTGCCCCTTCATTGAATTGGACTGTCTATTTTGATTTTCTGTTTATATATACACATTTTATTGTGCTGCCTAACTTTGTGTCATCTTCAAACTTACATAACGAACTCTTTAGTCCCCTTAGAGTTGTTGATATGTTTGTAAAGAACTGAGGTTGCAGCAAAGATCCATGGAGCAAGCATAGCACTTATAATATTACACAAATCAGATATAAAGCCTTTTTCCCAGTGTCTCAAGCTTATCAATCCATGTTGCAAGTTTCACTTGGTCTCATTTTTGCTCAAAATTGTTTCAAAGAAATCTGATCACATGTCTTTCTAGGTGAGCATTATTTTTATCTGAATCATGTACTTGCAATGCTTACCCATTTCTGATATTCAACTGTCTGGTCTATGTTTATCTGTTTATTTGTATTTCTATTTTGATCAGAGATGCTAAAGTGACAAGCTTCCAGTTCTCTGGCACTACTTTCAAATTTAAATTTAAATTTAAAAGATTATGGCCAGAATTTTCTGGGTTTTTTTGTACTGTCTGCTCTCAGCATTCTAGGATGGATGACGCAGGATGCACTGCCTCTTGTACTTCAAATTCTACCAGGTTTTGCACTATCACTCCTTTCATAGTTATTCATTTTAATTGATGCACTACTCCTTCTTGTACTCCCCCGTCCATTATTCTCAGAAAGTGTTGTAGTATGCAATGGTGATAGTTTTTCACAAAACCATTAAAGGTTTAAATGGATATTACATTTTTCACTATTACAATATCAAAAACAGTTCCATCATCTTGAATATATCCTGTACACAGGAAACAATTTAAGAACCCTATGGCCAGGCAATAGTTCTGGTTAATTACTAGGTAATTATATGTATACTTTAAATATAATGTAAAATAATACTGATGATCTAAAGCAATAAAAGATGCAAATTACTGATTTTTAAATGTAGTATTTTATTTTTGCAGCAAACCAGATTTGTAACTATATAAAGTAGCGACTCTGTTAAAAAAGATAGGTAAACTGAATTCTTTTAATGGGTCAGTTGGTTAAATAATTGATCAGCTGAACTGTACAGATCAAGATCAAGAATCCCATTGGGATTACTAACCTGTACTAACTAAATGGCAGAGCCACAGTTGAACTCAAAGCTCTGAATTAGGGAGAGTTTCTTCCTTTTTCTAATAACTGTCTAGTAACCGTTGATAGTAATGAATCAGTGGCTTTTGAGAGAGGGTTGGCTCCAATGCACGTGATACCCGAAGCAAAAATGACACTATGTCTCTCACTATCAGAATCCACAATTGACAATAGCGTCTAGTACCCAAAAGATAAAAACAATCTGGCTTTCCTTCCCCTGATGGTTGGCCTATGAATCCTGCTGGAAAGTCTCTGTATGTTGAAGTCAGGTGAGGAGTGGGCTCCACTGTGATGCTTGCTGCAGTTGAACAAGCTGATAAAATAGCAGTGTTGAGGGTCTCATATTGTCATCTGTCTGAAATACCAGAAGGCTGCTAGAACTGCACACCAGTGTGAAACAGCACCTTTAACGAAGGAAAGGGAACTAAGGAAAGAATCTAGAGAAACACCTACCTGTTCTGAGATTAATATTACCCAAAGCATACAATTCTAACAGATCACTCTCATCTGCTCCAGTTGTCCGGAAGCTTTTATTCAAGCAAAGAAAAACTTGACAAATGAATTTTGCATGTCTTGAATTGCACTAATCTATTATCAGAACTAAATATAAAGTGATTGCATACCTTTTACATTGTTTGGTATTGATCATTTCAATCTATTGTACGTAGAGTAATTTATTATGCTGTTTCCTGAATATTACATTAACTGTTGACTAAATAATACTTTGGTTTTTTTTAAAATTTTCTGTCTTTCCCATCATCAGACCCTGGTCTTCTTTGAAAAATGTGCATTTTGTAGTGAGCATATTGCCCAATCAGCTGTAAACCATGATGAGTGAATGAGTAAATAGTTATCCCGATTCCCTAGGATTTTTTTTATTGTAAATTGCTACTGTGGGAACTGTCCAGACATTGGCCATGTATTTATAAATGATATACCCTTTCGCACTATATCTAATTAACCTGTAAATGTTTTATTGACATTTTAATGAACTTGAGCAAAGGAACTTCTTTAGCCTCTTGTCATTAGTCAATACTTGATGAACATAAGAACTAGAGCAGGAGTAAGCCGTTTGGTCTAAGAGCCTGTACTATTCAACAAAATCATGGCAGATCTTTTATCTCAACTCTACTTTTCTCATTGGATTGTTCCCACAAATTCTTCCCATATACTTTCCCATGAAGTTAAAGGTTTAGTTATATTGCAAAAACAAAGCCAAATCGAATTTAAGTTTGACCATTCAAGATTGCGCACTAAATTTCCTAAATAATATTTTGAACTGAATCATATAAAATGGATTTAAAAAAGCATTTAAGTACACAAGTATACAGATATATTCACACAAACTAAGCATTGCCTGAGCAGAGCATAGAAAGAAAAGTCTGGATGGAAAAGCAACCCCTATTAAATGTTCCTTCAGTCATATGATTGGAAGAATAATAAGTTTGAGGTATGTCATCTTCATGTGATATTTCCCTTTAAATTTTCTGTTCTGTGCTCCTAAGGTGTTTAATACCTAGCAGTACAGATGAAAATCTACCCCATTACTTTTATAAGTAACTACTAAATTCTTTGGAATTGGAACACACAACCGTTTAAATTTATATAAATGCAACTACTATCTACAATCTTTTTGATCATTTTTATCATTGCAGAGAAAGAAATGCACATTTCATTTTGTCCCATTTTTTCAATCCTTGTCACTTGTAAAAGAGCTACCTCTTGCTCATGTACAATATCCTCCAGTGCCCCACCAAAGGAATATGCTTTTCAAAGGGGTTTTGTGACTGCAACAAAAGAGACTTCCAACAGATTTGGATAACAATCATGAGTAGAAGCTAAGCTATTCCTGTTTCCCAAATCCAAGGATACTGAGGCTAATTGCAATATTTCAATTGCTGTCTACGATGTGAGGAGCAGACAGTGCAAGTCTAATATCCAAGCAGCAATTTTCTAGTCTGTATGGCTAAACTATTGACTGTGTAAATTTTTGAGTCTTTGTAGGGATTTAATTTCCATCTTGAACCATAATTAAATAACCAGTGAATTTTTGACATAATATGCCTTTAAAAAGCCTGAATTATGTATTTTTCAAAACCAAGTATTGTATACAATAATCTTTGTACCATACATGAACTATTGAATGCAATAATATGTTTTGAAATAGAAAATCAATAAAGTTTTCCTTTTGCTTTTTCTATTTATAGGAAGTGCAACGCTGTACAGCTGATATGAACATCACATCAGAACATTCCAACCATCCAGATAACAAGCACAAGAACCGATACATCAACATTGTGGCATGTAAGACTATGCTGGATTCTAATATATTCATGCTTAAGTCAATCTTTCAAAAATATTGTCCAGAAATTTCCTCACACTGGTTGGTTTGAAATACAATAGCTATAGAAAGTATAGGGTGTTCAGTTAAGATTCTATATATATGAAAAATATTTCTGAAAATGCTTATTGAGTCCTAAATAGCAACTGTTACAAAATAGGTTAGTGTTAGTCCTTGGTTAGTATTTATTCATTCATGAGAGCTCTGCCCAGAGTCAGGTCTTCTTGACTGATTGTTTGCCAATGCTTTCTCTTGAGCCATTTTCTTGCATTTTTTTATGTCAGTGGTTTGTTGTTGCCTTCCACTCTCAGAGCTAGGACAAATAGATAGGTCCCAATTCCACTTCAGCTGGAATGGGCATTAAACCCACACTTTTGTCATCATTGTAAACCACATACTAGCCAACTGAGATAACCATCCCCTCTCTTTTTACAGTGTACTGGTTAATTTGTTGAATATTCATGATAGTTTAAAATTTGGAGAGTAATATTTGAAATATCTATGAAGATCAATGTGACTTATTTTTGTGGATTAATATTTCTCCTTCTCCAGATGATCACAGCAGAGTTAAATTAAGACCAATACCAGGAAAAGATTCAAAGCATAGTGACTACATCAATGCCAATTATGTTGATGTAAGTCATTCTTTTATATTTTATGTTATATTTCTCTCATTTGTCATGATCATTCAATTCAAAGAATTCCAGTATTAAATTAGAAACTGAATCAATCATAGATTTGAACATTGCTTGCAAATGTTGTTTCATTTTTAAGTTCTAGGTTTAAGTCCAGCGAAGGCAAAGACAATTAAACCAATGAGCTGAAGTTTTCCAGCCCCTGAACAATTTGGGCAATGGCAAGTCAGTTGGGAAAATATGGTGAGATTGGGAAAATTAGGTTCCCAACATGGAGAAAGAAAATGTTGAATTTTCCACCCAAGGTTTAAACAGCAAGACATGAATCTCACTAGTGAGCAGCAAGAGGCCTATTTGCATGTGTTAACATCTCATTATTATCTATTCTTGCCTCATTTCTATGCTATTTCCTATTCTCCTGTGTGGCAAAGAAATACTAGATGATAATAATTCCTGACACGAAAGTCTGGCCGGGTTTGTCATAGCTCCACTGGCCGCTTGCTTCCCCCGGCCTCTATCTCGGCCAGCAGTCCCTAACATCTCTGGCACACACCATGGGCAGCAATCATCTGACCCCTCCAGCATCCAGCACTAGACATACAACAACCTCACCACATCACTGCGGCACACCTCTGAATTTTAAAGTAAAATTCTATTCAGTACTGCAATCTGGAGTGCACCAACACCTTTCGTTTTAATGCTGTTGCCAGGCTGCTTTGCATGATGGGACGGGAACTTGTCTCATCCATCAGAGCAGGGTGCACCTCAGGGTCTTTGCTGCTTCCTCAGTGCACACACACACTTCTCGCCTACTTGGATGCTCACAGCATCTCTGCTTTGCCTTTTTCTATTTTGTGCCTCATTCAGAACTTACAGGCTCACAGTACCTGTGTCTTGCTATGCCTTTAAGTGCAGATATAATACCAGGTAGTTAGTCATGTTTGCCAGCAGTAATCAGTCAAGGGGGTGGACGTGTTTACACCATGCAATATCACTGTCACATCTACAGCATACACCAGCAGGTTAAATGGCAAACATACTGAATATGCTTCAACCAAATAGCCATGTCTCAAATCTAAGGGGAGGACTGCTCAGGCAAATCAAGGGGGACTTCTTAAGTCAGGATGTCCCACCACAGTTAGACAAAGGCAGTGTTTAGTCTCAGTCTAGGGCTTAGACATGGCCATTTGGCTGCTTGGGGTGGCCTGGGTTACAGGATCATATCATTGCACTCCAGGGAGTGGGCTATGGTCATTATTCAGTGGTCCAGTGCAGCCAGTCTGCACTGAACTGTAAATCAGTCAGTGAATTGCACGGAGACCTGGACACTCATCAGTAAGGCTGTCCTCCAAGTTGGTCAGGGAGTCCACCAAAGTCAATCCTGGGGATTGTCAATGGCCTTGCTGTCATGATCAGTTTGGAGAAGTCAAATGTGAAGTTTGGAGGCAGCTCCTGCTGGGTGTTTGTTTTAAAGTAGGAACAATAGAAGCAGCCTGAATGAGTGGGTTAAACTCCCACAGAATCAAGATTTTTAGTTTAGCTTTCAGTAATCACTAGTTCTTGATGCTGGATGTGGAAGCACCCTACCTCTCTCTGTTACAGATAGAAGCTGAGATTCTCTTCCTGCTGCTGGAATTGCATGTGAGATGATCAATTTTACTGTATTGCCTTTGCCATGGGTATGTTTATGGGATGTTACTATATTGGAACAGTTGCTGTTTAGTAGTTAAATAAACTATATTAAATAAGTGTAATAGAGGGAGCAGAAACTCAACATGTCATGAAAGGAGATGATAGTGCATCAGACAACATGGGCTACTGCAGGATGAGGGGATCATCAATGGTCATCACCACCCTGGTTGTGAACAGGCCAATATGTCACAGTGGTCGGCATGACTGAGCTGTAGGCTCAAGGCTCAGAGATAATGTTTGGAAACGAAGACTTAAATGGAAGAGGTTGTTTGGGAATGTGTGGAACTAATCGGGTCAACAGGGAGTGAAAGGTTTTGGGGTTACCTAGATTGACAGTATAAGCCTGCAACTCACAGCGAAACGTGACATGTATTGCCTTCTATCCTTATCTGAATTGAAAATGCACAATGTAAATGAAAAATGGCTGCCATAATACATGGATTGGGCAGAGTAATTTTTTCTTATTCTGTCTGAAGATGCAGTTCTATTATTCAGTGACATGAGGAGAGGGAAATTGTATTAATAATGTACTTACAAAGTTCAGGTTAAAGATATTTGTAATCATAGAGAGCTGTACAGTGACCAACTACATGGAATATGAATTCTGACCATAAGTTGTGACCGTGTCATTCACCATCATAAGTTGATCATAGTCATCTCTGCGAAGTAGAGGAAATCACAGACAGCCGTCAAAATATCACCTGCAGGCTTTAATCAACAAAGTCAATCCACTGTCTTATATGCCGTACAGAAGCTAGAAGCTGATTTCCTATTGAACGGTATGTTTTTGACAGCATCGTCTTATACACAGCGCTGCCTTTCTTGAGTGATGGGGGCAGTTGAGGGGAACAAGATTTCAGCAATTGTACCATAGTGACAATCTCCTCATGTGTTTGCATAAAATGGATTGCACTGCATACATCAGAAGAATGTCAAGTCTGTCAGTGGTCCACGTACAGGCTTCCCCATGATTTTCTTTGTCGGAGTCCTTCATGTACTACTGTGTGGAGGACTGTGCTACACCATTATCTGTGAATGATGTGAATGCTGACTGCTCAAATTGCTAAGCTCCTGTTCAGTTTCTCATCATCTCCGTTCATCGCTGTTGCTGCAGTGCTGCAAAGGAGCAGAGAAATGGAGGAGGAACAGGTGGATCAGAAAGTCCAGGGCCAGCAGCAATCTCTAGCAGCTGCTGAACAGCCCCCACATGAAGAAGCCACAAGTGAAGTACCCCTCCCAATGCAGAGGAGGTACAGGAGGCTGAGAGTCTATTTTCCTCAATGCCATTTCCTCCAGATGAATGAGACACATTTTCACCACGGTCCAGGGACACCATCACAGAACTGTGGCATCTTTGAAGCAGGACTTGTGACCTGAAGGGGTCAGTGACTATTTCTATTCCAGTAGTTGTCGAGGTGCAGCTGCACCAATTTTTTTCTGTGACTGGCTGCATCTAAGGATCTACTGGGACATATGTGGGATCTCACAAAGGTCAACCCATAAACATATCAAGGTTGCTGCCTTACCCACTGTGATCTCCAGCAGTTTTTGTTTTCAGTGCAGATTCCAGCATCTTCAGTAATTTGCTCTTACTAATGTATTGAGGTTGTTGTTGATGCAGTTTGTGAAGGTCATACCACTTCACCTTGTGCCCCATTGACAAAATCAGTGCAATTACCCAGCAGAAGGCTTTGGCAATGCAGCTGGCTTCCCCAAATGGAGGGCACTATAGATTCTGCAGGAGAGTGCCATGTGTGATGATACTGTGGCTTTAAGAGGTATATTTTGCCCTGGGTTTTTTTATGAAGACGGATTGAGACAGAGGTACCAAGTGGCATGCTTCAAGCCAGTAAAGTAAACATCTTACAAGGCTTTGGGTGTTTGTTTTAAAGTAGGAACAATAGAAGCAGCCTGAATGAGTGGGTTAAACTCCCACAGAACCAGGATTTTTAGTTTAGCTTTCAGTAATCACTGGTTCTTGATCCTGGATGTGGAAGCCTGTTACAGGTAGAAGCTGAGATTCTCTTCCTGCTGCCAGAATTGCATGTGAGACAATCAATTTTACTGTATTGCCTTTGCCATGGGTATGTTTATGGGATGTTACTAAATTGGAACAGTTGTTGTTTAGTAGTTAAATAAACTATCACTCTGTAAAGTTTTCCAAAAGAGTTACATTATTCCAATCTTTTCTTTTGTTTGTATTTTAACTATAGTATATGAATAAATTATGGTTTGCTTCAAGCCTGGTAGTTTGACGTATCAAATTGCATCTGGAATGCAACACCTGGCACTTGCCTTTAAAACAAGAAAAAGTTGGGGTCTAGGCTGTCTGTTTGACATCTTTTGAGGGGGTTTGATCTTGTCCATAACACACATCATAATGTGGTTGACTTCATCAGTATGGTTCTGTCCCACAAATGTACAAGTTGTCCATGATCATCACTACCACAACTTAAAAGTTTGCACCGGGTACTATGGGAGTTATGTTCCCTAATTCCTTGAGATTTCTAATGTGACTACTTTACTCCAAGGGCTAGATGCCTTACAAGGATGGTTACTGGAAGATAACAGTTACCTTCTACGACCAAAGCTGATGACTCCATTACGTAATCCCTGACTGAGGCCAGATATAATGTGTTCTTTCATTCCATGCACATTCTCCCACTTGGGTAATCATGGAGCAGACAGCAGGTTTCCTGAAGATCAAGTTCTGATGGTTGGATCAGTATCAGCGGGGGTCCTTGCAGAACAATCCGAGTTGAGTACTGTACTGTAAGGATTGTATGTTTCTTTGATAATTGTTGTATGCTGTGCTCTATACAACTGGCACAGGCAATGATGGTGTGGATGGATGCTGAAGAGCTTGTATAGTGGCTGTAGCCTTCTGAGAAGGAAGATGAAGGCATTAAGAACATAGAACATAGAACAATACAGCGCAGAACAGGCCCTTCGGCCCTCAATGTTGCGCCGACCTGTGAACTAATCGAAGCCCATCCCCCTACACTATCCCATCATCATCCATATGCTTATCCAAGGACTGTTTAAATGTCCCTAATGTGGCTGAGTTAACTACATTGGCAGGCAGGGCATTCCACGCCCTTACCGCTCTCTGAGTTAAGCAGGAGATACATCATGTTCAGTATGATAGAGCAGTGCAATGTCAGATTCAACAAGCCAGACAGGACTTGACAGAACCCAGTTCCAATAGATGTGACCTTGGTGCAGTAATCAATCATGAACTGCAAATTCATTGTTGCTCAAAAGATAAGCCATCCCTGAAAGAAATGCAGCTTTTCTTTTCGTCTGTATTGATGCTGCAAGGCCTGCTGAGTTTCTCCATCTTTTTCTGTTTTTGTTTCAGATCTTTTCTTTACATATCTTGTTTATCAATAAAAGTTAATTTTTCAGCCGTTTGAAGGCTTACCAGTAGGTGATGCTCCCACAGTGAAAAATGACAAGATGTTACACTACGCTGAATGTTAGGGAAGTAGTGGCACACCCTTAGACAGAGTCCTAAGATGGTATGGCACTAAGAACAGGTAGCTTATGTAGCTTTGTTCTTGCAGCTGCAATTCCATTGAGGTTAATCAAACAAGTGATTATGTAAATTAGCAATACAATTATGAGTCAAGTTTCTATTTCCAATGAAGTGTCACCTGTGCCATCAACGTGCCCTCCTGCTACATGAATGTAAAGAGTTTTTATGGCTGGCAGAGATTGGCACAGCTGGACTTTAAGTAGAGTGCCAGTGACAGAAATCCAAGAAGGTTCAGGCAGTGTTGAGTACTTCTACCATTGATGAGAACTCAACATGGGCGCAGTACCATAGAGGTGTAATGCATTCATAATGAGGTGAGCAGTGGACATTGTGTGAGATAACTCACCAGAGCTCACAGAGAGATAACGTAAAGTAAAAGTGAATTGACCTTAGTCTTACTAGACCATACAGCTGCTCTTTCATTAGAGAGACAAATGGTGGTGTTTCAACCTGAGAATCATCAAACCTCAGACAAGGGGAAAAGTTGAGAAGGAGAGTCCTTCATAGTAACCTCAGTCATTGCAGGAATTGAACCCTCACTGTTGGCATCACTCTGCATTGCAAACCAGCCCTCCAGCCAAAAGCGCTCAATGACCCCTTTCACAGAGAAAAAAATCCTCCATGAAGCTCCACAATATTGACACTTAGCCAATTGTTGGTAAAATTCAACCTATTATTTATCTTCCTCTTTCTCTCATTCATTCTCTTATCCTTTATTTCGTGTAATAGGCCTAAGTAAAGCTAGCTAGTACGTCTTCCATCCAGTTTCTGGTGGTTGCGCAAACTGCACAAAAATGCTCTCATATTTTCACTAATCTCATAACCTTATTCATGGGAGTCATAGTGGCAGCTGGTTTTCTGAAATTAAAAAAAAATGCCCTTATGTGAACACCTTTTAATTGGAGTCAAAGGCACATTGAACCATGAAGAGTTTTGATCTGATTGTTGTCATTGGTCTTAGATTGTTTGAAATTAACAATGGGTTACAAGTTACATGACCTTACGCACAAACATAAGATAAAACTATATAATTTATAAAAACAGAATCTTACAGATAAAGAATTTGAAGTTAAAAAAATTCTGGCAATTATATGGATGTGGACTATGTACATCTGAATCATTTAATCTTCAAACGGTACAGGGAAATAGCATAAATAGTTAAATGATGACTCAGAATTTGCTGACAGAATAAGAGCGAGTTTGAAACCACCAGCATTTCAAAGCCTTCATACCCTGAAAGAGACTACCACGAACTTTAGTTTCAGTTTTTAATTTTTGGGCATAACATCAACATTTTTTAATGTTGTTTCCTGCCATAAACAGGGTTACAACAAGTCAAAAGCCTACATAGCTACACAGGGACCTCTTAAGCCTACATTTGAAGATTTTTGGAGAATGATCTGGGAACAGAACACAGGAATCATTGTTATGATTACAAATTTAGTGGAGAAAGGACGAGTAAGTAAACTTTTTAATTTGTAGATTTTCAGACTGTTGATTAAAATAAATGTTGATTTATCATTATTTATTTATCTATTGTATGAACATTATCAGAACAATTCAACTTCGAGGAGGAAAGTGTCAAACCAATTCAGTAATGGGTGTTGCAAGATTCTTACCTTCCACAACGTTTATGTAGCACCTTTCATAATCGCAGGAGATCTCAAAGAACATAATAGATAATAAAGTACTTTTAAAGTGTAGCCACTAGTGCAATGTGGGAAACACTAGCTGACTTGCACATAGTGAATGTCCCATAAATAACACTGTGGTAATGTCCCAATAATTTTTTTTGTGATTGAAAGATAAGCTAGGGCACCAAGAATCAATCCTCTACTCTTCTTCAAAATAGTGCTGTGGGATCATTTACATCCAACTGAGAGAAAAAGCAGTCACTCAGTGAAATAACTGCACAGAGGTTGGTATCTCGTCACCAAGTCATCCTTTATTTAAATGTGCACAGTACACTGGCTTGGCCACCCAGCTCAGAGTCATTCCCCTGGACTAAGCATATTCTAAAACCTCTGTTTATATATATATTTTTAAATTAACCTATTTTTCTAATCAACCTGTACAGAGATGTTATTTCACGCCTCTGGAGAAGGTGGGACTTGAACCATTTCACCATAAGAGGGCCTATTCCTGTTTATATTGGTCAGCCAAGGCTTTCTGATTGGCCCAGGTTAACAACCCCAATCATAAGAACAAAGAAAAAGAACAAAGAAAACTTACAGCCCAGGAACAGGCCCTTCGGCCCTCCAAGCCTGTGCCAATCCGAATCCACTGTCTAAACCTATCGCCCAATTCCTAAGGATCTGTATCCCTCTGCTCCCCACCTACTCATGCATCTGTCCAGACACACCTTAAATGAATCTACCGTGCCTGCCTCTACTACCTCTGCTGGCAACGCGTTCCAGGCACCTACCACCCTCTGTGTAAAGTACTTTCCGCGTGTATCCCCCTTAAACTTTTCTCCTCTCACCTTGAACGCGTGACCCCTCGTTATTGAATCCCTCACCCTGGGAAAAAGCTTATCTCTATCAACCCTGTCTATACCCTTCATGATTTTGAAGACCTCAATCAGGTTCCCCCCTCAATCTCCTTTTTTCTAATGAAAACAATCCTAACCTACTCAACCTCTCTTCATAGTTAGCACCTTCCATACCAGGCAACATCCTCGTAAACCTTCTCTGTACCCTCTCCAAAGCTTCCACATCCTTTTGGTAATGTGGCGACCAGAACTGTACACAGTATTCTAAATGCGGCTGAACCAAAGTCTTGTACAATTTTAACATGACCTGCCAGCTCTTATACTCAATACCCCGTCCGATGAAGGCAAGCATACCATATGCCTTCTTGACCACTCTATCCACCTGTGCAGCCACCTTCAGGGTACAATGGACCTGAACTCCCAGATCTCTCTGCTCATCAACTTTTCCCAAGGCTCTTCCGTTTACAGTATAGTTCGCTCTAGAATTAAACCTCCCAAAATGCATCACCTCACACTTGACCGGATTGAACTCCATCTGCCACTTCTCCGCCCAACTCTCCAGTCTATCTATATTCTCCTGTATTCTTTGACAATCCCCTTTCTGCTTTCTGCTACTCCCCCAATCTTCGTGTCATCTGCAAACTTACTGATCAGACCACTTATGCCCTCTTCCAGATCATTTATGTATATCACAAACAACAGTGGCCCCAGCACTGATCCCTGTGGAACACCACTGGTCACCTTTCTCCATTTCGAGAAACTCCCTTCAACTACTACTCTCTGTCTCCTGTTGCTCAACCAGTTCTTTATCCACCTAGCGAGAACACCCTGCACACCATGTGACTTCACTTTCTCCATTAGTTTACAATGGGGAACCTTATCAAATGCCTTACTAAAGTCCATGTAGATGACATCTACAGCCCTTCCTTCATCTATCAACTTGGTCACTTCCTCAAAGAACTCTATTAAGTTAGTAAGGCATGATCTCCCCTGCACAAAACCATGTTGCCTATCACTGATAAGCCCATTCTTTTCCAAATATAAATAGATTCTATCCCTCAGTACCTTCTCCAGCAACTTTCCCACCACTGACGTCAGGCTTACTGGTCTGTAGTTACCTGGAATGTCCCTACTACCCTTCTTGTACAGGGGGACAACATTAGCAACTCTCCAGTCCTCCAGCACTTCACCTGTGTTTAAGGATGCTACAAAGATATCTGTCAGGGCCCCAGCTATTTCCTCTCTCGCCTCCCTCAGCATCCTGGGATAGATCCCATCCGGTCCTGGGGATTTGTCCACCTTAATATCCTTTAGCCTACCCAACACATCTTCCCTCCTTATGTCAACGTGATCCAGAGTAAACAAACTTCTATCTCTAATCTCAACATTCATCATGTCCCTCTCCTCAGTGAACACTGATGCAAAGTAATCATTGAGAATCTCACCCATTTTCTCAGGTTCGACACAAAACCTTCCTTCCTTATCCTTTAGTGGACCAACCCTTTCTCTAGTTACCCTCCTGCTTCTTATATATGAATAAAAGGCCTTGGGATTCTCCTTAATTCTGTTCGCTAAAGTTATTTCATGACCCCTTTTAGCCTGCTTGATTCCTCGTTTAAGATTGGTCCTACTCTCCCGATATTCCTCCAAGGACTGTTCTGTACTTAGCTGCCTGGACCTTATGTACGCTTCCCTTTTCCTCTTGGCTAGTCGCACGATTTCTCCTGTCATCCACGGTTCACGAATCTTTCCTTTCCTATCCCTTGTTTTCAAAGGGACATGCCTATCCTGCACTATCTTCAACCTATCTTTGAAAGCCTCCCACATATCAAATGTGGACTTCCCTTCAAATAGCTGTCCCCAATCCACATTTCCCAGCTCCTGCCGAATTTTGATATAATTGGCCTTGGCCCAGTTTAGTATTCTTCCCTTAGGACCACTCTCATCTTTGTCTACGAGTATTCTAAAACTTACAGAATTGTGGTCATTATTCCCAAAGAAATCCCCCACTGCAACTTCTACCACCTGGCCTGGCTCATTCCCCAACACTAGGTCCAATATGGCCCCTTCCCTAGTTGGACTATTGACATACTGCTCTAGAAAACTTTCCTGGATGCTCCTTACAAATTCTGCCCCATCCAGACCTCTGACACTAAGTGTATCCCAGTCAATGTTGGGAAAATTAAAATCTCCCATCACCACCGCCCTGTTACCTCAACATCTTTCCATAATCTGTCGACCTATTTGTTCTTCTACCTAACGCTCACTGTTGGGAGGCCTGTAGTACAGCGCCAACAATGTAACTGCACCCTTCTTATTTCTCAGCTCTACCCATAATGCCTCACTGCTCAAGCCCTCCAAAGTGCCCTCCTTTAGCACAGCCGTGATATCATCCCTGACCAGCAATGCAACTCCTCCCCCGCTTTTACTTCCCTCCCTGTCCTGTCTGAAGCATCTATATCCTGGGACATTTAGTTGCCAATCATCCCCTTCCTTCAACCAAGTCTCTGTGATCGCAATAACGTCATACTCCCAGGCACTAATCCAAGACCTAAGTTCGTCTGCCTTACCCACTATACTCTTTGCATTAAAGTCTATGCACTTCAGACCACCAGTTCCTTTGCGTTCATCTACTCTCTGCCTACTCTTCCCCTTGGTAATGCTAACTTTATGATCCTTACAGTCTCTAGTTTCCACCTCACTGTCTACTAGTCTTCTCCTCTGGTTCCCAGACCCCTGCCACATTAGTTTAAACCCTCCCCAACAGCCCTAGCAAAAATTCCCCCTAGGACACTAGTTCCAGTCTGGTTCAGGTGTAGACCATCCAATTTGTAATAGTCCCACCTTCCCCAGAACCGGTCCCAGTGTCCCACAAATCTGAACCCCTCCCTCCTACACCATCCCTCAAGCCACGTGTTCATCCTGCCTATTCTTTCATTTCTACCCTGGCTAGCACGTGGCACTGGTAGCAACCCTGAGATCACTACCTTTGAGGTCCTCCTCTTTAACTTCTCTCCTAGCTCCCTGAATTCTGCTTTCAGGACCTCATCTCGTTTTTTACCTATATCATTGGTGCCTATATGCACCACAACAACTGGCTGTTCACCCTCCCTTTTCAGAATGCTCTGTAGCTGATCGGTGACATCCCTGACCCGAGCACCTGGGAGGCAACATACCATCCAGGAGTCCCGTTTTCGGCCACAGAACCACCTATCTACTCCCCTTACAATAAAATCCCCTATGACTATGGTCCTATGAGTCTTTTTCCCGCCCGTCTGAACAGCAGTGCCCGCCATGGTGCCATGATCCGGGCAACTGCTGCCCTCCCCTGGTGAGCCATCTCCCCTAACAGTATCCAAAACGGTATACCTGTTTTGGAGGGAGATGACCGCAGGGGACACCTGCACTGCCTTCCTGCTCTTTCTCTGCCTTTTGCTCACCCATTCACTGTCTCCCTCAGCAATCCTAATCTGCGGTGTGACCAATTCACTAAACGTGCTATCCACGACCTTCTCAGCATCGCGGATGCTCCACAGTGAGTCCACCTGCAAGTCCAGAGCCGTCATGCGGTCAAACAAGAGCTGCAGCTGGACACACTTCCTGCAAGTGTAACAGTCAGGGACGTCAGTCACGTCCCTAATCTCCCACATCAAGCAAGAGGCACATGCCACGGGTCTGAGGTCCCCTGCCATTGTAAGCCTTAGCTCTGACTCAACTAACTAATACCAAACAATGCACTTAAATATATTTAAAAAAAACACAAACCTTACCTTGCAGAGTCCTTTTCTTCTGGTTAGAGGAGGAGGGTGGGAGGGAGATGCTACAAGTGTAGCATCTCGGGTTTAGCTGCTGCCCAAATATATACTAATTCCTTACCTTCCTCACAACCTCCTGGTCTCCAACGTCACCTCCGCTCTGTCTCCCGCCGCTCCCGGTGAGGAAAAAACCGCTCACCGCTCGAGGTAAGTTTTTAAACCGTCTTACCTTCCCGTCAGGCCTCTGGTGCTCGCTGCCGCTCTTCCCGCTTTGAACTGCCGCCCGACACCAAAATGAAGACCGCTCGTCGCTCGAGGTAAGTTTTTAAACCGTCTTACTTTCCTGTCAGGCCTCTGGTGCTCGCTGCCGCTCTTCCCGCTTCGAACTGCCGCCGACACCAAAAATCATGGAACTCATTGTATATGAGATCCACCAGGCTCCAATCACTACCCACTGCTTTTCACTTCATGTGAAGATAGTACTTCTGTTAGTGCTACACTCCCTCAGTACTGCACTGTCACTGTTGATTTATGTGTTCAAACTCTAGAGTAGGACTTAGACCCACTACATTCTCACTCAGAGGCGAGTGTGCCAACAACCGAGCCAGGGCTGACAGAGGTTATATTGTCATTTTGACATTCTGTTGTGGCATTTTCTGTAAGGAATTAAGTTTCCCTGTTTTGTGTGTTTCAGCGAAAATGTGATCAATACTGGCCAAGTGAGAACAATGAAGAGTATGGCAACATTATTGTCACCTTGAAGAGCACAAAAGTACGGGCATGTTGCACAGTACGCCGCTTCATCATTAGGAACACAAAAGTTAAAAAGGTAGAAATCCAAGGCTTGGCACACTTGAAAACAAAATGAAGGAAGAGCTAACTTTTATTTATAAAGTGTTTTTCACATTCTTAGAATGACAACAGTCTCTGTTTGAAACATAAACAGAAATTGCTGGAAAAACTCAGCAGGTCTTGGCAATTCTGCTTTTGCTCCACAGTGCTGCCAGGTCTGCTGAGTTTTTCCAGCAATTACTGTTTTTGTTTCTGATTTTTTTTTGGCTTTTTTGTTTAATCTCTGTTTGAAATTTGGTCTCAGTTGTAACATATGAAAATTCAGTAGTGAATTTGTATGCATCAAAATCCCACAAACAGTAATGAGAGAACAATGGGCCCAGGTTTTCCGATGGCTTGACTGTCATTATCCCATCATCGATGGCAGTTACAAATACAGAAGCCCCGTCACTGCAGTCTCTGAAGGAATTGCCTGCGAAATTGAATTTTCTGCTGGGCAATTCCTCTATGACTGGAATCCTCCAAGAGTCTCCATTTAAATTGGAGAGTGTGGAGGGTTTGGATGAATTAAGTTAATAATCACTCAAAAAACATTAGATCATTAAATATACAGTTGAATTCCTGAGTAACTATTCAACTGATCCCATACTGACTTTGAACAGCCCCAACTACAGCACCCCAGACCACTTACACCATCCAGATCCTGATCTGAGAACCATTTCCCCTGCCTCTGGACACAACCCCTCACCATTCCCTTGTTCTGCACATGACCACCACCCCGGCCTTGCCCTGGGCCTGACCTCCCACCCCAACTCTTTCACCATCAAACCTGACTCATATCCCTCACCACCTGATCTCGACCCTGTTCCCTGCCACAGGACACACACACATTCCCACGCTCCCCCCCGCCCCACCCCACCACCGACCCCTCCCCCCCACCTTCTCCTGATCTTTACCTGACCTGATTCCTTCCCTAAACCCTTTTCCCCATCACCTCTTATGACTGAACATGCTACCCCTTTACCCCAAAGTCAGATATGCTCTCCCCTTCTCCTAGTCCACAGCAAATATCCCCCCCACCCACATGCCACCTGGACTAGACCCAGCCCCCCTTTTTGACCTGCGTTATGCCCCCTTTCTCCTCCCCAGTACAAGACTGCATCACTTTTACCTGGTACCTGGCACCCTGCTTCCTTACAAGTTGGCATTCTATCCCAGCAGCCTACTCCCTACCCATCTGGCACCATATCCAGTTGGCAGTTTACCCACCTAGTTCCCTATGTACCTGGCATCCTGGTATCTTACTTGAGTGGCACCACCCAGCAGACTATCCTCACCCAATTGACACCCTACCCACTTGGCACCTTACCCACCTGGCACCCTACACCCTTACCCAACTAGCACCACAACATCAAACTTACCTTATTAACTTATGGGTTGACAGCAGCTGTCAAAGTGACTGTCAGGACTTTTAAATTACTGAATAAGGCAGCTGACTGCTGTGATAAAGGGCATGGTTTGCCTTCCCCTGACAGTTCTGTGCATTGAACTATCAGAATGGAAGTGTGGCTCTGTACTTCTTTGGGAATCCTGGTCAGAATCTCCTCAGACATGCGGAGCTCCTCCTTTCGCAGGAATGGATCAGAGTGGTGAAATATGTAAGATGGAAGGTCCATGGAAAATCTGGCCCAGTATTCTTACTGACATTGATAAAGGAATAAATGTTTGCAAGGATATCTGCAGAACTCACTTCTTCTAGATCACAGGATCTTCCACCTCAACATGTAGCTAATGACTTAGTTTAATGTCTTCCTAGAAGAATGCATATCAGTAGTCTTGGAATGTTTTTAGAGGCCTAATCACAGATTAGTTGCTTGTCTCCTTTGCAGGCCTCTTCCACACTCAGATGGAGAATACTGTATGATGTGGGGAGATCTGCATAAGGGAGATTACAAAATTCAGTCAAAGAATATTAAATTTTGTCTGCTAACAGAATTCCAACAAGAGCATAAATTAGAGATGTCATTGATTTCATTACTACTCAATTTTGAATTGTCATCTGAGAAATAAATGAATTTTCTGTGTGACCCCTTCTTTCTAACATGAAGCTCCTAGCCATTTAAAGTCGAAGTAAGCATTATTAGTTAATTCTGTTCTAATTTTATTGGATTTATTGTACTTTTATGAAGTTGTTCCAATATTTCTGTCGTTCATTTTTGATGCTGTCATTGCATTTTGCAGTTGCAGAAGTATTACACGTGGATGTTGGGTTTAGTGGTGATGTATGACTGTATGAATCATTGACACAGCTTCAGGTTTGCTAATCACTCTCCAGATAAAATTTCACACATTCATTGATGCAAATTAACTGCGGTTGCAGGGACAAAAAGGAAACCCGAAGGGACGTCAGAATGAGCGAATGGTTATCCAATATCACTATACACAGTGGCCTGATATGGGGGTACCAGAATATGCCCTTCCTGTACTCACCTTCGTGAGAAAGTCATCCGCAGCTCAGATACCAGACATGGGACCGGTAGTGGTTCATTGCAGGTAATTACAAATATTAATTTCTCCTCAAAGATTTGAAGGATGCCTATGTATATGTGATGACACATTTAATTCAGCTCATTGCATTAAATTAATTTTCATGTTACAGGATCATCTTAGAGAGGTCGCGACAATGATGTGCAGGAATTTCTGCATGGTTTCTGTACACTTATCATGCAATCCAGGCAGAATTGAATGAAATAATACAAGGGATTGTAGAATTTAAAATCTGAGTGAATTATGCCTGTAACAATTTACCATTGAGTTTCCACAACCTTTTAGGTTGAGTTCAAACATCAGTTCAGTTGAAGCAATGCTTCTGACAAAAGTGGCCATGCCCACTGGTTGGCATGGTGCATTCCTACCAATTGTACCTGATCAAGGTGTTCATCATATTGTGTCCAGAAATGTGGGAGACCACTGGCACCCATGGTTGTGATGTTTTCTAATCAATCTATTCAGAGATACACACCTCTGGAGAAGGTAGGACTTGAACCTAGACCTATACAGATACAGCCATGGCAGCACAAATGCCCTTAAAAGTAACTGAATTTGAGATATTTTTTAATTGTCTTGATCAGAAACACTTCTGAAGCATGTGGGGCTTCAACCTGGGCCTCCTGGTCCAGCGGTAGAAATGTTACCACTGCATCACAAAAGACCCTTGAATCTCCAAAGCACTAAACACAATAACCTGCTCAGGAATTTTTTTTTAATCAATCTGCTCAGATATGCTATGACATACTCCTGGGGCAGGTAGAACATGGACCCAGATATCCTGGTTCAGAGGTAGGGACACTGCCTTTACATCGCAAGATCCCTACATCCATGGTTGTAGATATTTTCTAATCAACCTGATCAAAAAGGTTATGACACACCTCTAGAACAGTTAGGACTTGATCCTGGGTCTCCTGGTTCTGATGTACGGTCACTATCACTGCATCACAAGAGGGCCTCACTCCCTCTGCCTCCCCACCGCCCCCCCACCCCCCACCCCCAATCCATGGTTGCATTAATCCACCATTGATAACATATAGCTGCAGTAATCAGCAATCATTTAAAACCTCAATTGGATCCTTTTGTCAAACTGATGCTACAAATAACTTACAGCACTTAAACTTCACTTTAACTTTGTTAAAATTCACTCAGTTGGTCTTCCCTTGCTCGATAAGACTTACGATCTACAAGCAGTTGAAACCACTCAATTGCCTGTTTCTTTAGTTGCAGCAATTTCTTGAATTTCTTGAAAGTTTCAGTATGAAATTAATTTAATCCTGTAATCTTGATACCTCAATGTTCGAGTCAATAATCAATTACAGTCAAAAATGTCACCCGAGTGCACAACTTCATGGGAGATTTTATGTCCAGCCTTATGCAAATGACGTTGAGTGGACATTTTGGCAGGATTTTGCCTTGGCAAGATCAGTTCAGTGTCTAGTGCATTTCAGGTTTATATTCCCAACTGCACGACTGGCTGGATCTCCATTCCATTGTGTATAATAAAGACAAAGCAAAAGAAATTGAAAGAGGGGCAGTGCAAATAGTTGCTGAACATACTGAGTCACTGAATGATGCGACATTGGTTCAGGCCCTCCATTTTGTGAGTTGCTGATTTTGTCTACCTAATTTTGTGGAAGTAAGAGTTTCACATAAATAGGGTTGTGGGGCAGGTAAGGTCCAAGAGTACTGGAAGCTCAGTTATCACTTAGGGGTTGTCCTTTGTTATGCAAGACCAGCTCAAGAATAACATTGATATCCATTCACAACATTAGAATGACATACAGAAAGTGGAAGCGTAGAGGGAAAAATGAAGCACACATATCCTAAAAGAAATAACCATTAAGTTGTTTGGTCACAAAGCTGTGTGACTGTTAATCAATTCTGACCAAACGTGAAACTTCCAAAGTGAAGAAAGCTTTTGTCAATAATTACACTTGCATGGCCAATTAAATATTTTGCATTGAGCCAATTATTAATGAATAAAGAGAACAGTCATTTTTAATCAAATGTTTCCATGGAATTAACAAAAAACTCTTCAAGCATGCATAGTAATTTAATCAACATAAAATATCATTTGATTTTGCAGATAGATTTAGTTTTTAAATGGCTTTTGCTGCACTCTATATCATATCCTTGTTCTCTTTATTCCCTATCTAGTGCTGGTGTTGGCAGAACTGGAACATACATTGTGCTTGATAGCATGTTGAAACAAATAAAAGATAAAAATACAGTTAATGTCCTTGGCTTTCTCAAACACATCAGGACTCAGAGGAACTACCTAGTCCAGACAGAGGTAAATACCAATTATACATAGCATGGAATTTATGACAATACCAAGCTAAAATTGAGCAGAGTTACCAAGGTAACATTTGACACAGTTTACAGAAGTGGTTTGCACCTCCAGGGAATGTTCAGAAAATGGATCTCATGTTTAGATTCAAAGCTTGACATTTGACTGATATTTTTAGCAGAATTCTAAATTCTCTTCTTGTGTGGGTTGTGAGAGAAATTATTTATACATGACTTATGAAGCATATTGACAAGAATACTGGTGCTTTACTAGTTCCACAAACCTAATTCGAGAACTCAGAATAGGTGGAATACATTAGTTCTCTGTACTGTAATGGTAGTGATAAAAATAAATCATCCTCCTATACTCCTGGCTCCTGTGTTTCTGTCACAGTACATATGGGATTAAAAGCTATGAAGAGCTGGAGAAAGTGGGACAACCGTACGTTTGAGCCAAAATATAGATGTAATCCCCTTTATGCTTCTGTGAGTTATCCCGAAACATTTTTCTCTGAGAAAGGCATTATTGTGCTAGCTATATGAAGTATCCTAGAAGGAGGCCAAGCCATTAAACTTGAATACAAGCACTTTGAGGATTTTGTTAGCAAATTTGTTTGCCATCTCTTTTGACTTTAAGAAATAAATTAAACTTCGATAGTCCTTAATTTCTCAGTTCATCAAGTTTATCTGTCTATCTGAAGTTGTCCTAGTGACTCTGTGGACTAACTGTCACATGTAGGTTCAGATTTTATGTCTTGTCCAATTTACACTGCATTTTAGCGGTTGGTTTGTTCAATTTGGCTGGATGGCTGGTTTGCAATGCAAAGGGATACCAACAGCATGGGTTCAATTCCCTCATCGGTGGAGATTACATGAAGGACTCAAGGAAAGTCACCCTCCCCCCTCATCTGAGGCATGGTGTCTCTAATGAGAGAGCAAGCCTATGGTCCGGCAAGACTACAGTGACTTTACCTTCACACATTATAATTTTCTAAATTATTGAGATGGATTTAGGGGTAAATAAATTGCTCATACATTTCAGTCTCCAGGACAGAATCTAAGACAAAATCCTTGATGATTTTACTTATAAGTTGTCTTGAATCTGTAAGAAAATCTAATAAATGCAACACATTCTTCCCATATACTGCTAGACCTTCGTTGGGATTGCTAGATTATTTATTCATCGGATAGTTTGTTCTGTAATGACCAGGGTGCTGGATGATATTAAGCTTAATGAGTTATTTTTCTGTGGTGGTGATATGTCCCTTCAAGGCAAAATTCTAATTATCATAAGTAAATCTTAGGCAGAATCTGTTCAGAGTTTAACTGCTGCATGGGCCAGGAAGTTTGGAGACTGGAACATGCCTGTAACTTCCAGTGTGGAGGTTAAAAATACCTAGGCAATAAGCAACAAATATATTGAGACATTTATGCATCTGTAACCAAGTCTGACATTAGCAGTAACATCTGCCTGCACCAAAGCCCTGTGTGAAAATAATATCTCCCATGGTGTTGCTCAGGGTGAGTTAACAGTTGTACTGCTGGAGTGTGGTGTGGAAAGCTCATTAATGGAAAGATGTTTGAGAAATTGAAAGAAATATTTTCCATTCATTACCAGAAACTAAATGGAATTAGAAATTTGTATGCATTGTGCATGTTTTAGGGTCTAAATAATAGGCAAAAAATAAACCAGTTAAGCTGCAGGATAGCCTGCCCTCATCTGCAAAAGCATTGATCTCACTACTACATTTCAAGAAAGCTGTGTAAAACAAGCCTGAGGGTTCTTGAATATATAAATGAGATGCCTCATGGCTATTGAGGACTACTTCTTGAAATGTGTCTGCAATGAGTAATGCAGACAGTGGAGTTTATCCCACTCAGAATCTATGGAAACTAACAACCAAATGAAAGTGTGGAAAGATATTTTGAAACATACTGGAGTCGCAGTTGCACTCCCCTCCCCTACAGCCACCTTCAAGACTCCCTTGGGGGGCTTACTTGAAAGTTGCTGCCAATTGAACCAGTCAACCTGAAATTGAAGTCTTCACTCGGGAAACCTGTCTGTGAGTAACATGAACAACACTGGCAGCATGTGCCAGCTCTGCCAATGGGAGCCAGGGATCAATTTAATTGAGAAAATATAGATTAATTTCTGCTCCATCATTTTACTCTTTTCCCACTGCAGGTAAATAATAATGAAAAAGTAAAGGAAAGTGTGGCAGATGTTGAAACTCTGAAATGAAATTAGAAAACACTAGGAATACTCAGCAGGCCAGGCAACATTTGTGGAGGGAGAAACAGAATAATGTCAACAACTTTTTATCAAAATTCCAAAAGATAAATAATGACATTTGATCCTCTTATGTATTAAAGTTAGACTGTGCATGCATGACAATAGGAGCCTAAATAAACAGTCTGATTTTTTTTTGTTCTGTCCTTTGTCTTTAAGGAACAGTACATTTTCATCCACGAAGCCTTGCGGGAAGCAATACATGGGAAGGAGACAGAAGTACCAGCCGCTCAGCTACATAGTTATGTCAACAACATTTTAATTCCAGGAATATCTGGGAAAATGAGGCTGGAGAAACAGTTTAAGGTTGGTTACTGGAACAAGAATCATTGTTCCATTCTGTGCTTTGTGATAGTATGCTAGCGGTTCTACTCATCAGCTAGCACTATTTTTCAGAACAGGCATTTTATTAAAAATTTTGCATAGTTTATAGAGGAAAAATAAAGTTTTGATGGTCCCAAAGTTGTTGAAAATATTTTTGCAAAGCTACTTAAAAGATGTTCTTATTAGAAAGTTTCTAGACTTGCTTTTATCGGTGGCATATGTAGAATACCTTTAATCTGGAAGTGCCTGAATTTCAATGACAGCTTACACAGTTTCATGACTAATTTTGATTACTTAATTTTAAATACTCCGTTACCGCTTTGGTGCAGCATCATGTTATTGCACCTGCCGCTGCTTCATTAGACAGTAAATGCTTGCAGTGAGCCCAAAAAAAGAGGTATATGATTATTTGGAATTTCTCTGTACAGATTAGTGGTGGCAGCATTCACTCTATTTCTGTTTTGAAGTGAACAATAACTACAATACATTATTGGTTTTAAGTCCCTCTGTTTTTAAAACCAAATTGCTTGCTACATGTGCGGAAAACAAAATCTAAAATGGTTTAGTGGTAGAATTTCCAAATTACACGTCCACAATGCGAAGTCTTTGCATTTCATGGTAAATTTAATTTAATTCCTTCCTATGGTCGTTATGTTGAGATCAATCTGAAACTCATTCTGCTTTCTGAGTAGTGCGAACATTAAGAACAGATTCAATTTTGCACATTGACAGTGGTTCAGATCTTTCTTGAGATGCATTATTTATAGCTTTATTCCATAATAAAAATGCAGCTGTGCTTACATCATGTATTTAGAAAATAAAATGTAAAAACCCAGTATTGCCTCTTAACCCAAGGGGGCAATAAGGCCATATGGTACATCATTCAGTCTTGAGTTGCTTGATCAATGGTGAAGAATCTGTATTGCTTCCACTTATTGCCCTCTTTAGAAGCAATCTGTGTAAAGCTAGACTTTTCAGCCATAATATTTTATGCTCATCATTCGTAAAGCTAATAAGAATCTTCAGTACCTTGTTATGTTCTTGCATAACTAAGCTAACATAGTCCATCTTTACTGGATTATGTTCTACAGTATGTCCAAACAACTTGCAGTTCAATGTTACAGTACTACTGCTTTCATGCTAATGAGATAGAAACAAGGGATGGATCCCTTAGAATCTATCCAGAAGGATTAAGCCTGCAGCTACAGTAAATGTAGACCAAGTGTCAGCTGCAAATTGTGGGATGTGACATTCCCAGCCTCCCACCTCAGTTTCCTCTCCAGTTTCTTGGACGGCAATTGAATGGCAAGTTATAAAGGAAAAATACTGCAAATACTGGAAATCTGAAATAAGCAATGAGAAAGCTAGAGAAATTCAGCAGGTCTGATAGCATCTGTGGAGAGAGAAATGGTGAACATCCGGTGTCTAATAGGGTTCTTCTTCAGAACTGAAAGGTTTTGGAAAGTTAGCACTGCAGCCTCACAGCGCCAGGGACCCGGGTTTGATTCCAGCCTTGGGCAACTGTCTGTGTGGAGTTTGCACATTCTCCCTGTGTCTGTTTGGTTTTCCTCCGGGTGCTCCAGTTTCCTCCCACAGTCCATAGATGTGCAGGCTAGGTGGATTGGCCAAGCTAAATTGCCCGTAGTGCCCTGGGGTGAATGGGTTATAGGGGGATGGGTCTGGATGGGATACTCCAAGGGTCAGTGTGGACTTGTTGGGCCAAAGGACCTGTTTCCACACTGTAGGGATTCTAAGATATACTTTTGACAGAGGCAGAGGACAGTGCAAAAGACAGTGGGGTTGTTAGTGCTGGAACAAAAAAAGAAATTTAAAAAGGTTTAAATTAACGTGTGAAAGGGAAAGAATAGGTCCTCTCTACAAAGAGCAAAATGAAAAAGAGAAGGCTTTAGGGGTGGAGATGGGGCAAGTGGTGAGAGAATGGTCGAAAAAATGGAGAACAGGCATAGTCGTGTTAAGTTAAGGAATAGAAGATTGAGACCTTGAGACTAAGTGGAAAATGGAGAGTTGCTTAGAAAAACCTGATAATGAGGCTTGCTGCAGGCCCCTCTACACATTATCTGATTACCAGAGATTTTGTAGCCACTTGAAAAACAACAAATACAGATAATCTTCAGGATGCCAATCTCTACTAGTCAGCAAGTTTAAAATTGTGAACGCCTTTCACACCACAACGCCGCTATTTTATGGAGAGGTTTCAAGAGTTTCACTGTTTGCACATTTAGTAACCACAATTATGTCTTGGAATATCCAAATGGTTATCAATGATAGTGCCTGAATTCTGTTTTTACTAATCGTGCACAGAGAAAGGTTCCTGATGTTCAGTTCAATTAGAATAAGAATATCACAACAATATCCTCTAATGTGCATTATTCAATTAGACTAACTGAATGCCCATCAATTGTGCTAATGTTACTAGAACATTAGAAGCATCAGTAGGCTATTCAGTTCCCTCAAGCCTGCTCTGCCGCTCAACAAGATCATGGTCAATCTGCCCCAGGCCTCAACTCCTCTTGCATGCCACCTCAGCATGGCCGTTAACTCACACAGTCATCAAAAATCTATCAATTCTTCTTTAAATACTTTTTGATCCAGCCTCCACAAGTCTCTTGGTAGAACTGCAAATGGAAAACCTCTGCCCATGGTCCTGAATAATATATGGGAAGTCAGGCTAAGTAAGCAACACTTTGTTCCAATTGTACTGGACATGTTGTCAATTTTGTTAACATAGTATTCATTTCTAATGCTAGCCTGAACCAGATCTATTGAAGTCTTTTGTACCAACAAATCATCAAAATGAAACATTAGTTAATGCTATTTTAAAGGTACTGATATCTAAGGCGTGATCCACAAACCTCTTTAATCTGGCCTACAGAGTTCCTACTACTTCCTATTACCTTAGTGCTTACACATCAGGGCAACTTTATTACCTCAAAGCTATTTAGAATTCTTGGCACACTGCAGCTACAGTAATCACCAATGTTGTTGCTTTCAATGGAGGCTTTGTGCGATCCAGTTTCTAAATTTTTGTCTCTGGTCAGTATTTACTAAATAAGTGCTGTTTTCACAAGTATTTTGCAAACTTTCTATGTTAATTTAGACAGTTGCACTGAGTCAATCATGTTAAAAAGTATCATTTCAATTACTTGTGGATGTTTTCTTTCTTCAAAAGATAGGTCATTTGTCTGTGAGGAAGAGATGAATGTTCGTGTACTAGTGCTTCCAGCTACACAGACTACATGGATTTTCCAATGGCAGTCACCACTGCAGTCTACTGCCTACATAGCATTCTTTAATGACATTAATGAAGAACATGGCCTGGGTCACACAGGTAGTGGCCCCAATGGAGCTGACTGCATCCATGGAATCACTCTAAGTCTGCTAGTGATGCCATGTAAATAAACTGCTCACCCAGCATTCCTCTTAAAATGTGGCTAGCCTATTTTCTTATCCTAAGGATTAAAATCCTTCAAATGAATTTATTCTTCATTTATGTTGGATTTCTGTTGATCTCTCATCAGAAATAGGACTAGGCTTGACAATTTCATTGCAAATCCAGTTTCATTATTTGGAATATTGAACAATTGACTACAGTAGCATTTTAAAAATTCTGGTGTAAACATTACTTCTAAGTCTACTAGAATATAGAAGTGTAAAATTTCTTCTAGCATTAAATATTTCCCATTTCAGAACAGAAATAATATTCCAGAGATGCTGTCCCAAATATTAAAATGGATCCTAGGAATGCGCACACACAGTCTTATACATAAGGGATAGTAGGAACTGCCAATGCTGGAGTCTGAGATAACACAATGTGGAGCTGGACGAACACAGCAGGCCAGGCAGCAGCAGAGGAGCAGGAAAGCTGACGTTTCTGGTCTGGACCCTTCTTCAGAAATGGGGGAGGAAAAGGGGGCTCTGAAATAAATAGAGAGAGCGGAGGCGGTGATAGAAGGTGGATAGTGGAGCAGATAGATGGAGAGAAGACGGTCAGGTCAAGGAGGCGGGATGAAGCTAGTACAGGTGAGTGTAGGTAGGGAGTTGGGATGGGGGTTGGTCAGTGAGGAGGGAGGGGTGCGTAGGTGGGAGAGAAGACGGACAGGTCAAGAAGGTGGAGATGAAGCTAGTAGGGGTGCATGTAGGCAGGAAGTGGAGGTGGGGTTTGGTCAGTGAGGTAGGAGCAGCGGATAGGTGGGAGAGAAGATGGACAGGTCAAGAAGGCGGGGACGAGAGGGAGGGTCTGTTTTGGGATGAAGTCAGGAGTGGGGAAATTTTGAAGCTCGTAAAGTCCACATTGAGACCATTGGGTTGTAGGGTTCAAAGACGGAATATAAGGTGCTGTTCCTCCAGTTTTCGGGTGGAATTGTTGTGACTCTGGAGGAGGCCCAGGATGGACATGTCATCCAGGGAGTGGGAGGGGGAGTTGAAGTGGTTCGTGACTGGGAGGGTTGTTGTTTGTCGCAAACTGAGCATAGGTGCTGCACAAAGCGGTCTTTGAGCCTCCACTTGGTCTTCCTGATGTAGAGGAGGCCACTTCGAGAACAGCGGACACAATAGACTACATTAGCAGATGTGCAGGTGAACATCTGTTTAATGTGGAAGGTTATCTTGGGGCCTGGGATGGAGGTGACGGGGGACATGTAAGAGCAGGTGTAGTGCTTCCTGCGGTTGCAGGGAAAGGTGCTGGGGATGGTGGGGCTAGTGGGGAGTGTGGAGCGGACGATTGCAGGTGGCAGAAGTAGCGGAGAATGATTGCGTTGAATCCGGATGTTAATGGGGTGATACGTGAGGACAAGGGTAGTTCTGTCTTTGTTTTTATTGCGGGGAGGAGGTGTGAGGGCTGAGGTGTGGGAAATGCAAGAGATGCAGTCGAGGGCGTTTTTGACCACTGTGGGGGGAAATTGCGGTCCTTGAAAAACAAAGACATCTGGGATGTCCGGGAGTGGAATGCCTCATCTTGGGAGCAGATGTGGCGAAGGCGGAGGAATTGGGAATAGGGGATCGCATCCTTGCAGGAAGGTGGGTGAGAGGAGGTGTAGTCTAGGTAGCTGTGGGAGTTGGTGGGCTTGAAATAGATATCAGTTTTCAGGTGGCTACCAGAGATGGAGACAGAGAGATCCAGGAAGGAGAGCGAGGTATCAGAGATGGTCCAGGTGAACTTAAGGTTGGGGTGGAAGGTGTTAGTAAAGTGGACGAACTGTTCGAGCACCTCGTCGGAGCATGAGGCGGCGCCGACACAGTCATCGATGTAACGGAGGAAGGATTGGGGGATAGTGTCAGCTGGCTGTGACAGGCCACCTGAAGGGTCCGCATATGTACTGCTGATGCACCTTCACTCCTGCATAGCAACATCAGAGCAAATGTGTGTGGGAACCAAGATGGCTACCACGTCTGCCCTCTCCGACTGCCAATGGTGCCCTGCCACCTGTCCCAGAACTGCGCGCTGTGCCTGGGGATCAAGGCTGCTGTTGTGCTTGTCCCCCCACACCTCCCACTGAGCCTTGTCAGTCAATGTGCCGTTGGAGTCATTCAGGCCTAAACGTTCTGCATTCCATTAATAACATTTCTCACTTCCATCATGTTGGGTCGTGTCAATGTGCATATGCACAATTGCACTAATGAGAGGTGGCATCTGTACCAGACATGGCCTAAATAGTCTTCATGTTAACTTCAGTGTTTATTTCTCATTTATGTTATCTTGTAATATACAGATATTTTTAGAATGTTGTAATTTTAACAATTTTTCATTTTTGAAAATCTACTATTGAGATTTGTAAATATTGATTCTCCATACTGATGTTTCAATGAACTCTCTTTTTACAGTTGGTAACTCAGTGTAATGCAAAATTTATAGAGTGCTTCAGTGCCCAAAAAGAATGCAATAAAGAGAAGAACAGAAACTCCTCAGTTGTGCCATGTAAGATAACTTCTACTTTAGTGAAAAGCTGATATATTTGTATATACAACCATTTTGCACATTTTTGAAGATTCATTGGAAGAACCTTAAGTACCTTTGCAGTGAGACTTCACAATTACAAATTGGAAAGTGAAAAAGATTATTTTAGCTATCTATTCTTTAAGTATCCCTCTTTATCCCTCTTCTATTATGCCAAGCATACAAGCTTGGTTTCAGTACTTAAAGTAGCTAATTAAGACTATGAACTCACATTGCTTTTGCCAAATATTGGCTTATAACCATGTTGAAAAAGTCTATTTTAGATTTGAAAAAATTGGTGACCAGAAGTCTAATCTTATTGTACAATACCTTGGTCAGAATTTCATAGAATGATAGGGGTCCTGGCTACCAGCTGGAATGTCGGGTGGGGGAATGTTACCCCACATTGGCCACTTATGGGAGCCCTAGCCAGTTTTACATGCTGCAGGCAATGAACAGCATGCATTGTTTAAGGAATGAAGTCACCTTGCAAAGCTTGCCAGCCAATCAGATAAATCCTGTATGGGCCAGAGGGTGCCCTAATCCTGAACCTACAAGGAGGCAGCCAGGGTACAGCTAGTGGTCTCCCCTCCATGGTGAATTGTCCACCCAACATGGGTAAAATACCTTAATTGGCTACTTAGAACGCTGACTTGGCATAAATGCAAGAGGTCTGTTCACCACCTTTACCACCACTTGTCAAATGCCACCCTGACCACCTCAGATAATTTTTTTTTCCCTCTTGCATACACCTTCCAGCATGCTTTCTGGAGCCTGTACAATTATCTCTTTTTTACGCATTACTTTATTTTCTTAGGAGGGAATCATATACGCATGAGTGGAATGTATTTATTTTTAACAATCTTCTTCCATCACAAACGTTGTGATCATATTCTGTCTTTCAGCTGAACGAGCTCGGGTAGGCCTTGCACCATTGCCTGGAACAAAAGGAACTGACTATATTAATGCCTCCTACATCATGGTAAGTGCTGCCGAGGTAGTTTTTTAAACATTGAAAGCCATAACCTAAAGATAATTTTAAAAGTATCAAATGTACATGACACCACACGTGGCTTATTTTTCTATCACAAGCAGAACCTGTTTGTTAATTGTAGTACAATGGAATATGGAAATAATAATGATGTAACTGATTATGTAACTTTGACATCAACAGAAGAGAACAGAGCAGAGGAGAGATAAATGTAAAAGAAGACACAGACATTATATGAGAGAGCTGTATTTAGTAACCTATAATTATAGAAACGTAAATAACCCTTTTAAACAACCTACACACGGTATGCACACTGCACTATTCACATGTAATAGCCTTGTCTTCCAAAACATCTATCTGAGTCTTAGTCAATTTTTGGGGGGTCTTCCGGCACTGTGGTAGTATCCCTGCCTCTGACTTAGAAGCCCTAGGTTGAAGTTCCACCTGCTGTAAGGTTTTGTGATATCATTATCAAGCAGGTTGATTAAAATACCCATAAATGTAGACAGACAACATTACTGGAGAAAGTGAGAAGGCCTTGCTTTAAAACTAGGACAAACTATGGACGGTAGAGACCAAGTAGAATTGTAAAGGGTGCAATTTCTGAGAGTGTACATGTAGATGCCCTACACGCAGAGGTGCATTGAAGTCGTCTGAAAGCATGATAGCAGTTTTTGTCTGTTCAGGTTGGGTGGATTGGCTCTGCTGAATTCCCCTGTAGTGTCCAGAGATGTGCAAGGCAGGCGGATTTAGCCGTGGTAAATGTGGGGTTACTGGGATAAGGTTGGGAATTAGGTCTGGGCGGGATGTTCTTTGGAGGGTCAGTGCAGACTGGATAGGCCGAATGGCCACTATCTGCACTGTAGGAATTTTATGAATGTGATTCTATATATTCACAGATTGATCACCCAAGAATAATCTTGCCACTTTACACTTAGATTTCACGTTGAATCGGAGAACCTTTGTTGCAAATGAGAAATTGTCATGTCTTTGTCCACTTTGCCTTTGTTCCATCTAAGAATGCGGCAGCTGTCACTCCAAGTCAAGCGGTTGTTGGTTCAAGTTCAACTCCAAAGATTTGAGCCAATAATCTAGACTGATACTTCAGTACAGTTGTGAGTGATACTGCACTGTTGGAGACGCTGTGTTCCGAATATGAAGTAAACCAACTGTAGTGTCAGATAGATGTAAAACAAAATCACACAATTGAGTAAAAAGCAGAGGTGGTTTCCTATAGATAACAAGGTGTGGAGCTGGATGAACGCAGCAGGCCAGGCAGCTTCAGAGGAACAGGAAAGCTGACGTTTCGGGTCTGGACCTTTCTTCGGAAAAAAGGGTCCAGACCCTAAACGTCAGCTTTCTTGCTCCTCTGATGCTGCTTGACCTGCTGTGTTCATCCAGCTCAACACCTTGTTATCTCAGATTCTCCAGCCTTGGCAGTTCCTACTATCTCAGAGGTGGTTTCCTAATTCCTTGCTAACCTTTCCTCAAAAATTATTAGTTCTTGGGATGTGGTTGTCACGGCAAGACCAGTATTTATTGTCCATCTTTAATTGTCCTTGAGAAGATGATGATCAGCTGCCTTCTTGAACCATTGTAGTCAATGTGGTGAAGGTATTTCCACATACTGGTAAGTAGGGAGTTCCAGGATTTTAACATAATCATAATGAAGGAATGGCATGTTTAGTTATCTCATTTTTCACTGTACCACTAATCATCACATAGACAAGACTGATTTTCTCAATTTTTACAGGGCTATTACAGAAGTAATGAATTTATTATTACCCAACATCCCTTGCCTCACACCACAAAGGACTTTTGGCGAATGATTTGGGACCATAATGCACAGATTATTGTCATGTTACCAGACAACCACGGACTAGTGAGTATTCAAAATTTGTTATAATTTAATTTTTTCAGCCATTTTAATTACATTAGGTTTTATATTCTGAAAGTTTTATTTTAAAATAATAATTGGGTATAACTGATTTATTTTGAAAATGCTATTTGGAATAGATTTTGATGTAAAAAGAATCTAGGAACGCAATTATGTAAGCTTAAGAGCAATTGCATTAAAATGTAGTTAAGAGCAATTGCATTAAGAAAAACAACTTAAGGAAAAAAAAGTGTAAATTTACTTGTCAACAAATAGTTTAGGAACCCAAAATCACTATTGCTTTGTGTGGCATCGCTGATTCTCCGCTCTTATATTTCCATCTTCTGTGGTACTTGCTACTCTGATTAGCACTTCCCCACTTCAGTTAAGAGCTAAGTAGAGTGGACTTCTGCCACTGTCTGATCTAATTCTCAGTGCACCTCTACTTGACTGATTTGCCATGTCAGTTATTATGCTTACCTTTAATAGTATCCAATGATGAGGCACAATACTTTGAAAAATATTATCGCCAGATCATGATATTTTTGCTCTGAAGTAAGCTCACCACCAGGAGATTATCAAGTAAAACTACATGCTGAATAAAAATATTTAATCCTGTTATATAGGGTGACTCTTGTCCAAACCAGTATCAGAAATGTTTCCTCAGTGTTATAGAGCATCTCTTCCATCAGCTGTAAAAAAGCATTAGGACTCTTGCCAAATACGGGCCTAACCCCTATTTCAAGACACATTTCCAATTTGGGCCACAATTGATGAGACTCCAAGGGACTACTCATGTTTTAATCAATTTCCAGCCCAGTGTCTATAAATGGTTACTAGAAATAGCATAACAAGTAATCTAAGAAGACAATACACATATAGGAATGGAATCAGCTGTAGTTGTGGAATGTAGAGATTTGATATAAACACTTTTTCCTTTAAACATGAAGAGCAGAGACTTTATTGCACTAAGAACTACTTCAGTTGTGATGCTTTACTTGTATAATTTATGACCACAAATTGAACTTGACCTTTTCTTAACATGGACTGTCTTCTTTTCTTTTGTAAATCTGACTTGCCATTTCATGCTTTATACTTGCTGTGCTTGATTAAACAACTGTCAAATTTTCACTTATTTAGAGACAAAGTTCTTACTTAATATTATGCATGAAGTTAATGACCATCTCAATCTTAAACAAGGCAATTATTCATTCGCTGAGTCTCAGAAAAGCAGCCAAAAAGATGTCAAATTTAACAGTAACGGTCAATGCTGCTGGTGTGTAAACTGCTTATTCAAACTTTCTGCAGTGTCCTCTTTGGTGCTGGGGACTAGATTTCTCAATAGCTTTGTGATGTACTTGGGCTAAAGAAATGAACCAGAGAACTTTTATGAGGATTTTGTCATGAAGTAATGCTGAAGGTACCTTGAAGCATTAAAACCTGATGTTTACAAGTGGTATGATTTGAAAAAGTTTTGGAACAGAAGCTTTCCACTTTCAAGTAAACTGTTTTTCTCGAGTGACATTCACAGGCTCTGGTCTGCCAACACTGGCAAAGTGGCAGCGGACATAAGGCTCCTCCTCATGACACATGAGGAAAATTCCCAAACTTGGCCAGAGAAGAGCGTGTCTGCTCATGTGGGAATGGAGAAACCTCCATGGGAACCCAGCCCACTAAGCTTCATTGTCTGTGCTGCGCTGCTGACTCATTTCCTTCAGTTCTACCTTATTCTTAATCTGCACAAGATTCTACCCCTCTTACACAACTAATTTCTTCTGTTAAGCAGGCACTAATGGCGTACATCAAACCTCCACTAAGAAGAGACCAGTGTTGGAGACACTCAGCTCCATCTTCATCTCTGAGGAGGTAGCCACTTATTCCTCAGCAATGCTTTCCCCTGCACCTTCCATTAGTTCAGAGACTTTGTCTCAATGGCACTGTTTCTAGACTTGATTTGAGGGCACAATGTGGTGAACAAATCGCTGTCGTGGCTCTGCAGCTGAAGAAACCAGAGGGAAGAAACACTCCAGATCTCTGACATTCAGAGAGCAGTATTGAAGATCAGGCATCTGCATAACCCCAGGTGGAGGTCAGTCCCATAGACTTGGCCATTAATAACCTTATCATATTGAATCTTTGACATTTCCCTTTGTCAGCTCCAGGTGTGGTGGGCCGAGCCAGACACAGTGATGTGGCATTTATTAGTTATTGCATATTAAAAATGGAGCATGGTGAAAAAGGTATTGTACCTGAAGGTGGTAGTGGTCTGACATACAGTAATGTCAAAATCACCTGTGCTATAGACTAATCAAAATGTAATGTCAAAACATAAAGCAAAAAAAGCAATAAAAAACCCATGAGGTAAAACATAGGTGCTTAAGGAAAATGTCAGTCACAAAAGAAGTTAGTGAAATATCTTTTGTAAAAGTCACCGAAGCAACCATTTAAGTGTACATAGAATAATATATTTTCATTCCACTCAAGTCACACATCATACAGCCCCACCCCACACCCTTCAATTGAACTGATCAATTCTATCCCTAAAGACGGGAAGATCATAGAATTCCTACAGTGCAGAAAGAGGCCAGTTAGCCTATTAAGTCTACACCAACCCTCCAAAAGAGCATTCCACCCTATCTACCTTGGCTGACCCACCTAGGCTGCAGGCTACAGGGCAATTAAGCATGGCCAATCCACCTAATCTGCACATCTTTGGACTGTGGGAGGAAACAGATGCAGACAGGGGAGAACATGCACACTCCACACAGTCACCCAAGGCTGGAATTGAACTCTGACACTGTGAGGTAGCAGTGCTAACCACTGAGCCACATGCCACCCAAGATCTCTTATTGGGATTCACAGCAAAACACCATCTGTCTTTGGCTAACTATCATTCCTATCCACTCACCACAATTTCTGAATTTCACAGCCCAACAAAAAGAAAATTGTCTACACTCTCTCTGACTGATGAGACATCACTGTTCTCCACTCCTAGGTGGCTATAACTCGGGCAACATTACTGTTCCCAGCCCTCTGCCTCCAACTTACTGAACTGGGCTCATTCCAAGCCCATCCAATCTCTGAGACAAAATCACCACCAAAAATTGAATATACTTAAACAGGACTTTCAATGTGGTGAGTCAACAACCATATTTATTTCCATGTCATATGGTTTTTCACTCTGTAATTCATTAAACAGCAGGAGAGAGATTAAATACTTAAAATGACAGATGGTAGAGAATGCTTCAAAGAAAACAACATAGCAACATGGGACACAGCAATCTTGCAAAGCCTTCTTTCTTTGCCTGAATTTTTTTGTTGAAGTCATCTAGATTGGAAATGTTAGCTTGCTGTCTGTCTCCATGGATGCTGTCTGACCTGCTGTGATCTCCACCATTTGTTGTTTTCAGTACATTTTCCAGCAGCTGCAGTGATTTGGTCCTAAAAATTAATTTCAATTCCATCAGCTCAGAAAAGGGTGGTTTGTATAAGTTTCCTAACCCATACAAATGCAAATTGATAATTCAAAAGACTCGTTCCTGGAGGTTTAAGGTATGAATTGTTTCAAAGGTCAGAGCTGGAAGAAGGCGTTTGATGTGCTTGCCTTATTTGTTATAACATAATATCATGTTGCAGCTGCACAGTGCATAAGTGAGGCCACTTTTGGATTACTGTGTACAATTCTGATCGCCCTTCTATAGGAAGGATGTCATTAAACTTAAGAGAGTGCAGAAAAGATTTATAATGATGTTACCTGGACTGGAGGGTTTGAGCTATAAGGAGAGGCTGAATAGGCTGTGGCTACTTGCCCTGGAGCGTCGGAGGCTGAGGGGTGACCTTATTTGGGTTCATAAAATCACGAGGTGCATGGATAGGGTGAAAAGCCAAGGTGTTTTTCCTAGAGTGGGGGAGTCCAAAACTAGAAGACGTAGATTTAAGGTGAGAAGGGAAAGATTTAAAAAGGACCTGAGAGGTAATTTTTTCACACAGAGGGTGGTGCATGTATGGATTGGGCTGCCAGAGGAAGTGGTGGAGATGGATACAATTACAATATTTAAAAGGCACCTGGATGGGTATATGAATAGAAAGGGTTTAGAGGGATACGGGCCAAATGCTGGCAAATGGGACTAGGTCAGATCAGGATGCCTGTTCAACATGGTTAAGTTGGACTGAACGGTCTGTTTCCATGCTATATGACTGTAAATCATGTTTATTTAGATTGTTGCCAATGGATGGTAGAGAGAGCTAACATTTCAGATGAGCTACAGGGTTTCAAAACATTCAGCATTATATTTCTGTGGGTATTTATTTGAGAGTTTCTTTCCAATTGAAAAGCCCCAGATGCCTTTATTCAAATAAGTAAAGCAAAAAATTCTGCAAGTGCTGAAAATCTAAAAACAGAGGAAACAGAAAACAAGCAGCCGTCGAGAAACAAGGCAGGCTTTCTTGGCATTATTAAAATAGTATCAAAGCCCCAAGTGGTGAATCTCAATCAGACCCTCAGCTATGTTGTCTGAAGGTTTCATAGGCTGTCTGAAATGGTACTGGGTGAATGTACACTGTGGATTTGGAGAGTGCTGTGTAACTGATTTTGAACTCTCTGTAAAAGAAATCCTGTCCCTAAAATTATTGAGTCAACCTGATAGAGTATATGATCTGGTCATTGTTCTAAGAAAGGAGAGGTAAAGGGCAGTTAGTGGCAACTTCCAGTAAGCTGAAGTACCATGTAAGGATTCTCTGGTTGATCCATAGGGTACTCATTTTCTACATACTGGGTAGGTAAAGATGGATTGCAGATTGCTGCAATTGCAACATCCATTTACAGGATGTTGTTACTAAATCCCAGTAATATTACATTCACACACTGTTGATTGATTTACAAACCATGATAAGAAGCCATATTTTTGTCATATTTAGATTCTACCATCCATGCTGATAAGTGTCTCGCAGTGTTACAGTTTCTGTATTCACACCCAAGATTATCCATATTGGCCCTAATATTGGCTTGTCAAAACTGGATCAGTTGGAAATAATCTCACCTTGAAGCCAAAAGATTGTGGATCCAGTAATGCAAACTGCACTACAGTGTTCTCCTTGGAACAAAGTTCCCTCTGTTTGTTACAGTGGTCCAGAATGAGACAATAAACCAATTTTCTATAGCAGATGTATCTTATTTTCCACTATCTAAAAGTAAAACATTTTTGTGTGTCCATGCCAATGTTCCTTCCCCAAAGAAACAAACAACTCATTTGATTATTTATGGGGCACGTGTGTGCCAGAGTGGTTGCTATGTTTTTCTATTTTAATAGCAATCACTAGATTAGAAAATGTATTCCACGATGCTCTTTAAAACGTTGCAATATAAAATGTACTAAAGTAACATTAGTACAATATATTGTTGTGGGAAGATTCCACGTAAGGACCAGGCATTTTGTACAGTCAGAAGAGAAAGGACTCAGGCTGGTGGTCACCCAAGATACGTTTCCAAAGAACTCCCAGCTGAGAGTTTTAAAATGGCATTGATGAAAACTGGGGAGCAAGCTGCTGGCCCAGTCTATTGACTGAGGCAAGAGAAACCCATAAATATGTATCAATCCTACCGAATTACTATGAATTAAATGCACCAGCCTGCTACACCCCCAATTCTCCTGTCGTGTTCCATAAATCAATAACATAAATTTCAAGTTCAAGACTAACAGTTATGTAAACAGTTGTAGACAATGTAAACAGTGTACACGGTTGTAGTAAAATTGCATTTTGTTATAAATACAAATGAGTTGGGGCAGTTTTGGAAAGACTTATATTTCCCTTTTGCTAATTACCTCCATCAGTGAAAGTGGTTGGAGATAATGTTTCACCCCTGTTTGTCTGTCAACAATATATCTCAGAAACTAGTGGATGAATTCCAAAGAATGTTGGTATACAGATGAGGTATGGTCCAAGGAAAAATTAATTTGTTTTGAGGAATGTTCAGATCCAGATTCCAGAACTTCTTAAAAAATCTGTTAACATGAGGAGTTAGGGCAAATTGATGTTTTAGTTTTGAATATTGTAAGTTGTTTTATTTAGAAAGATTTTGATTGTTTTAGAATGTTATGGATTGTTGCGGCTACTGTGATTTAATTTGTTGTAGGTATCAAAATCTGAGCAGGTTTTCGGATGTGGATTCGTCTGATGTCTCCTCAGTAACATAGAATCTCATAGCAAATTTTTTCATATTTGTAGTTAGAGTATCAGCCAGGTTGGGAAAAGCTTCAAGAAAGCTGGATAATTGTAATAACATTAAATTACCAGAGTATGTCAGTAGTACAGATATTGTTTTTCTGTTTTTTTAGGACTATTATCAGAAAACAGTAAGCATTTGCAGGAAAACATGTCTCATTTACTAGCATGGTCTATTCTGATTCCAAGATTTTGTAACTCGCTCAGATTAATCAGGAGGAATGAGCCTTAACAGTTTGATTGCTCTGTTTGATAAGAACTTCATAACCTGAGACCCTTTCCGGGACCTTTCCATTACCTGTGACCTTTTTTATAATAAATCAAATCTCCTGATATATTCCGTTTCATGTGGTCTTGATTCAATGCCTCGACATTTGTTGAATTCTCTCCACAATCTCAGCATGATGAAAGCCCATATGCCTGCATGTAAAGCAATCAAATGTGCAGAAAAAAATGGAACTAATTGCAGTACCTAACAGCACGGTAGGACTACCACATATCACAGAAAGCAATTTCAGATTTTGTCCATACACTAATTGATAGGGAATGTACGTTACAATCATCTGGATTAGTTACATGAACCAGCCAAACCAGGATGTTTGTCAAGTTGCAATCAGTATGTCATCAATTAATGTATGATTCCTTTCACAATTTGAAAGGAGTTTCAGCTGAAGTATTCATTACCATAACATTTGTAGTTTCATATATATTTCTGAATTTGGCATTGACCAGTTTTGCTCCATTATCAGTCAGAAACTTTGCTCTTGCCACAAATAAGATCCTTATTGATTCTTCCATGATCATATCTATAACAGATCATGTCGTAATGACTGTATTCCTGTACAAAGACAAAATCTGATCACCAGATTATACAAAACGCAGACTGAAAATATTTTGTCCCATTTCTTCAAAGTCTTTGCAAGTACCTAATTAATGCCAATGGAAGACTTACAATAGGATGTGATAGCATTCCTGATACTTGTTACAGAGGACCTCTCTGTCTCCATCTCGGGCAACCACCTAGAGACAGATGTCCATTTCAAGCCCACTGACTCCCACAGCTACCTGGAATACACCTCCTCCCACCCACCCTCCTGCAAAAATGCCATCCCCTATTCCCAATTCCTTCGCCTCCGCCGCATCTGCTCCCAGGATGAGACATTCCAATCCCGCACGCCCTCGACCGTGTCTCCCGCATTTCCCGGAACACATCCCTCACGCCCCGTCCCCGCAACAATAACCAAAAAAGAATCCCCCTCGTCCTCACATACCACCCCACCAACCTCCGGATCCAACGCATCATCCTCCGACACTTCCGCCATCTGCAATCAGACCCCACCACCAAAGACATTTTTCCCTCCCCACCCTTATCTGCCTTCCGGAGGGACCACTCCCTCCGCGACTCCCTTGTCCGCTCCAAACTCCCCTCCAGCCCCACCACACCCGGCACTTTTCCTTGTAACCACAGGAAGTGCTACACCTGTCCCCACACCTCCTCCCTCACCCCCATCCCAGGCCCCAAGAAGACTTTCCACATCAGGCAGAGGTTCATCTGCACATCTGCCAATGTGGTATACTGCATCCGCTGTACCCGTTGTGGCTTCCTCTATATCGGGGAAACCAAGCGGAGGCTTGGGGACTGCTTTGCAGAACACCTGCGCTCAGTTCGCAACAAACAACTGCACCTCCCAGTCGCGAACCATTTCAACTCCCCCTCCCATTCCTCAGATGACATGTCCATCCTTGGCCTCCTGCAATGCCACAGTGATGCCACCCAAAGGCTGCAGGAACAGCAACTCATATTCAGCCTGGGAACCCTGCAGCCCAATGGCATCAATGTGGATTTCACAAGCTTCAAAATCTCCCCTCCCCCAACCGCATCCCAAAACCAGCCCAGCTCATCTCCACCGCCCTAACCTGTTTTTCCTCTCACCTCAAGCCACACCCCCATCTCCTATCTACTAACATCATCCCGCCCCCTTGACCTGTCCGTCCTCCCTGGACTGACCTATCTCCTCCCTACCCCCCTAACTACACTCACCTTTGCTGGCTCCATCCCCGCCTCTTCGACTTGTCTGCCTCCTCTCCACCTATCCTCTCCTCTATCCATCCTCTATCCGCCTCCCCCTCTCTCCCGATTTATTTCAGAACCCTCTTCCCCTCCCCCATTTCTGATGAAGGGTTTAGGCCCGAAACGTCAAGTTTTCCTGCTCCTATGATGCTGCTTGACCTGCTGTGTTCATCCAGCCCCATGCTTGTTATCTCGGATTCTCCAGCATCTGCAGTACCTTTTATCTCTGATTAAATTTCTGTCTAATGTCTTCTGTTAACTTCCTACATGCTTCATCAGCTACATTTGTTTTTATTATTGCATCTGTTATTCATTCTTACTTTGGCTGTGGAGCAGCCTCACAATTAAGCTTGACCCTGTTCTTGCCTGATATGGAGTCATAGAGTCGTAAAGCACAGAAACAGTCCTTTCTGTGTCACTGTTGTAGCTGCTGTAGAACAGTGGTAGTGTCCCTACTTCTGGGCCAAAGGGTCTGAGTTCAAGACCCACCTGCCCCAGATGTGGCATAACATGTCTGAACTGGTTGCTTTAAAACATCTATAATAGGGCTGTTGTGGTACAGTGGTAGTGTCCCTACCTCTAAGCCAGAGGCCTGGGTTCAAATCCCATCTGCCCAGACATTTGTCATAAAGTGCCTGATAAGGTTTGTTAAAAATATTTAATCTAGAACATTGGGGCTAATTGCCGCATTCCATCAATGTTCTGGCTGAGAACACCTTACACAGGACAGACTGGAGATTTTCCATGACATTATTGCTAGTTATTCACTGGATACAATAATTGAGCCACTGAGGGGCTTCAATGCAGGATAATTGTAAAACTTCCAGAATATAATGCTAATTCAATATAAATGCAATGCAACCATAATAAATTTCATTTATTTAGCTCCATTTATGGTCTTAGGTTGCCAGGTAGGAAATATGGTAATTAATTTGCACACAGTAGAGATCACAAACAAAATTTGATTGGGGCCAGATAACCTGATGTAGCTTGGGCAATGGGGACAACTCCATTGGTCGTCTCCAAAACAGTGCAAATGTACTTTTACAACTCTTAGTGAGGTCAATTGCAAGGTTGTTGTCCTTGGTTTAACATCTCACCTTCAGCAATTTCTTCAGTACTGCCCTGCAGCGTTAACCTAGATTTTGTACTCAACTCCTCATATTCAACTGATTCAGAGGTAAGAACGCTACCGTCAAGCTTTGGCCAACACCTTGAGCCATGATCTTGGTGAACCCATTCTGTTTTTCATGTGCAAACTAACATAATTTACTGACTGAGTTGTTAATAACTTGTACCTTCCAATGTAACATGATAATCATGGTAGCATATTGATGTATGGATTGATGTATAGATGTGATGATTCGAGTCAACTGAAATGAGCTCGAGACAGAAACAGTTGTAAAATGGCTAATATCTATGGTCCATTACCAACAGGCAGAAGATGAATCTGTGTACTGGCCAAGCCGTGAAGAATCCATGAATTGTGAAGCCTTTACAGTAACTCTTATTAGCAAAGACATACTGTGCCTCTCTAATGAAGAGCAAGTTATCATCCATGATTTCATCCTGGAAGCGACACAGGTATAGCAAAATGTTCCGAGTTCATATAATTTTGGCTTACGTGATTAAAGAAGAAAATACTTTTGTATGTGTCTCATAGATTCCCCACAAGTGTGGGAACAGGCCATTTGGCACAACAAGTCCACACCAACCCTCCAAACAGCATCCCACCCAGACCCATCCCCCAATGCTATCACTCTAACCCCGCTTTCCTGTGGCTAGTGCATGTAACCTGCACATCCCTGAACACTATGGGCAATTTAGCATGACCAGTCCACCTAACCTGCACATCTTTGGACTGTGGGAGGAAGCCCACAAAGACACGGGGAGAATATGCAAACTCCACACAGACAGTTGTTTGGAATCAAACCTGGGTCCCTGGCACTGTGAGGCAGCATTGCTAACCACTGAGCCACCGTGCCGCCCCAGTTTGGAACTGGAGAATCTCCATTAATATTCTCTGTCTGCATTGTGGATACATATCTTGCCTAGTAATTTGATTACAGAATAAATTAAAAAGGTAAATCAATTACATCTCAGATTTTGACTGAGTATCCAAAAGTAAGCCTGATTGGATTTTGTAGCTGATTATAGAGCAGTGAAAGCTGCCCTAAAACAGGGTACCTGTCTGGGATAGAATTTATTTAAATAATTGCAAACATACAAATTAAGGGCAGGAGTAAACCTTTCAATCTCTGAGCTGCGCCACCATTCAATAAGATTATGACTAAATGATTGCAACCTCAAATCCACATTCCTGGTGATTCCTGATAACCTCTCACTACTTAGCTTAACAAGAATCTACTTCTGCCCTAGAAATATTCAGGGACTCTGTTTCTATGACCTTTTCAGGAAGAGATTCCAATCCAATCCTCTGAGAAAGATTCACCTCATCTCTGTTCTAAATGGGAAACCCTGGTTTTTAAGCAGTGACTCCTAGTTATTGATTCCCCCATACGAGGGAAACACCCTCTCCATATCTACCCTATCAAGACTGCTCATGATCATACATGTTTCAGACAAGTTGCCTTTAAATTCCAGAAGATTTCAGCAAAGCCTGAGCAGCCTTTCCCCATTAGATGACCTTCCTCATTCCACATATTAGTTTGGTAAACCTTCTCTGAACAGTCTGCAATACATTTACATATATAAAGGTAACTAGTATTGTACACAGTACTCCAGTCTCAACTGTGCCTCAAATAATTGAAGCTAAATCTCCCTACTATTGTAATCAATTCCCCTCGGATAAATTCTTTTAGCTTTCATAATTACTTGCTGGACCTTCATAATAACCTTTTTTGATTCATGTAGAAGGACACCCAGATTCTATTGCATCTCAGAGATCTGCAGTCTCTCACCATTTAGTTCATGTCTTTTCCCTTCTTTCCAAAATGGACAATTTGACATTTTCCAACATTAGACTCCATCTGCCACATTTCACCAATTAATTTAACCAATGTATATATCTTTGTAGCCATCACATGTCCTTCTCATGTTCTTCTTCTATTTTTCTCCACATCATCAACAAATTTCATCAAAATCACTTCTATAAATTGTGAACAATTGAGGTCCCAGCACTGATCACTGCAGCACACAACTTACTACATCTTGCCAACCTGAAAAAAACCCATTTATGCCTATTATCTGCTTCTGTTAGCTAGTCATTCTTATATGTATGCACCGATAAGCCACCTACTACACCATGAGCTTTTACTTTCAGCAATAACTTTTGATGTGGCACTTTATCAAATGCCTTCTGAAGTCTAAGAGCAATACATCCACCTGTTCCTCTTTATCCACAGCATGTACCTCCTCAAAGAACTGCAATAAATTAGTCAAAAAGGCTTTCTCTTTTGCAAAAACATGCTGACTCTACCCAATTACCTTAAACTTATCCAAGTACCTTTCTATAACTTCTTCACTAATAGCTTCTAACATTTTCCTTATGACATATATGTAATCTATAGTTTCCTGCTTTCTGTCTGCCTTTTTGAATATAGGGTTTACATTCACTATTTCCTGGTCTAATCGGACCATCCCAAACCAAGGAACTTTTAAATAATCAAAACAAAAGCATTGACTGTCTCACTAGCCACTTATTTTATGACTGTGGGATGAGGTCTGTTAGGACCTAGGCATTTATCAGTCTGCAGCTCCAACAATTTACTCAGTATCACTTCTCTGATGATTGTAAGTCTCCTGAGATCCTCTCTCCTTTCCACATCTTGATTTATCTCTGCTTCCAAGATGTTACTTGTATCCTCTATAGTAAAGATCATTGCAAACTACATTTTCAATTCAAGTGCCAGATACTCATAAAATAATTAGTTTTGTTTCCTGTAACAGAAAAAAAAAGTTCCAGAGGGTGAAAACGTTTCGGAAAAGCAAAAATAACAGAACACCTATTTCCCTTCCTTCCTGACCTCTCTTAATCACATAGTTCTTGAACTCTAATGTAGATCACATCCAGGTGCACATAATACTCATGTGACTTAGCATTTAAGACAAAATGTGTATCTGACTCATCTAATGAGGATCCCATTATAGCTGATCCTTAATTAAGCTGCTGTTTCACTGGAAACGTTTCCCACCTCAGCTTAAGGTGAGCATTTACAAATTTAAACCAAAGATTTAAGTTTTATGCCAACTATAAATTAAATTATATTTGTACAAAATACACGTTTAGACTGTCTTACTGAGCAACTACACATATTCAGTCCTGTGACCTGGTTTAATAAATGCTTCCAAGCAAACTTTGAGTTAATTACTTAAAGCACACGTCAATTTAAAAATCTAAATTTGTATATAGTGAGCCAACTAAAACTATTATTATTTGAATGCTAAGAATATTTTCTTCAATTTATTTTTAACCCCTACTTTTAGTTAGCGGAAAATATGATATATCTGATATATGTGCTTTTTGAAATGTCTGCCTTTTCAAAATTAAAGGAAAAAAATAATCAAATTGTCTTAACATTTAAAGTAATTTGGCTTTTGGATATTATGTGCTGGATTTTACAGGGCACTGTGGTCCCTGTACCCTCACAATATATCAAAAAATTTGGGAGGGAGCCAGCCTTGATCTCAATGGCTGTGGTGCAGCAATTTAATGCTGCAGGTAACTGATTGCTTTGACTGAGACCTCGGCTCTCTTGGCACCTTGGATGACAAGCAGCTTGGTCCAGCAGCACCACTGAGACTGTGGCCCAGCTGGATCTGCAGATAGCTCACAATGTTAAGGAGCCTAGATGGGTCAGGCTTCTCAGACAGGTGAGAAGCCAGGTTGAAATGGCCAAGGAGACAATGGCCTCCTATCAGCTCAGATATCCTGCAAAGTAGCCCATGAAATCTACGCTGCTGGGTCTTATTGCATGGCATGAGCCTACCTTGCGGTAAGTAAAATGCCAATAACAACAGGATAAGACCATTAAAGGCTAATAACTGTCCACTTAAAACCCATATTAGGCACAAAAGCAAACTGACTGCTCAACATCTCCTGTAAAAGTGGAAACAGTCTGAGAGCAGGCAGGATGGTGGTTGGAAAGCCACCAATCGGATGTAACATGTCCCACTGCTTTCAACCCTCTGACGGGGTACTATAAAATTCAGCCCTACATTCTTTAATAGATATCAGATGGCACTCACAAAATTTACAGGAGACCTAAATCTCTTTATTATGTGACTTCGTGTTTACAATACAGTGACCACGATTAGTGTTGGAAGGAGGCTACAGTTTATACTTGATTACAAGACACATGATTTGCTGCTGGTGATAATCTAATGTTGATTTCTAGTCAAATATCGAAAATATTTCCAATATTGCCACAGCTGCTAAACTGGCAATTGGGGGAGAGTATTATCAACCTACTTCCTGATCATTTTTGTTCTGTTGGGTGGTGCAGCCAGCACAAGTGAAGCTTTTTACCCACTTACAGCTGTTCTAGTCGAGGAGTTAGGTCCTCAACACCACAGAACTGATGAAAATGATTACCTTTGTTCGTATGATGAGGAGCCCTGTCAAGAGTTTCCATCACTTTTGTTTTAGTTTCACATTTCCAGTATTTTGTATCAAGAAGAATTTTTTAATGCAAAAAAGAGCCAACATTTGGCATTGTCTATGGACCATATTGAGCACTGCCACAGGTAAAGCCAAATACAATACAAACAGGCAGCACTGTGATGAGTACAATGCATGAGTGCATGTGTTTGTAAAAATATTACATTGATTAATACATATCAAGCCACTCTTGTTTTGGAGTAGAAGAGATGTGCACTATTTTAGCACAGCAGCCTGACTCGACGATAGAGTGAGTGATGTCACACGTCAAGTGTTTGTAAACAAAACTTGAAAAGTGGCTGTGAAGTACTTGCTACTCAGTACAGTTTGTTGAAATCCTTTACCCTTCTGTCGAAAAACTGGAGGAAGGCCTCAGTGATATGGAATTCTGTAACAAAGTTGAGTCAAACAATATGCTAGGAATAATCTTTTAGGACAATGAGAAATAAATCATTTTGTCTAGCAATTTTGTTGATATTCATGTGGAGATGAATGGAATGGAAAATACAGACGAATAGTTTGCAAGCACTGTAAAGGTATAATGATTTTCTTTCAGGATGATTATGTTCTGGAGGTACGTCACTTTCAGTGTCCAAAATGGCCAAATCCAGATGCTCCTCTCAGCAGCACCTTTGAACTTATAAATGTACTAAAAGAAGAGGCCTCGACCAGAGACGGACCAACCATTGTTCATGATGAGTATGCACTTGTGGCTTCCTGTTTCACTTTATTTACGTCATTTGTGCTATCTTGATCTACCTGTAGTCCAAAACAGTTGGGCAGTTTATTAATTATTAACAATTAAGTTTCATAGAATCATTACTTCATTTGAAAGGGAATGTCAGAGATGTTCATCGTGTGATTGACAACCTGGTTTCTGTTGAAAATATATGCTATTTTGGTCTGGAATAACAGTATGAATGGGACATAGAAGTACGTGAGGATGATCCAAGCTGAACTGTGCTCATGTTTTAACTCCCTTCCAGGATAAAAGGAAATGTCTTTACTCAGTGACCCAGAGCAGTTTACTTAATAATTGTAATTTTGCGTACAAATTATTACTAGCTGCCTACCAATAATATACATGTTTGTTTCCAATCAACAAACAAATATTATCCTTAAAAGAGAGTTAAAGGGTTTCTAGATGAAAAGAAAGCATCTGTTGGCCAGAAAGGAAATTAAGAATATTCCAGAGATTGCTGTTAACTATAGAAATGATGATGGTTTTCCATCACTGAACTGTATGTTGAATCTATCCAGTACCTAATTCTTCTCCTGAAACTTCATGACGGAGCTCCGGATCGCTCATAGTAACTTGAGAATGAAAGCAGTTGGCACACCAGAGGAACAGCTGAATTTTCTGTTAACACTCAAAGTTACAGTGCTAGTTACGTCAAGAGACTGCGACAATCTCCACAAAACCTCCAGGCATAAATGGTTGTAACCAGATTTAGGTTGACTTCCTTTTCCTCCCCTGTGAGGAAGAAACCATGATGTAGTTGTTTGACTTTGGCTTGATTGGTGGTCTTCAGATAGTTGTGAACAATATTCCACAGTGGGTCGTGAGCACTTAAATTACACTAACTCTTGAATGCAACTCTAAAGAAGTGCTGCATTGTCACATATACTATTTTTGAACAGTCAGACACAATAGTGCTCTGACATGCCTTGTTCAACATTTTTCTCTCATCAACTGACTGACTAATTGGTCTTCAATCTCTTTTACTGAATTTTTGCAGTCACACAAAGGCTCACATGTTCGTGTACAAACACTTCAAAAGTACTTAATTGAGTAAAGTACTTGGAGACGTGTCAATGATGCACAGTATTCTATGTGCACTTTTTCATAAAAAGAAACTTCCCTTCTCAGACTCACCCAGCATCTGATTTTAATGACTTCCACTCTCAAAACTGTTACAGTCAGCAGGCTAGGATCTTCTGTGTCATGAACCTCTCATAGCATGACAATCATACTCGGTTTGCTAAAGGGTTGGAGACTGGTGGGCTAATTTAGTTTTCTTCTCATTCTGCTCTTGTATTCACTGTTATTGGTGTTAACTGACAAGGCATGTACTGATAGATCTGTTTCTCCCCTGTGCTACTAGAGATAGAGTGCACAACACAACAATCTGACTAATTTTCTATAAAAGAATGAATAAAAGTTCTCAATATTTTGAACTTACTATAAGCAAATAAGCTCATAGCTGTGATAAATGTTACTTTTCTGGTTAGGATTTACAGAGCCAAATGTTAGTTTGAAAGTAGTTAGTGTAATTAGGTCAAATGTCAACTGGAACAAACATCTTGCTTTCAATCTTTTGGAATTCCTTAGTGAAATGACTCCATAGAGGCCAGTCTCCCATCACCAGGATAAAAGGAAATGCCCTTTATTAAATGTGGAAAGTTCTTGACACTGGTCCAGCTCCCTCAGACCCAAATGTCAGAGATCTCTGGCACTCCTATTCTTAACTGTCAACCAGGGCTCCCTGATTGGACCAGATTAGTTGCCCCAATCAGAGAACTCATATTCTATGAGGTCCATCTGGCTGACCTTGTTGCAATCACTATACTTAGAAATATTTAAAGTAAAGGCATCTGGAACAATAAAATAAATGGTCATGTCTCATTCATTTCCTGTGCACACTGTTCATTGGAATTTGAAAAATGAAATACATGTTTACTTAGAGCAACTTGTCATTATAATGAATGTTTGTGTTTCCCTATTGCTCCATAGCAAGTGTTATTAGTTATCCAGTGACATATGCTGCCTTCATTTAATTCTGTCTGAAACTGCACTTGTAAAAGGAAGATTTATTAGTAACCAATGACAAAGAAGTTGCCTTTGGATAAAAGGAACATTAATGAAGTCTAAGTGCAACATTAGCTTGTGTATTTAATTAGTTTCTAGTTTATATAAGATTATTAACTTACTATTTTGTAAACGTTCAAATCTTTTCTATCTATTCATGTTGAAGGCAGTCATTAAAGCTGATCCAGGGCATACAGAAATTACATCTTAGCAAATATTTGAGAGAGAATGCATGAAAAAGAAATTGCATTCAGTCAGGTGAAGAGAACCTTAGGTGAACACTTCTCCTCATACTGTGTTCTGCAGGTTTGGAGGGGTCTCTGCTGGACTGTTCTGCGGCCTTACTACTCTGTCACAGCAATTGGAGTGTGAATCTGCTGTGGATGTCTATCAGGTTGCAAAAATGATAAACCTGATGCGGCCAGGTGTTTTCACAGATGTTGTAAGTACTCGATTCTGAAAATTAAAAGTCTATTATATGACATTGACATCATAACCTTTAATTAGTCCTCGGATGCTGCAATAATGATACCGAAACTTGAGCATGGAAAAAGGCAAAGTCTGATGTGGTAAGGCCTTCTAACATACCACATTACATCTGAGAGTTTTGTGTTATGAATGTGCCATAGGTAAGAATATGCCATAGTTCTCTTGCATTGATCTTTTTCTTCCGATATGTTGTAAATGACATCAATCTTGAGAGTTGACTATCTCTATTTTAAATTGTACAATGTTGCAATGGTTATACTTCTGAAGATTTGACACAATTAAAAGCAATGTTGAAGTAGTGATATACATAAATAATTAACACAAGGCTTTCCTAATCTAATGCTTTGTTTCTGTCTTTGCACAGGAGCAGTATCAATTTCTATATAAAGCAATGCTCAGCTTAATCAGCACAAAAGAGAATGGAAATGGACCCTCGTCATTTGACAAAAATGGCACCATCATTATCACTGAAGAATCAGATCCAGCAGAAAGCATGGAATCTCTTGTGTAATTTGAAGATTTTCACAATTGGAACTTCATTTGAAAAACAAACTTCTAAGGACTGAATGAACTTCTGAGGCCTTTTTTTTGTCAGGTTGCAACTTTAAAGATAACCTGGCTAAACATTTTACAGTGATGAGAGGTTTTGATGTTAATTTGAACCATTCTGAATCTTATTGTTATCCTGCTGAGTATTTGCATCTCTTATTTTCACAAGATGAAAACACAATTTGTTCTAGTTTGCACTATCTGATCAGTGTTACTGCCTATTAAAAATCTAGTACAAAATCTGTAATTTCCCAGAAATCCATGAAAAAAGTTCTGTCTGTAATCCTCTATAACTTGAACTTCATAGGAAGACACAGCCTGTGTCTGGAGACAGTTTTAAGGTAATGTGCAAACAAAAACATTCTACATTTTAGTTGTTCATCAGGTCAGATTGTTTTTGTACAGACTGAAATGTATTATTGAATTCGCTTTTAAGTAATACATAATTTGAACCTGGCAAGTCCTGTAAAATATCAGAGATGTAACCTCCTACATTCCAGTGATCAGACTACAAACATTCAAAAAAGAAAATTCTTACCACAAAATACTTTAGTGCTGGTCAGGTGTATGGTTAGAGCTAATAATTTATCATTTTCTTGACGCTTTATATATTTGTGCTGCTCCAGGCTGTAACTGAAATGTGTGGAGAAAATGTTCATTTTTCATGCGGTAGAAAAGATATAAATATCTCAGTAAGGGCAACAGTCATCATGCCTGCAAGAATGTGGAACATGAGTAACTGTTTTTGCAGGACTGAAATGAACATACAGGAGACACAGGTCCAAATGGTGGAAAGGGACGTGTGCACTAGTTCTGCTTGCAAGTAGACAGCCAGTGGACACAGAATTTAATATTCATTATAAAGAACAGGCGACAGCTATCTGGGGTGCAAGCAATTGCTTGGAATGACCTAACTCACTGTCAGGCGATAGAAATGCAGCTCTGATATAACAAGGTGTAGAGCTGGATGAACACAGCAGGCCAAGCAACATCAGAGGAGCAGGAAAGCTGACGTTTTGGGCTGAGACAGGGTCAGCTCTCAGATTCTCCAGCATCTGCAGTTCCTACTATCTCTGAAATGCAGCTCTGCCTGGCTTCAGGATTTGCAGGCAGGGCATGCAGCTCAGCAGGGAAGTTACAAATTTGGAAGGACATTGTCTGAAGCCAAGCTCTTCATTCCACTTTGCTCCTATCTTCTGTTCCCATCTTATATCCCAACTATTTAGACCCTCATTATTCTATACCATCTTTTGGGAGCTCCCATCACTGCCGCCCATCACTTGTTGTCTTCACCCCCCCTTTCCCCTTCTCATACCTCCCTCCCACTGAGCAATCACCTCCTGGATGCCCCCTCACAGTGCTCCTCCACTTTTCCCTTGCTGTTGCTGGCACTTCAGGGTCATGAACATAATCCTGTCTCTCTCACCATTTCCTTACCATTTAAAAACTGCTGTTCATCTGTAATCTGAATGTACAACCTCGTCTGATGCACACCACCTTTAACCAGTGCAGATGGAACAAGTTTCCCATTCACTACTGACTAAATCTTGGAGGTCTGACTTAATTTGGGCAAATGTTGATTTTAATGGCATGCAAATATAAGTAAAGGGTACCTGCCACTGGACACCATGAGTTCCTATCCGCCACTGAAACACTGTCGACTTAACCTCTTAAACTCAACCCGTCATTGGAAATACAAGATTTTGACTCCAGCCTGCTTGAGCATCTCTCCTGGCATGATTTCCATTCCTGGTGGCCCCATCAAGTCCACTCCTCAGATTCAATTTTTTTTTGCAGGAGGGGTAGAGAAAAGAAGAATGATACACATTTTTGCACAGTTGGTTGTGTAAGTGTAAAATGAGGGTGCATTTGATAGCAATGTTACACTATGGATAAATATTGTGTGAGGTACACGAATAATGTTGCATTTTCGCCATGTCAATAATCAGTCTTTTGAAAAGATTACATGATTTGAAACATTTTTAAAATAACTGTCGAGAAGAATTTATTAACTTACCAAAGATATAAAGTAGTTCTCAGCAGAACGTAGGAGTGTTTCTTTTAAAACAAAAATGTTTTAATTGTCTTATTATTTCTAAACTGCCTTTTTGGACCAGGGTCAGACTTTTAATTTAGAAATTCAAGAAGTGACTCAATAAGGTGAATGTTAATATTATCAAGGTGCCAGTTCATATTCCATTTCATGAAAGGATGATTCCACATATTGAATAACCATTCATATAGACGTCATACCTTAATTATAATTTAAAATTGTATGTTTTCTCTTTTTAAAGGGATTACCATATTTGTATCTAAAAATCACGCGTGATATTCAGTTAATTATCTGCAGATGAGGCTATGTTCTCAGTGGGAAGAGCATAGTAGTGCTGGACTGAAAATGCTGTCAGACTTCTCTCTGCTGTAACATCTTTAAAAAGATACTGCTACCTGGAAGTGAAAACAGAAGTTTCAAAATTTTTGTTAAAAAGAAAAAGATATTTTCACAAAGTGGGAGACATTTTCTATACTAGATAAACATTTGATGAGGCAAACATGAAACAAACTTTTAGGAAATTAAAAAGCTTGAGCTGTTTTCAGGAAAAAAATGTTTAAAAAAGAAAAAAAAACCTTTTCTCAACAAAGGGGAGATATTTGAATTTTTTAAAAGCCTCATGTTTCTCCAACATTTGGGGTCGTCGTGTTCAAAAGAATTTTGTTTCAACATTTTAGACAAAAATAAAGATAGTTCAAATATCATGTCTTGAAAACCATAACTTTTATTCATTCTTTAGGGTAGCAGATACAAACAAACTGTAAATATTTTGTTGCTTAAACAGGCATTCTATGGGGACTTTGTATCTACAATATATAATCACAGAATTTTATATTTTCATATAAAGCTAATTTTTTTCTAGTCTCAACTCCTTCATAGTTTTGTGGTGGCTATGTGGAAAGCTGTATTTGCATTGAGATAGTACCATGAATACTGTGTCATCACATTTCAAAGGCATTGAACCTATATTACTTCTTGGGGGCAGTGGTTGTCGAAGTTGCAGGTATTTTCAACTATATTGTCGATGTATGCAATAGGAATAGATCTAGGCAGTTGCTGAATAAGTTCGTCTCATGATCCATTTGAAAATGTGGTGTTCTGTAACTTGAAAAAATCTTCTTTGTTCTGTTGGAAACTATATTAAATTGTTCTATTATAGTGTTATTTAATATGTAAATTGTATTGCTACACATGAAATAAAGTATGGATTTTGACGAACCTATAGATGACGCTGCTGTGATTTTGCTAGAAGTAGTCATTTTGGTGTTTAAAGCCAATATACTTTGTCTACAATATATTTTAGATTAGCTGAAGTAAGCCAGCATGTCTAGATTTGAAATTCCTCCTGCCAGTAACTTTACCAAAAATATCTGCAAACAAAAAACTCAATCATTAAAGAAAAGCAGAAGATGCTGGAAGCTCTCAGCAGCATCGGGTCAATAATTTAACATCAGAAACAGAAACTAGGAGCAGGAAAGAAAGACCAGCTTGCTACCCCTCCCATACTGCAGACCCCTAAAAGTTTTTATCTCATCACCTTCAAGAGAATTGAGAAAACCAATTGATTCCTCCAAACTGGCTTCTTCAGTATGAGAGTCTCAGTGCAAATGCACCTCCTTGCTCCAATCAGTTCAGATCATCATATTGCAATTCAACACTAAACCCTACTAAGGCCCATGATGCAATTTCACTGTCTGTGCACCTAGACGGATTGTATCTATTTGCTGGAATCGCTGCACCTGTAATGTACCCATTGCATAGACATGGTGCAGCAACTGCTCACTTCACACCTTGGTCCATAAAACATCATGTAGGGATAAGGATGGGTGGCTGCATTTGTTTGACAGCTGCAATTGGGGCTATGCAGAGGCTTGAAGAACCGATTATGTTGAACAGTACAAACATATTTACAAACCTGAGCAATTGTGAACAATGAAGTGTTACTGATGCCACCAATGTGCCCTCAAAATATTTTCCTCTTCCTTTCCCTCCCACTACATCTCAGTGCAATCCCAGTTTCTGCATCTGGGGTGGAGGAAGTCTGCCCTATAACAGAGCCCATTAGCCTTGAAGTTCTGGTCAGGCCACCTCAGGTCCAGACGGCCCAGACATCTTCAATTTGTCCTGATCCCACATTGGCCTGGACCCCCCTAACACTCAGGGTGGCAGGCAAGGTGAAAGTGTAAGGCCTGGTCTGAAGTATCCTGAGAGGAGTTTTATAGGGCTTGTGTGTGGTTCAATTCTGCTGGTAACTGCAAGACACAAAAGGCAGAAGGCATCACGACAAAGTGTTAGGAATTGTGTTGGGTGAAATCAACGTTGACAGTGGGCTTAGTGTGAGAATTACATTACAATGAACACTGCTTTTATTGCTGGTGGGATATGGATATCCAGACATCTCTTCAGGACCTGTCCCAGTTTTCCACAGCCTGTACCATAATTCTTTCCTCATGGGATTTAAGGAGATCATGTTGAGCACCTCTCTGCCCTGTTCTGGACTGCTTTCTCCTTGAATGAGAGGGATTGAATGCGATGAGAGTGGGTGGCATTGCTGTTAGTGCTGGGCGAATTGCGAGAAAAGGTGGTGAATTGTCCCAAATGAATGAGCAGGCAGCATAGAGGCCATTCAGGGTTGGCTGTATTTGGGCAATTGGGTGGTCAAGACGGAGAGGGAGAGGATATTGCATGCAAGAGTGAGAATGTTACAGCATGAGCTGTGGCACGTTATGGAGCACACTAGCAGAGTAGTTAGTGTAAGGTAATGAAGATGCTGGCACTTACATTAGTGAAGTGGAGAAGGTCATTGACATTCCTGCACTGTTGAGCATTTTGCCAGACAGTGGATATGGCACTAACCTGAGAGGCAACTTCTGACCAGGCTGGCAGGATCTGATGGCATGGCCTCCTTTATCAGTCCTGGGAGAGGAGGATTGACCTCCTCTATACCACCCAATCCACCAGGATCTGGAGGTCTCCATGGGTGAATCACAGCACCAGTTTCCCATTGTCAGCTATGGTCTTTAGGATTGTGTTGCTGTGCAGACCTTCAGAATGCCAGTGGCTTTCTGTGTACACAATAGACCTTTAAGGATGGAACAAGTGCCAGGCATGCTGGGTCCAGGATACCCACACAGTGATGAGTACATCCATCTAGTGTTCTTACTTCTTGTGACAACAGAAGAATTTGGCACACAACAACACAGAGAGGGCCAAGACTGGCAGTGGAGTTTCGTGTCTCCAGATGGAGGAGGCCTTGAAAATGACTGAGTTCTAGGATGGCTGCAGGAATGCTCATGACGAGACAGGGGTACCAACTGAAGAGGGTGAAAGATGAATGCAAGGACATGAGGATGCATCTAGCAAATACAAGGCATGATAACCATGTGTCCACCACTGAATACACATGGAGTGCCATGATTGTGATAGTTTGAGTTTGAAAATAGGAAACCTTTAACCTTTTCATGTGTATGTTCTCTCATGCAGGTTGTGATGAAATGGAAGGACCTAGAGATCAAGAGACAAAGAGCCAGCCAGCGAAGTTAGCAATGAAAGAAGAAGGTTCTGTACCTGTACAGGAGCCTTGCAGCACTTGGGGTCTCCAGATTTAAGTTAGCTAGAAGCTGGCTGCCAAGGCTATGCTGAGCTACAGAGAGCAGCCTGCTTCCACCTCAGTTGCGAGCACAGTGGGGAGCAGAATATAAAGTTATTCAGGGAAGAGTTAAGAGCACCTGACTGAACTGGAAGTTCACAGATGATTGTAATATGTGACTAAAGCCTTGTTTCTGTTGTGCAGCTAAATTTCATTCACGTCCTCAAGGCTACTTTTGCCAATATGATTTGTCCAAATCTAAATGAAGATCAAAGTTGTTATAATTGCCAAAGTACCTTTCTTATAAACCCTCACTATTTCTTAATTTATATTGGTATGGTCCCGACTGCTAGTATTTCACATGGTCTATTTTTACCCATTAATACATTGTCTTTTAAATAATAATACTTATGTTCTGAGGAAGGATCACCGGACCCGAAACGTTAACTCTGTTTTTCCATCACAGATGCTGCAGACCTGCTGAGCTTTTCCAGCAACTTTGTTTTCGATCCTGATTTACAGCATCCGCAGTTCTTTTGGTTTATACTTATGGATTAGTTCGGATTCAAAACTTTGCAGCCTAGATCCATTACACTTTCTCTAAATTTCTGTATTTCTTAAATTTCAACAATTGGCATAGTCCTCACAGAACAACCTCTGGATTTATCTCCTGAATCCATTATTTCACCACTTTATTCTTTCTTTTTTAATATATCTGGATAAAGGTCTTTCATGAAATCTTTAGTTACTCCTTTTGAGGTTTTATTTTTGGCTTGGGGTTTATTTTTTGCCTCTGTACATCACCTAAGGAAGTTTTCTGTATTAAAAATACAATATAGTTGCAAGTTGTTATGGGTTTTTTTTTAATGTGATTGTTCTCTGATTGGTACCAGATCCAAAACACCATGGTCATAACTATGTTGAATTATTTTGTGCTTCTGGCAACTTATTTATCTTGACATCTTATCTCAATAACAACAGAAATTATTTAGTATTGACATTGCTTTTGGGATGATTGTTGAAATATTAATGACTTTCAGGTTAGATGTGCTTTTCTAACTTTCTCAGTTGTAGATACATGACTGTTTCTCACTGAATTACAGCTGTCATTGGAAATTCAATATTTCTATATCAGTACAATTCCTGTGTTACTTGCAACAATAATGCAATTTGTTGTTGCACTGCAAGTAGTTCCTACAAAGCGGAGAGTATTAGGAAATATATAGACACATGTTTACTTTTCCCTCATGTTTCATGTTCTCTTGGCTAATTGACTTGTTAAAAGGCAACTGTATATCTAGATAAGCACCGTCAGTCTGGAGCTGCCCTGAACAGTTCCTGACGTTTGCCCTGGACGTTGCGGACAGCGGAAACTTTGTGGGCATGGATTTGGAAGTCCTGTTGGATGGGAAGTGCAGGCGCAGGACATCCTTTTTCTCTAGGAACAGCAGTGGAGGCTACAAGGCCAGACTATGCCAGCCAGATCTGACGTTGACATCTGGATAAGGGCAGTATCTGGATGAATGTACAGTAACGTAGGAAGAAGGTCAGTGATCTCTTCCAATCCATCAACTTACATGCCACTTCCTTTACACTTTATCTTCACTACTGTACCCACCTCCTGCAAAGGTTCTTACTCTACCACACTCACTGTTGCCTACAACATCCACCCTCACTCACCCAACCCCAACAACAACCACATCCTTACCCTGTATGCCCTCTACATTGCCCACTCACTTGCTTGGCACACATTCCCCATCTGCACAAAAGATAATAACTGTGCCACCCACTTCCATCTTCCTGATTACCCGCCTCTCTCTCATTCCAAGAGGGAAAAAGCCCACAAAAGGGCAGCAAATTAAGATGGGTGATGGACAGTCTGGCATTTGACCCCTCACCCCTTATGTAGAGAGGATCCTGACTCTGACTGACCTGAGAAAATGCCTGGCCATGTCCAAGCTCCTGCACTGGTATCAGACATTGCCTTTGACTTACTGTTATGACCAAAGGTCATCTCCCTTGACTTGATGAGGGCTGCTGACAACCATGATTGAGCTCCCTAGTTTTGTATCTGAGCTAAATGGTAAGGCAATATAGCAGTGCTCTGAGCCTCATGTCACTGGCTGAAGAACAAAATGTGAAAAGGAAAGGCAAGACATTAAAGTGCAGAAGTGTCCTGTAAGTAGTTGAAGCTGTCATAAGGGTACCTAGAGGCTGGCACAAGTCAAATGCAAATGTCCATGGATGGGGGCTGCATGCAGTCAGTGCCCAAATACCTCCCTGAGGTTTTCAAGGTTTTCCATGAGATTATGTTGCCTGCTATCAACATGGAGGTCCTTTGAAGTAAGTGGTGAGCTGAAGTTGCTGGGTACAGTGCCAAGAATAACTCAGTATCTATTTTGCTCGCACTGGGTGGAGGAATGGGAACCTCTGTATTAATGAGGTGAGATTTGCAGTTAAAATGTTGTTAACAAGCAATGATCTTGCTTAATAACAACTTGTCACAGCCTAGAGGGAATCTTACCCAAGATTTAGTTAAAAGATGTAGAGAGTTGTTCCTGACATCAAGAAAGACTTCACTGGACTTCTCGCACAATTCTGCCACATTTCTTACTATTGCCCATATTGTTCAAGCCCCAATTAGATTCCATCCTTGATGTTGTGAAAACCATTTGTGACTTTCCCCTCAAGAGTTTCTTTTGTGACTTCAGAATCTCGCCATTGAGTGGTGATTGCCTTGTTTCCATGGATTTGCATCTCATTACAGTTTAAGATTTCTGCAAAAATCTGCAGCTCAGGTTGTGGGTGAGGTTGTTGACTTGCTCGCCAAGCTGGCTTGTTTTCAGTCAAACCTTTCGTCACCATGCTAGGTAACATCATCAGTGAGGCCTCCATTGAAGCGACGTTGTTCTACTCCGCTTGGAATTTATATTGTCTGATCTGTTATGGCGAGTTGTGTCATTTCCAGTTCTGTTCTGTAAAGTTTGTATATGGGGTCCAATTCTGTATGTTTGTTGATTGCATTATGGGTTGAGAACCATGCCTCCAGGAATTCCCGTGCGTGTCTATGTTTGGCTTGGGCTACTGTGGTTACATTGTCCCAGTTAAACTGATAGCCTTCATTGTGCACGTATATTGATATTAGGGAAAGTTCGTCGTGTCACTTTACTGCTAGCCAATGTTTGTATATTCTGATGGCTAGTTTCCTTCCTGTCTGTCCGATGTAATGTTTGTGGCAGTCCTTGCAAGATACTTTGTAAACTACACTGGTTCTGCATGTCGTGGGTATGGTGTCTAATCATTGTGAGTGTTTGTCATAGTGTGGCTGTGGGCTTGTGTGCTACCATGATTCTTAGTGATTGTAGGAGTCTCATTGTCAGTTCTGTTATGTTCTTGATGTAAGGCAGTGTGGCCAGTGTGTTAGGGCGTTTTGTGTCCTGTTGGTGTTGTCTATTTAGTAGGCACCTGCGGATGGAGTTGAGGGGATATCCATTCATTGCAAAGATTTTGTATGAGCACACTTCCTCTTTCTTGCATAGTTCTGGCGTGTTGCAGTGAGTGGTGGCCACTTAAATAGTGTCCCAACACAGCTTTGTTTGTGGACGTTAGGGTGGTTGCTGTGGATGTTGAGGATTTGGTCAGTGTGGGCTGCTTTCCTGTACACTGAGGTTTGGAACTCCCTGTTGGTCATACATTCAACCCTGACATCCAGAAACAGAAACTGATTGTTGTTTTCTCCTCTCGTTTTTTGTTAAGTCTATGGCACACTGTTCTGTTTCCCTTATATAGTGAATACTATAGTGGCTTTGCAAAAGGTTAAGAAGAGAGCAACAGGATTGATTCCTAACTCAAATAACTTCAATTACTTAGATAAACTGAAGGAATCAGGTCTATTACTTTGGCGAAATGTCGACTTGAAAGCAACATGATATAGGTCAATTAAAATGATGAAAGGACTTGATTGCATGCCTGTTGACAGAGTATTCCAGTTTGACAGGATGGGACTCAAGGACACGTTTTTAAAGTGCATAAGACTGGATGTCAGGCATTTTTCTTTTGTCAGAATTATGAATCTCTTTAAAGCATTGCTAGCTGATGTAGTGGATGCTAACACTCCAAAAGCCTTCAAGAATGAGTTAAACTGACTCTTGACTGCAGCAGATATCCTATCACAAGAAAAGGCAAATAGTATCACAGATCACTTGATCCACATGATAATCTTGTTACAACCAGGTGAGGAAGGATTAAAAGGGCCCCCCATCTTTTCAACCTCCTTGGATGACTGCAAAGATTTACATTCTTTTTAGCGAAGCTAAGCCTTTCCTTTATAAAAACAAACGTAATAACCAATGTCTCAAGCATCAATTAAAAAGGTTTCCTTAAGAGAAAGGAAGAGCTATTTTGTGATCTGCTAACACCGAGGAAAATAATAGTCACAACATCAAACATACAGAAAACCAGGTTAAAGAGGGAAATTGTCCAGTACAAAAGGAAGATGAAAGAGGCATACTATTTAAAAGCCTTAGGGTGTTCTCAAGGTGTGAAAGTTTTATCCTGCAACCACGGTTCTTTAATTGATTATTTGTATCCTCAGCAGTAGTGAATATTATAGATCTCCATGGTCTCAATGCCTAAACATTTCTCTCCAGTTTGCATTGTCAATGGGTGTGTTTTGTCCTTCAAGTGGCTGAGAAAGAAACTTTTTCCAGCTGTTTCCAGTCACAAATCTACCTCCTCTGCTCTGTTAAAGAATGCTCCCTGAAATACTGTTGGTTTGTGTATCATAGTTTTGTGTCATCAGCAAATTTGAATATTCGACTTTTTATGCCATTATCCAAGTTATTAATGAATATTGTGAATAATGGAAGCCTCAATGTAAATTCCTGCAGGAAACCACTATTAATATCCTGCCAATTTGAGTACCTACCCATTGTTCCATCTCTGTTTCCTGCCACTCCATGCCCTGATAATTTAACACAATTGTAAGATCAAGATCTATCAAAACAAACATGACCTAACTGGATTAATAAACAAATATTGTGAAATTAAGGGGAAGAATGACCACAAGAGCTGGATGAAGCAAAACAAAGGGGTTCACTGGGACAACTGGGAACAAAGGGGTTCACTGGGAACATGTCAAGACATTAATCAAATGTCTTAGAGTCTTTCAAAAACAAGATGACTGTAAAGGAAAAATGTGACAATAACTCTGATTTTAGTATGACAAGAGCAAAAGGAGGGTCAGAGAAAAAATTGGAAATGGTCATTAATGGAGGATGAGCATATTGTGCTAATTATTCTGACTGATTACTTCCCTTGTGAAAATTTTGTAGAAGTATTGTATGTCATATCATGATGATTCACAGTCACCATGGTAATAGTCACAAATGCAATCAAAAGGAGATACTGTCTAAAATAAATTGCCAGAATTAAACTGGGTTTATCTTGGAGTTTTTTTTTTAAATTGAGACATGGGAACCATTGGCTAGACCAATTGGTCTTCCCTAATTGGCCTTCCCTAATTGGCCTGTCGGAGATGGTGAGGAGCTACCTTACCTTAGGATGTAGGTCAGTCAGTGTTGTTAGGGACGGAGTTCCAGGATTTTGACCCAGTGACAGAGGAGAAATGGAGATATAGTTTCAAATCAGAATGGCGTGTGTCTTGTAGAGGACTTGCCATGCCGAGCATTGAAAATCAGTAAGGAATGGAATTCCGTAGTACTAAAAATTGGAATGCAAAAGCTGTGGTGCACTAGAGCATACAGAGAACTGACAAATGTATCTCAATGAGTCACAAAAACAAACAAAAACAAATGCATATTCACTAATCTTGCTTGAACTGCATGTGAAATAGCACAATGGACTAAGAGGAATAAAGATGATAATTATTTTTTGCAAAACTGCCTAGTAAACTGTCGTCAACGCTAAAATCTTGCCTGACCTTCTTGATGTCTTTTTTGTGCAAAACTGACAATACAAGTTAATCATGGCAAAACCTAAAACATTGCGTGTTGGGAATATTTTTAAAAATCAGTTGCTGAAGACCCATACTAAAAGCTAATAATCAAGTTTATAACTCTATAAATGTAGGATCTTGTGGTGCTATTGTTAACATGCACCAAATGCCATTGTCCCATCAGGTCTGTGCTTGCTAACCTGTAATGTTTTCCGGATAACCACTTTGTCAATTTAATAATTCTGATCCTTGTTTACCAATCCTTCCATTGCCTAGACCTCCCTGTCTTTGTAAACTCCTCACGTTGTACAATCTTCTGTAACATTTATGCAGCTGTAATTCTGGACCAGCCTTAATTTTAATTGGTGGCCACAACTTAAACTGCCTGGACCTTAAGCTCTGGAATTCACTCTCTAAAACTCTCGGTCGCTTTATTTAATTATCTTCCTTCAAGATACTACTTCAAACAACATTTTAGTCATCACCAGTTAGCTTTCTTGATGTGGCTTGGAGTCATATCTATATTGTAACGATTGGTAAAACACCTTAAGAAGCTTTATTAATTTAAAGGTATTTATAAATGAAAGAGATAGTAAGAACTGCCGATGCTGGAGTCTGAG